>CM021108.1:292075580-292580288 GCA_007115665.2 Sequoiadendron giganteum
GAATGGGAACCAAGTTGGGAAATTACTAAGGTTTCCAAAATAGTTTTCATTCCGATTTCGCTTCCGCTAGTTTTTGGCGTTGACTTTTACTGAAGTCGCACAACAGTGTTGTGTCAGTTCCCTCTGCAGTTTCGACTCCGCTCTACTGCATTTATCGCATTAATGATAGGTGTCGGGCATGTGTGAAACTGCTAGTTTTTGCCTTAATTAGGGATTAACGCGTAGTTATCATCATTATTATTAAGAGATCAAAGAGCGAACCAGAGCTGCGTGAAAGCTTTCGGTACGAAAGGGAATCACTTGAAGAGAGACCGCTAAGACCCATTGTTTTGTGGAAGCAACCCATTTTATTCGCCAGGTTCGAGGTAGGTTTTCATTCTTTTCTTCTTTTTATTTTCACGCTTCCATTTTGCTCATCCGGATTTCGCTTTGCTCTCAGGTGAATTCCCTCGCAGTTCTGCAAGTGCCTTGGCTTTGCTTCTCTTTCAAGTTTCTCTTTCATTTTACCGGCTTGGTTTCATTTGCTTTAACACCGGCCGCTTTCACTTCATTCCGACCGGCATCTAAACGCAGTTTTTGCCGCGCATAAAATTACCATTCCACAAAGAGTGGCTTTGGTAAATTGTCATTTTACTTCTTCAGGAATCATTGCCATTTCTCCACCAGTTAATTTAGAAGCGGCTAAATTCATGCCCCAGCGGTATTTTGGAAATCAAGGGCTTTAGTTTCAGGGTTTTGACATTTTTGCGTTCATGTTTTTAATTTAAAACCGGTCTAAAATGCAGGTTTGGTCTTTGTCCACCGGCGAACACCGACCAATATCTGACACCACCAACACACGGAAGAATCGGCATCAGATCAGCAACGCGCTTCGACGCGCCTGCCACGATCTCCCTGCCCCTCACGCTTTGCTATTATTACCTGCTTGACGCGATGTTCACGGGTCGGCCACCACCACCCATCCGCCACCTGGAGCAATGACTTTCAAATTGATATAATAGGGAGAACTCAAAGAATAGTTGAGTCTGGCTTGGCTCACATCACCTTATTTACTTTGTCTATCCAGTGCACAGAGTTGATTATGACAGCAGCAAGAGCTTACAATTCGGCCACTAGGTAGTGTATGGATTCACAAGACAATGTTATCATTGATCTAACCCCTCAAATGTTTCAACACATGTTTAGTGTCCCAGATCCAAAGAGCCTTGTACAGTTAAAGGAGGCAGAAGCTTTAGAGATATATAGAAAACACAAGGAGGCCAACAAAGCTCACTTGAACAAGAAATGGTTGAGAACAGAGAAGAAGTCTCTAACCAAGCTTCATGATCAACCAAAGAGGATAAAATTCTACAAAGAAGTATCAAACTTGATAATGATGTTGTCTAGAGTCTTTGGGAAGAGGGATGCATTTCATTTTAAGGAATGGATGTTTCCCTTCATTCAGACCATCTTTAATGGAAAACAATAGTTTGATTGGCCAATGGTTGTCTTTGATGCTATTCATGACCAGTTAACTAGAATTAGGGAAACCAAGAGCTTCTTTATGACTTCTTATGTTGTATATGCAACAACTAGAGGAGGCATCTTTCCAGGTTTGAATAGAGTGGGAATATTAGGAGAAGTCGAGGGACAAAGGAAGGTATGGGATCATTATGATCAGCTATCTCTACAAGTGTTTGAAACACAATTTAGAAGGGTTAATGATGCCTTCTTATATGTAATCATTAACCAGCTTAATGGAGATGCAGGATATAGATTGAGCCAAGAAGCTATGGCCTTTATCATGGAATGTGGATGTTGGTATATCCAATACCCCAAGTTCACTTATTTCAGACTGGTTGGATTTGAAGGTCATCCCCACTTACTTCCAAGATGTTGTAGCAACATGATGGTTCTAATGGAATTTGTATATCAAGCTCTAGGGGTCAATGCTTGATTTGGATTGAAGCACAAAATAGGGTGTCATAAGTTTCCCATGCAATTGGGTGAAAACAACTGCCAACATCTTGTGGGGGCTAATGTAGTTTGCAGTAATTGATACATTTGAAGCTAGGTTTGTACACTGCTCAAAAACACTTTGACCCAAAGAAGAAAATGAATGCTTTGCTACCTTCGGTTTTTCACGAACATTTCAACCTACTAGAAGACTTCTAGAGGGATCTTCAAGATGAGTATGACCTCAAGAAAAGGAATTATGAGAGGTTGCCTGTTGCACTCATGGTAGAATTTGGGATCAAAGATGACATCCCTGATACATTAGTAGATGATGGAGTGGTGTTAGATCCATCATATGAAGCATTAAATATTGGCACCAAAAGTTTGGATCCAGTGGACTAGGATGTTAAGGGGACTATTGATATTAAACAATTAGGGAGGTCAGTTTTGGATAGAAGTGTCCATTGGGCTGTCCTAAGAACCAAATCTCCTCAAGAACCGACTCTTAAGAGGGGGAAGGGATACAAAAGAATCAAGAGGAAATTGCCTTCCAAGGAGCCCTTGGAATTCTTCCCTCCTGACATTGAAGAGATTGAGCTTGATGCATCAGCTCAAGATGAACCAGAGGCACAGGAGAAGGAGGCCCAAACAAAACCCGTGGCTTCAACACCAGCATTAGGAAAGTCATCTACTCAAGTCCCACTTACAAAGCAACAAAGTGAAGAGATGCCTAAGGGGACTCTTCATAATATTGTCGAGTCATTAAAGGGGAAAGAAGTAGAGGTGGAGATCCATGATGTTGGAACGAACTCTGATGAGACTTTGTCAGAGAAGGATGCACAAGAAAATATGCCTCTGGAGGAGGAAACTGAACATGTACTGACGAAGGAGGATCAATGGGCACTATTGGAGGAGGCAAAGAAGGCTTCTAATGATCAAGCACATGCAGAGGGAATAGAGAAGCAAAAGGCACTTGATGATAAGGCATAAGTTGATGCCTTACTTCACTAACAACAGGTAGAAGCCAAATGAAGAGCTGATGAAATGGAAAAGCAACAAAGGCAAAAGGAGTAGGAGCTCAAGATCAAAGAAGAAAATGATAAGATAGAGCTAATATAAAAAGATCATGATTTGGAGGAAGAAAAGGCAAAGCAGCAAAGGGAAAGGGAAGTTCTTGTGGCCAAATTGAAGCTTGTTGAAGAGGCTTATAAAGAGAAAGAGGAAGCAAAACGAGTGCAAAAAGAGAAGGATGCTGAGGAGATGATTAAGCAAAAAAAGGAAAAGGAAGATGCCGATAGACTGAGGGCATTGGAGGAAGAGAGAAACCGAGAACTGGAGAAAAAAAGATTAGAAGAAGAAAAGTTGAAAAAGGAAGAAGAAGAGAAGAGGATACAAGAATAGAAAGATAGGGATGAAGCTGAAAATCTTGCTCAAACAAACGTGGAGCAAGAACAACAAGAGATACAAGGGGTTGATTCTCAACCTCAAGTAAATGTGCAACCACCCTCTACTACTACTGTTGCTTCTTCTTCAACTATAATGACCACTACTCCAAGTGCTCTCACTTGGTTAAAATTGGATCTTCAGAAGAGATCAGTGAAACCTTCACAGCCTCTCAATTGGGATGATATGATGAAGGAAATTGAGAAAGAAAGGCCCAAGAAGAAGGCCAAAATCCTACATTCCACTAGACTCACCGACAGAGGAGAAATTGTTGCTAAATGTGCCATACCAATGATAGACAAGGATGTGGGAGACATTGAATTGACTGATTACCAGTTGGGCACTATTAACTTGGGGAGACCCACAAGAGATCAACAGATGAACTTAATAGATGTGGTAGCCTCATCCACTAAATCCAGAATGATGAAAGATAAGTAGAGAAAGGATGAGCTTAAGGCTCAGTTGGATCATTTTCATACTTTCTTGAAAAGTTTTTCTTCTCCGAGGTCACAACAAGTTGCCACCATTGAGACACCAATTTTTCTTAGTAAGAAAGAGGTGGATGATTTGGTACAGGTAAGGAGTAAGGCAAAGATGTTGGATAGGTGGACTAATAAATTAATTCAAGAAATAAGTGAGGTGTTGGATAACAGTTTTGAGGTTCACAAAATGACAGAGGAATTAATAGAAGAGATGAACCAATATGTCAAGGTATTGGGAGAATAGGAAGAGGAGTACAGAGGATATAGCTAGAAGCTGAAAGAGGTTAGCAAATTTCCTAGGTCCACTCTTCTAGAACAGTCAATACTTGAAGAGGAAAACAAAGATTTCTTGGAAAAGACTTCCAACATACTCTGGTTTAGATTGGACTTTTTATACAAGCATAAAAATGAAGTTCAAGATTCTGTCAAGGATCTAAATGAACAGTTTGAGGAGTTAGAAGCAATTATTGCTGTTATAGTAAACGTTGATATACCGGTAAAGGAGGGCCTACCTTTGAGCCAAAGAAAGGAGAAATGGGATGATAGGTTTAAAGAGGTCATGCAAAAAGGAGATGATGGTGAAGATCTATTGTTAGATTGGTTAATGGATATTAAAGAAGAGATAAGGGAAGCTAAAAGGGAGTTAAAAAAGCTAAAAGACATGAGAGGTTTTGCTGCTGCGGAATTAGAAAGGATCAAGTTTGAAGACAGTTGGGTTGATGGGCCGGATTTGGAGGTGCTTCAACAAGTCTTCTCCAGTTATGATGAGTACAATGCAGAGAAAAATTCGCATGCATAATTGATAAATCTCATGCATGCTTGGCTTTCTTCTCTTCTTCCCATGCGGGATTGGTAGTCTTAGAGGCACATGAATTTATTTTCTCTTCTATCTTCTTCTCTTTAGTTTAACTGGGTGATCAAGGTGGGAACTAGAGATTAAATTGATTTGAGTTTCCAAGAAGACTTGAATTCCTAAAAAAGGTGGATCGACCTAAGATAGAAGGGACTTCTGTTTTTTTGTACATCTATAAATACCTTTGAGGTATCATATTGTAAGGGTCAGCTGATGAGAATAAGATTAGCCACCTGATAGTAGGAGATAGAATTTTCATAGTTTTTACAGAGATACTTTGTTATTTTGTTTACAGTTGAATATAATTACAGGTTTTTACACAATATGGTGTTGGAAGTGAATTTTATTGGATAAGGTTGATGAATTATAGTCTATTTGTATGCCAGTGATTGTGCTGAAGCATAAGTGATTCTTTTGTGATGAAAATCCTTAGAAGAAACCAACTTTAAAGATTATTTCATTAGATTATCTGTGAATTGAATTTATTGAAGTCTGTTGATCTATGGTCTTGGCCACAAATGAGAGTGTGTTCTTTTATCTTTGAAATATTTATGATGTGTGTTTGTGATGTTAAATTAAGCACCTTAGATGCATGCAATAGTATGGATTATTCTGTAAATTGTATCATGGTATGGTTTTTTTGATCTGTTGGAAGAACATTCGTTGTTGAAGATATATGTCCAGATATTAGATAAGTTTTATTCATGTTTACTGATGTGCGCCCTGATCTATCTTTTTATTTTGTTTAAAACCCCCTTTTTTATATTAAGAACAGTTCAATGAATAAGTCATTGCTTGCATTCCTTATTACCAGCACAGGCCCCTTGAATATTACAGTTGCATGTACCGATTGAGTTACACCAGACAGTTGAGAACCAACTACCATGACCTTGGGAGTTAGGCTACTATATGTTGTCTTTCTTTTTCAGGAGAAATAGAGTATTAATATTCTGTTTAACGTTGTTTGTGTCATTTTCACCATCAACATGGCCCTAGTAGTATGTGAGTGAAATTCCATTAACTATGGCTTGCACAAAGAGTTGTGAAGCAAATAAATCTAGTCCAAATAGGCAAGGACTTGTAGTGGAACCCTAATACCAATTGTGGATCCTATTCCAAGTACCTAAATATGCCTTGAAATGGAGGGTTAGTTCACTCCTAAACTCATCCATCCAATTGGGTACCAAGATATAAAGATAAAATACCGAGCCTTCCTCTATATATTGACTTGAGAGAGCATCTATTAAGACATTTTATTTACTATTTTTTTAAATAATCACATCTTCATGTCCCTACTCTTTTTCACCCATTTTTGTTGTCTTAGGGATGAAAACCTTTTTTAAAATAAATGTTTCAAGCTATGATGATCTATTTTTTATCTAAAACTTGCATCCCAAGAGGTAAGAACATCGTTGCTGAGAAACATGTAGGATGACTAGCATTTATTTTTCATATATAGATTTATCGAGATTGTATCATACATGAATTGCTTGCTTGTGAAGGAAGGGGTCCTAAATCCTTATATCAAAACCACACCCATGCCATTATTAGAGTCATCATATTAAATAATGAAAGGTTTTTGAAAACATGGTAGAGCTAAAGTTTGAGTGGAACACATGGTAGTTTTGAGAGTAGTAAGGACTACCTCAACCATTTTAGTCCAAATGAAGTTCTTTTTGATAAAATCTATCATCAAACAATTCCATGATAGTTGTCCACAAAATTATGATAGCATCTTATCAAACCTAACAAGTCTCATAGGATTTTGAGGGAGTTAGTTTGTCACCTCTCTTGCATTGCTACTACCTTCTTGAAATCAACCTAGACACCAACTTATGAAATAATATAAAAAATACTCCACCTATTGGACTCCAAAGGCACACTTAGAGTGTTTTCATTCCCCCTTTTTGTAATAATCTATGTTACGGGCCACATTTCTCATTTCCTATTTTTTGCATCTCCCCTAGTTTCATTTTGTGTGTATATTCCTCTTCTTTCCCCCAATTTTTGTATAAGCTCACCAATTTTTTGAATTTTAATGCATGCTTAGTCTCCTAAGAATTTTTCAGTCATTAGTTTTTAAAAGTTCCCTATCAAGACATGATTTCTTATCTAAGTTAAACCTTTCCTTGGTTCCTGTCAAACTTTCAAATTTCTTCATATTGTCATGCCTTCCATCCTTCCCCTACTTTCCCTTTGTATTTGTCAAAGTTTTGGACCTATCTTAATCAAAACACACATTTCTCAACCCCCAACACCCTAACCTATGGTAGTAGTCATGTGGTATCTCCAACCCCTAATCCTTGATATTCCCACCTTTATTTTTGTTCTATTTGCAATGTCCCAACTTGTGTCATAATGTCATTAATGGTCAATTCCAGTGCCATAACTTTCAAAAGTGATACTTTTCCCACCCATAATAATTGTTCAAACTTGAAGTTGCATATTTGCATTGTGTTTGACCCATTATTGTTGTGATGGATAGAAAGGTATGAATGTGTCCATTAAAGGGGCATCATATACACTTAGTCAAAATTCATTTTATCACTTGTGTTTGAGCATGGGAACCTAGGACAAAAATCCTAGTGATTTTGGAGGGTGATCTCTTACAGAGTTTGTGATTGAGCTTCATTGGTCGTAGATTCTATCCACATTGTATTGATCTGACTTTTCATTTTTGTTGGTATGAATTGCTTTTGTAATATTTGATATTATATAACTATTTGAATGTAATCCAATCATTGATGTAACAAGAAAGATTGGGTATTGTATATGTTGCTTTTTTTCTTATAATAAGAAATTTGAATGCTGTGTATGTCATTGTTGTATGGAATGTAACAATAAATTGTTGATGTATAATTAGTAGATTAAGTATGATTTGTCTAAGATATGTTTGATATATTGTTATCCAAATAATAATTGTTTTCAAAATGTTAAGAATTGGATTTACATTATTATTTGGCTCGAGACATTGCAAGTACTTAGCAATAAGAGAATGCTCCTTTAAAGTCTTTTGTGATATTTACACATGAAAAATATTATCAAACTAGGTATGACTATAAATGAGAATGTCATTAAAGAAATCCAATAAAAACTTGCACAAGAAACAACAAAATATTATATTCATGAGACTCTAAAAAGAAGAAGGACCAATGGATAAGCCAAAGGGTATTACCAAAAAATCATAATGGCCTTCATAAGTCCTAAAGCCAATTTTGGGATACCCTCTTCTTTAAATTAAATTTGGTGATAATCTAAATGAAGCTACATTTCAAGTATTATGATATAGCATATATATTGATTTATATGTGGTGATGTTCTAGAATCAATTTGTAATGCAACTTACATGTTTTATTCACATGTTGGTGTTGTGATAAAAAAAAAAAAAACATTTAAAAGAACTCACAAATATATATGAAATTAGTGAACAATGAATTTGCTAAGGTTAGATGGTTGTACAAGCTGAAATGATAACATTAAATTAACATTTTTTGATGTGAAACAATAGAGTTTGTGAAAAAGAATTTATTGTATATTGATAATTTTTCAAAGACCTTATTGTCATGAATATCTCTTGATTTTGAATAATATAATTATAAACATATTTGATTGGTGGGTTTTAAACCACAAGGGTGTCCTATGCAAATAATTGAGTCTTGTAAAATATTTTGGATGCATATTATTCCATCTTTTTATGTACATGTTGTTGAATAGATTGTACAAGTGTTGTTAAGTACTTCTTAAATACAATCTTAAGTTTTCTCCATCCTATTCTATCGATCCTCTACAATAGAGTTACAAATCCCCAAAATTTGGTATCAAAGCTCCAGGTGTTTATTTGAGTGTTTACTACCTCATTAAGAGTCCAAACCCTAGTGTGTGCAATGATAAACTTTAAATCATTAGTTTATTGAAGTTCATGATAATTGGATACAAAATAAAACTTTGAATTATTTTGTGAGAAAGATGGATAATATTAAATCTATGGATATAACGTTAAGGTATGAAATTGAGAGATTTATGGATGTTAAAGATGGAAGGTCTTTTGATGGAAAGTTAATAGTGAGCTATACTATTTTCTTCGATCAAATCCTCAAGTATGTATTATGAACACTAAGTAAAATTGGATAATAATGCAAGAAGTACTATTTAGATATGTAATGCAAATGAATGTACATCTAAGGAGTAGAATGTGAATTCATTATGGAAGAAGATATGTACATTATATTATTCCAAGAGTCATGTTAATAAATTTGTATTGAAATAGAATATATACACTAAAACAGAGAGAGGGAGACTTAGTAACTAATCACTCAAACAAATTTAAGATGGCATTAAGTCAATTTGTTTCAATAGGAATCAAGATGGATGAAGAGGACACATGCATTGTATTAATTTATTCCTTACCAAATTCATGGGAAGATGGTAATTTTTTTAAAGTTTAATTTTTAATTCATTTTTGAACTCTTACTAATAAGAATATCATTCATATATTACACTATAACACATTTACTGTTAGCATATATATCAAAATTAAAACTTTCTTTTTCAATGAAACAAGAACATCCATATGGACTATAGTGCATTTTTAAAATATTTAATAATCATGTTATTTTTCCTAATGTCGTAAGTAAAGGTCATTGTTTTTTGTAATGGACTATCATTCATTATAAAATTAGAGTATATAATATTAAAAAAAATAATACATATTATATTTTTTAGAAAGCTAGCACTAAGGGATATATACCTATAAAATGGTATTTCTAAATGCCTTCATTTCATCACCTAAAAGGTGACGAAAAACTATTTTTTCATTATTTTGATAGGTTTGGAGGAGACTTCATTAAGGTGTTTTATTTAACATTTAGGGGTTCTATCCAATGGGGTTTGATATAACAACCTTCAATCAAACCCTCTTAGATGAAACCCTTGTACGCTTAAATCATTATTTTTCTAAAAAATACATAATTTTAAGAAAAAATCAAGATGCCCCATAAGTGAGACCCACTATTATAAGATAGCCCAAAGAGGATTTTAGTTGATCTTAATAAGTGTATCTCATACCGAAATCCTTCTTCTTACAACAAAACTATGCCAAGATGCTTTGTGCATGGATCAAATACTTTGTTATAATGGTTTCATACACATTTGTGCAAGCATTGATTCCAAAATTTTCACACAAGACAATGCAAGAAAGTAACACAAACACTCTTCAATCATGCTACGCAACTTTACAATTTTGAACTTTATCTTCGATAATAGTTTTGCAATTCCTACAATCATTTATGTATTGTGTGTGAAGTGAACATAGTTAACACATGCACCTACAATATACATTGATTTTGGCTCAATGCACGTATAAAATATGGCCACATTTTCTCCACGTGACCATGCCAATCAATTGCCACCATATGGATCTAACATCCAACACAGCCTTGGTCACATGGAAAGAACAACATACATTCATGCGACCTGTTGGCATATTATAGAACTCTTCATTGATAGCCTATTGTATATATACACCTCACTATATATTTTATAAATTATTATGTCAACTAGTTAGCCCAATCATGTCATTTGGCTTAGTCTGGTTGTACCCTAGGGTGCTATAGAAAAATAAGTGGAGGCATTCTTTTTTCTTGATCATGGGAACATGCTTTACTATCATAGCCTCTATAATTATTTATATATCTGCATAATATCAATGAATGAAGAACAACAAGTTATTTATGTTCTTCACATGGCCTCCTATAATCTTATGTAAAAAAACATCTAATGGACATAAAACTATTTTCATTATTGTTGTTCCATAATATTGATACTAAACAAAAGGTTTTCATTCAAGATCTTAAACATAAATTAGATGAAATCCTATGCTTTACAAAAAAAAATATGACAAGCATAGAATTGAGGTGAAGCAGTTTAGGGAAACAAAATTTAAATTTTAGGAGCCCAAAAATAGAGGATTTCCTTGTTGAAAAATATATATGGATAGTAGTTTCTAGATAGAACCCTCTAGTGTGAAAGATGAAGATCGGGTACTGATTAACTAAAAAACAAGGATCTTAGTTTGGATTCAGTTTATAGATTTACTACATAATAAATGTATCAAGAAAAAACACCATTAGGAGCCTCTAAAATAAATTAAGAAACTTGTACCAAATAATTCCCATGTTAACAATCTCTTCTTATAGAAGAATATTTTCCCCTCAGGAATGGGAGATGGAGACTCTAATATATTGGAACATGAATGCATTCATAATTTTGGTGAGCTAGTTAACATATATATATATATTTGAAAATTCATGAGGACTAGTGTGTAACCTTTCTTTGTTATTTTCTTGATTCATGGGATACTGTAGTGATGGTTATTAGTAATACCATCTCAAAGATAAAGGGTGATTGTTTGAGTTAGAATCTAAGGAGATGAGATGGAAAAATTTAGAATATATCATAGATTCTTTGACTACTAGAGGTAATTTGAAGGAAAATGAAAATGGAAAGAAAGATAAGAATATCGAGTCTAAGAGACCTAAGTATCCAACCATATACAAGGTTAAATTTAAGGACTACAAAAATATTGGACACATTAAGAAGGATTACAAAGAATACAATTTGAACAAGGATTATGATGATGATTCAAACTCAAGGCCTCTAACAATAATGGTGATGATACGTTCATGGAAACCCATGATACACATTCACATGAGAGTACATGTGGGTGCATGGTTATTTTATTTTGGAGTCTTCTTTCACATTAATCCTAGCAAGGAGTAGTTCATAGATTATGAGAACTCGAATGGTGGATAAGTAGACTTGGAAGATAACTATTCTCTCAAAATCAATAGTTAAGGTAGAGTTAGGCTCACAGTTGGAGAAGGAAGGACCAAAGGGCCTCTCTAATTTTATACACATTTATTGAGAAACCTACTTTTAGTAAGTAAATTGAATGAATTTGGTGTGTAAATGGTTTTTAATAAAGATGGATGCAAGATCGTGAGTGAGGCCATGATATTGGCTAAGGGAGTTTATTTTATAACCCTATTCCATTTGGATCCTATCATCATTGAATATAAAAAATATAAGATTCTTAATTCAAGGAATCATAAGCTTCTAACAAAGAAGACCATGTTATGGAATGAGAAATGGACCACATTTGTGAGAAAGGTTTAAGGGCCTTGAAATGTCAAATCTTAGTAAAGGTACTAAATAATTGTTCCCTAGATTTTAATTTTTGTGTACATTGTATGTATAGAAAATAAAATCACGTTAAATTCTATATGATCTTTGTCAAATAAGTAGGGATTATATATTTTATTCATAGTTATGTTTTTGGTTCTATGGATGTGCCATCACTAGATAAATATGTATATTGTTTATCTTTTATTGATGACTTCTCTAGGAAATCATTAGTATTTTTCCTTAGGAATAAATCTAAGGTCATATCAAAATTTAAAGAGTTTGAAGCTCTTATTTAGAAATGAATAGAGAATAATTCAAATTGTTAAGAATGGATACTAGTGGAGAATTATATTCAACTAAGTTTTCTAACTTCTATAGAGAATGTGTTATTCTGATTTGTAATACATCTTCATACACTCAATAAAATGTAGTTGTAGAGAGATTGAATAAGGCATTGACAAAGAAAGTTGGGAGCATGCTTAATGGAGCTAGTTTAGAGGGAAATTTTCTAGGAGAATATTATGAGAAAAATTCTTACCTACTTAATAGGTAGATCCCATTTCAAATCGTATAGACAAAACTTATGAGGAGTCTTTGTCAAGAAAGAATCCTTCATTACAACATATCAGGGTTTTCTATTGTGAGACATATGTACATGTCCTAAGGAGAAGAGATGCAAGTTAGATTTCAAAATAGAGAAGTGTAACTTTAATGAGTATAATGATGATGTGAAAGGGTAAGAGATTTGAAGTATTGAGAATTGAAAGATATTGTATAGTTAAAATGTGATCTTAAAGGAGATTGGATCTTCTCCTATGCCTATGCAATATGAAGATGAGAAAGAAACATTGGTTTAGATCAAACGAAAGAATAAGAAAGTTGACCTTGATATTGAACCAAAGGTTTAGAATAGACCTAATGAGGAAGAGGATTTAAAAAGTCTAAAGGAAGAAGAACAACCTCAAAACCCACTCAAAATATAACTTGATGGAAGCAACACTCTAGGATTAGAGCATAGAAATCATTGGAGAAAAGAGACTTTATTATTGCATTATAACATTTTTTTGTTGATTAATACATTAGGTGTGTGCTTTGGCTGATAGGTTTTTCCTTTAGTAAGGTTTTTTAGGGTATATTCAATGTTGTGTTTTTTTTTATAGCTGAACACTTTTTGGCTAGAGCTATGAACTAGTGAGGCCACATTCGGGGGACCTCATCCCCAATATTCTCTCCATATCTCTCCCTTCTCCTCCTTTCTTCTGTCACCTTCGATCCTCCTCCCTCTACCTCCTTACTCCTCTCTTCCTCCCTCCACCTCCTTACCCCTCTCCTCCTTCCTCTCCTCCTCCTCTCATTTCCTCCTCTCTTCCTCTCCTTTGTATCTCCCACACTCATCATCCTCCTTACTCCTCTTCTCCTCCTCTTCTCTCTTCTCCTCCTCTCTTCCTTCTCTCATCCTCCTTATTCCTCCTCACCTTCTACCTTACCTCCTCATCCTCTCATCTCCTTCTCTCTTCCTCTCCTCCTCTCCTCTGACTCTTCCTACAACCTTACACCTCTTTCCTCCTATCATTGACTTTACAACAATACTCATCACTGCGCTCTTTGTAGCCTTGTTCCTTCACTACAATTTGAATCACTGATACTCCTGCCACTTGTCCTCATCGCCTTTTTGACCCTGCAACCAACACCACCATTGATCGTGCGTCAGACACCTCCATAGGAAACCACCACTGAGTACGCCACTACTACCATCGACACAAACACCCTTCGCTACCTACTCCTCCCTATTCCAAGTATGAATGAGTATGGTGGTGTTGTCATTGATTCCAACATAGTATAGGTTGATGCAGTGAAAGGAAATACATGATTGTAGGTGGTACATGTATAGTTGAGATACTGTAGAGATGTTGTGAGAAAATGGAGCTATCTTTATGGTATCGCAGGTGTGCTGATATGTTGAGTTACGAAGCGCTTTTGAGAAAATTAATAAATAGTGAAGACAAAAGTATGTGTGTGTTCTAAATGTGCTCCAATATGTGCTCCGCATTTATTTTGTGTTGATCCTATGCTTGTGCGGATTTCTAGTGTTTTTTAAGGGCATCCTTGGGTGACATATCTTGGATTATAGCTTCTAGTTTGATGAAGAGTGAAATTTGAGTTCACCGATTTGTGAACTGTTCTGGCAGAGTCATTTGTCTGTGGACTAGAAGAAATGTATTTGCTCTGCAGTCCTCCATTGGTTTGTTTCAGGTCTTGCAGATCTGGAAGAAGGCTTGTAATGGTTTTATCTATTTCTATCAAAGGTGTTTGTGGTTTGGTGCTCCAGAAGACTAGTTTCAGAGTTACTATGTGTGTTTGTACAGTCTGGATGGACTAATGGAAAGTGTTCTTTGTATGAAGGTTGTTGCAGTAGCTGTGGATGAATCTGAAGGCATCTAAGGTGTGTTCTAGTGTATGGTGAAGCATGTTATGTGGTCCACATGTTATCTTCTTGTTACAGATGTGTTTACTTCAAAGTTCATTGGTGTTTTCATTAGGTATGGCCAACCTAGTGTTTACATGTCATGTGAAGGATAAGTATCAATTAAGGAAGTGTGTGATTGATCCAAGATGTTGTTTTGGGTCCCAGTTAAGTGTCGGTTTGGTTCGCTCTCATTCTCATCCACCATGAGAATGTTGAGTTGTGAACCTAATTTGAATTTGTAAAATGAAGAGTGTGTAGCCGACCTTGGAGAAATTTTCTAAGATTGAAGATGGTATAAATACAAGACAAGATGTTAGGATTGAATGCCACAAGTGTGAGAAGCAAGGTAGATGTGAGAGATTGTGTGAAAGTGAACTGAGGCAGCGAGGACTTCAATGTGTTAAGACTCTTGAAAGCGGTGAGTTGATGGTGTCCGCAATTTTTTGATCAAGGTCGCGGATGTGTGCAAGTTGTTGTGGTGGATCTTATGTTGCATTGAGATAATGTTCTCTATGTAAAATTCTTCTTTCTATCTTTCTTTATCTATAGGCAGTGAGCCTCCCATTCAGACAATGAGTCCTATCTAGACAGTGAGTCTTATCTTAGGCAGTGAACCCTTTGGTAGTAAGCCTCTTTGTAAACAGTTTTGCAATTACTCTTATATTGTGAGTTAATCCTCATTGTGGTTTTTCCCTTATTGGGTTTTCCACGTAAATCTGGTGTTTTTTTTTGTGTTTGCTTTCTGTTATCCGCACTTCATGCTCATACTTAATTACAAATTTAATGTGGATTGTTTAAGATCTGTGGTGAATGTGATTAGATACAACTGATTCACCCTCTCAGTTGTCTTGTTCATTTCAACACTCCATTCATCCACCATCCCCATAACACTTCATGGGAATCAAACCTACAACAGTGCAACTACTACCTTTGCAACTTATCGTTGCACTGCGAGGTCAACCCATTCAACGTTGTGTTTTATTCTCCTATTTTTTCTCTTATTTTCTAAGTGTTTTATTATATTGAAACTCTATTGAAATTTTCATAAATTGGAATAACATGTAGCACTCTCTTCTTTGGATTAAGTAGGATTTAGTGCATGTTTCCTTTCATTTAAAAGAACAAATCCCGACTATCTATACACATAGATATATCACTTTATTAGACCACAAAAAATGAAACATCCAAAGTAATCATTACATTATCATATGCATAGAGAAGGACAAATAATTAGGCATTTACATTCTATGTGGCATTTCTTTAATCTTTTTCAAATAATATTGAATCAATATGATGAGACTTAACTATAATCAAGAAAAGAGACAAATTCATCATACCAATGCTTGTAAGCACCACCTAGGTTAGATATTTATAAGCTAAGAAATTTTTGAAGACCAACAACACATAATTCATGAGTTGCAAAATTAAAACCACACATAAATTGAGACTATAAACCTAAAGATTAAGATTACAAAGGTGTTTTTTACCCTAAACAAAACAAAATTCACATTTCAATATAACAAAGGTGATTTTGACTCTAGACTGAAACACAATTCATATTTCAATTTATCGAAATTTTATTGAACAAATTTGATAACAAAATTATAATCCAAATCACAAAATACATATATTATAGCCAAACATTTTTAAACATAAAAAAAACAAAATATATATCCTCTTTATTAATTTTGATAATATATTAATACTTTTTTAAAATCAGCTCTTTTATGTACATTAATTTAAATATTAAATTTAAGTTTAATTATTTAAAAGATGTTTTAACCTTTACAATGAATGATCGCCTTCCATACATTATAATAACCAAAGCATTTGTGGAACACAAAATTTGGAAATTTGGACACATCATATGGAGCAAACAAAATTTAGGTATACAACGCCACTAACCACTATCTCCACTTTCAAAATTGTTTTATGGTTTTGCGTTTCATTAAAGTCTAAATTTGCATATGCATTTTAAACGGAGGATGAAGCATGTGGAAATATAACTGGTGTCATAAATGTACAACCATGGCTTGTACCTTAGACAAACCCTCTTTTCAAACAAGGAAAAAGTTGAAAATGACCCTAAAAAATCTGATACTGATATTCGAATTGTTGTTTTTTGTGGGCACTATCTTGTCAAATAGGAAGGAATTAGAGCACAATAATGTTTGTTGTTAAGTGACTTCAAGAAATAAAATATAATAATTTAAAAATTTATATATTTATGATATTTTTTATTTATTTTAAGGTGAGTATTTTAATTTATAGATGTATTGATAAATGGTATAATTTTATATAAAATAGTATTTTACATAATTATATTGACTTATTCCTTATCTTATTATTATGTGTGTACATTCACTAATTATTTTCATTTATCACATCAAATCACACATACAATTCTATACACACGTTACCCATTTCAATTTGACTGCTTTCATGTTCTAGAACAAATTTGTAGCTGTGGGGACATCTTCGTGGTCGCAAACTCATTCTTCCTAAATCTAACTTTTAAAATTGAAACTTTGTCAACTCTCACCTATTACTTTTCCACCAAAGGCCAACTAAAAAATTGTGTAATGTTTTACCACATCCTTGTATTCAAAGGTAATCAATGTATTTATTTTAAAATATTGGACAATTGAGGCATCATTTGCATATTATTCATATTAGACATTTCATTTGGAGCACTAAAAGGAATCTAGATCTACATGAGCATTCCTAATACCATATGCATGCCTAAAGAGTGTCATTTTTTTATCATTCGTAATCATTTTTATGGGTTGACCTAGCAGAACATGTCCCCTTTTGACATTAAACAATCCTACCAAGGTATAAATATCAACCCTACATAAACACATTAGGCAAAGTGAAGAGGAGAAGTTTGCAAATTTCATAATACAAGTTTACAAGTACAAGACAAATTCATGAAAACAAAATTCATCCTAACCCCAAATTCAGAGCTATACAAAGTTAATAGTATTTCTAATTTCAAAGAAATACTAATCTCTTAATTGTTCTTAATCCTATAGCATATCAAATTCAAATCTATATCAAATTTAGTCTCATCTTCAATTATATAGCTAGGTATCATTGTTTTTATTATATTCCTATATTTAATAGCTATTGTAAATTATCAAATATCAATCCCTGATAATATTCATTAATTAGTCTAGATTAATAGTGTTTATGTGTTTCTATTTTATTGGATTATCCTAGAATAAGCTCAAGAACAATTCAATTTCTTTTGCAATACTTAATGTTTTTGAAAAGTTAAACAGCATTTACAGGGCGCTATACCCTACACATCGAGCCACAAGGGCCAAAAAAGGATAAGTCTTAAACAGCTAAAATAAACATGGAAAAAAACCAAAGACAGCCCAAAGGCAGCACAACAACAGTAGAGAAACAACAAACCGACCAGCAAAAGAAGCAACTAACTGGCTTCGTCCCAGTTCTTGATCAAGAGGTCCACCACCTCATCTCCCACCCACTCTTTATTTTCCTGGCTATTGTTCCCCTCCAGTTCCTCCTTTATGGCATTTGATAGAGTACTCATAACAGAGTGACCCAGCTTCATGGTGAAGCGGGTCAGCCCCCGAAATCTTTTATCTAGAGTGTCCAAATGCTTTGTCACCTTATCTGAATCCATCCCATCATCCATAGCACCCTGAGCCTCATCAGGCTCATCCACCAGCGACTGTGAATGGCGCAAGCCAGAGCCATCAGAAGGGAGCTTGCTGTCCACCGGAGTAAGTTGGGGCCTCTCCACTAAATCTTCTTCCACCTCTTCTGACTCTTCTTCCTTGTAACCCTTGCTATCTGACTGCTCCTTGTCTGAATCCTCAATAATTAATCTCTTCTTGCTATTCTTAGCTAGCCTCCTAGATCTCCTCCTGACACTTTCCCCTCCAGTCATCTCCGTGTTCCCCACAACCGTGTCCCCTTTGGAATCTTTTCTAACCGCATTCTTACCCTTGCCTTCTTTGACAGTCGCAGCCTGCATGCATTTCTCCTTGCCTTTTTTCAACATAGGGCCAGTAACAACCGGCAATACTTAATGTTACAATACTTTCATACTTTATTTATAATGTCTTCATAATTTTATGGTGGCATTATGATATAAGTGTCACATAGTGATTAGCCTCTATCATTCTAATATATTTAGAAATTATTTTATTGGATTGGTTAAATTGTTAGTAGTTTGGTTAAGCTATACCATTTTTAGGACTTTGATTTTTAAATTTAGTTGTTGCAAGTTGATATTAAAGTCTTTTATGATAGTTCTCAAATTATCCACATTTATATTAAATAATACATTATCCACAATAACAATCACATATTATATAGTTACTTTAAATTTAATAACAATATAATATTTTATAATAATTATTATTAGAATACTTGTGATATATAAAATCAAGAAACAATATTACTAACTTTTGTCATAAAATTCTATATCAATTTTTTAAAATAGAAAAAATTGACTAATAATAAATATTTGACTTGTCATGCCTTATATATGTAAAATTATGTATAATACTTATAATATATATAATTATGGAGGATGTGGACAACATTTGAAATAAGAATATATAAAATAAAAAGGCTAATTAATAATAATTTTTTTATACTTATCTTGTTTAAATAAAAAATATCAAAATGTCATAAATGTAATAAATGTTCTTAATCACATATATTTACTATGTGATTATTATAAAGGTAAATTTTCAAAAATAAAGCAATAGATGAATATTATATTCATTAAAGAGTTGTTGTCATGTCATCCTATCATTCAACATAGAGTAACGTGAAGCTTACAATAAGAAATCAAATTATTTAACCAATAGCAATCCACATAATTTATTTTATCTATAAAAAAATTTAAAAATTTGTTTGTTTACATTGACAAGAATAAATATTGATATCAGTTGAAAAAAATACTTTAAATTAGTTAGAAGGTATAATGAATAATAGCTAGTTAAAAGTATAAATAAATATTAATCACTATAATTCCTCCATGACAAAGGACTAATAATATGCAATATATTATAGAGTCCAAACTTCATTCACAATGCTTGTCTAAAATAATAAATCATACTTCTTAGCTTCATTCATAATGTCTACCTAGAATGTAATATATTATGCTTCCAAACTTCATTCATAATGTCTACCTAAAATGCAATTTATTATGATTCTATTTTTTATTCATAATGTTTAGCTAAAACATAATATATTATGCTTTCAAACTTCAATCATAATTTCTAAGATATAATCACCATTGTAGTTGTGCTTCAATGCATATGCTCTAAGGCATACTTAATAAAATATATGTGCTACATTACTCAAGTTGTTTTCATCAACTTGTAAACATTAGAAAAAAGCTTAAAAGCTAAAGTTTTAAAATTATAATCAAGTTCATCATTGAATATTATAAGATAAGTTTGCTAAGCCCTTAGTAATTTCCTTACAAATTATATAATTCGTTTGATGTTTGGAGAAAGCTCTCTCGATAGTAGTGTAATGGATGAAAGTTAGCTCTAACAAGGTGAAAAATAAGGCTCCTTTGAGAGTACAATTTCATTGATTACACTACCTGATGAATTAGCAATTTAAGTTTACCTAACATGAATTGACTATCCTTTTTTAAGAGTTTGATTTTAAATAGAAAATAAAAGTAGCTAACTAAAACACTTATAAGGAAACTAATTGGCGAAGAAATCTACTAGCATAAAAATAACTATAATGTTTTATTAATGAAAATGAAAAGTGCAAACACTAAGGAACTTGGAATAAAAATTTGGAAGCCTCTATAGAGGACACCGACGATGTGAAATGACATCTACGTGATGCACTATCATCTAGTCCAAACATGAAATTGAAAGCACTACCAAGTATAGAAAATTCTCTTGCACATATAGAAATAAATGAAAATAGAAAGTGCAAACACTAAGGAACCTGACATAAAAGTTTGGAAGCCACTATTGAGGATACCAACGGTGTGTAACGACATCTATGTGATGCACTATCATCCAATCCAAATATGAAATTGAAAGCACTACCAAGTACAGAAAATTCTCTTGCACAAATAAAAATAGAATAAAACTTTTGAATATAGATAAATGTATAAATACAAAAATAATTTTGACAAAATCTATTTAAATATAAAAATGAAATAAGTTAAAAATACCAAATAAGAAGCTAGAAAAGAGATCACCAAATAGAGCTATTTCTTCTCCAACAAAACTTATAAACAACAAGAAGAACGAAAATATTTTTGTGGTTGTAAAGGGGCTTGCCTCAATCAAACCCCTATTTTGGTATCTCTACCTCCATAGACAACCTAGTTTTTATAGATTAAAAAAATAAATGAAATGCTCAAATTGAATAGATATAAGAATGATCCTAAATGTGCTATGTTATCACTTAGGATTCATAAATATAGATGAAAATCTATATGGAAGGAGAAATAGAAAAATATAACAAGAACAAAATCACCTAGAAAAACCCCCCTTTAAAGATCAATGTTTCTTTTGTTCAATTGTATTTGTTGCTACAATCTCATGAATATTTTTTCTTTGAAAAGAGTAGTGATCACATGTAAAATTACTAGTATAGTTGTATATCTTACTAGTTTTTCTTCACAAGTTAGAGCTTCAAGAAAAAACTGCTAAGTGATAGAATTAAGATGAAAAATCCAAATTTGAAACTAAAAGGAAATGGTAGAAATCAGACTTTTGTTCATATTTGCATGAAAATTCATTACTTCCCCAAATATCAGTGAGACAAGGAGAAAGTAATGCTCAAAAGACCACTAGATTCATTTTTTTGTGGGATTCTAGCATGTCACACAAACGTTCACACATTGCACTCGTGTTTGGGGAAATTTGAATTCAAGAAGCTCAAATTATCATAAAAATGTGAATGATATAGAACCAAAGTGCTAACATTTTACATTTAAGATAATTTATATCAGGATACTAAAGTGAGGACATGATATAAAGTTAAATTGTAAGGTATGTAATTTTTTCACTACAAATAGATGTGGATCAGACCCTCCTAATATAGTTGTGGTTGTGAGTGCATCAAGAGGATAGAAATTGGGTTGTCCCTCTCTCACCAACTATACACCATAGTTGAGTGAAACCCATGTATCATCAACATATTTTGTCTACATCATAAGAATCTCCATATAAATATACTTATGAATGGGGGCCTCACTCTCTCCCCCTACCAGAATGATGATTTATGATGCATCATATATAATAATAGCTTAAGGAAATTATCTAATGAAGAACAAATTGGCATAGTTCTTACTCATAATTAAATAGTTCAATCACTATGTTACACCTATTTAATATTTAACTAGATTTTTTGATACAACCTAGCTAAAATCTGTTGTGCATATTTTGCACACACGCCCCGTTTGGAACGGGGACCCTCTCCTTTTGTCACCTTGCCGAGTCGTTTTGTTGCCACCTCGTTTCACGTCCCTCCTATTTTGAGTTCCAAGTGGTCAGGGAGTCTTTGGGATGTCATCTCAGGAGGTGGGTCCCCCTTGTCTTTTGTTTGTCCTTGGTGTTTTGTCTAGGTCTTAGGAGTTGTTCTTTTCCTCCTAGGACCTTGTTTCCTTTGCTTTGCGGGTTCGGGGCGTAGGATGAAACTAAAATCAGAACCTTCACAAAGTTATTGGTTTTGTTTCCATTCCGGTTCCGGCTCTACTTCTTGTCTTCTTGTTTTATTTGTTGTTTTTCTTATGTTCGGCCTTTAGGTTGGTTTCCTCCCTTAGGTCTTCTTTCGTTTTCCATTTTTCCTTCGTCTGCTTTCCTTTCATCGGAGGTGGAACTAGGGTGGAAATTGAACTCATAACTTTGCAATAGGGCTCCACTCTCATTTTGGTTCTGCCTTCGCTCTAGCTTTGGTTCTGCCTCCACTCTCGTTTTGGTTCCGTCTCTACTCTCGTTTTGGTTCCGCCTCCCTCATTTTGGTTCTGCCTCCACTCCGAATTTTCTCCTTTGTGTTGTGTCCTCCTCTGGCGTCTTGTCTGGGTCTAGTTTTGGCCTCGGTTCCGTCTTTCTTCACTTTATTTTGTCACCTTTCTTTTGTTTTGGTCGTGTTTTGGGGGGATTTTGTTCTGGTGTGTTTGAATTATCCTGATGATGCGCTTGATATTGGTGATAAACTGGCGAAGCCGGAGTGGGGACAAACTTGGGATTGTTAATTGGTTCTAAGTTTGGATCCCATTCCATTCTTGGGTCTGATCTCATTCCCGTTCCGAACACAACCCTTCCTGCATTAAGGGGCTTCGTGTCATGATTCTCTCCTAGCTCCGCTTCTAGTAAGTGCAAAATCTAACCGAGTATGGAGAGTTACCCTGAGGGAGTAAGAGTGATGTGAGCGGGCCCCAATGCTCACCTTGCCCCCCCCCCCCCATGAATTGAAAACTGCTAAGTAAGGAGGGGTGGCATGTAGGCATTCGAGTGCGGGCGACCACTTGCGATTTACTGTCTTACCTTCGCCACTCCTAACTATCGACCCGAGCCCGCCACCCACCATGCGGGTCTCGAACTCACTACTTCCGTCTGGCCAATGATGAACGTATGACTCATGACAACGCTCCCCATAGACCCAATAGTGTGGGCTGCCTTATGCAAAACTTAGTCTCAGCTTCGCTGTCCCTGGTGGCCATCCAATCACACATTCCTGTGTATATCTCCCCGCATCCATGGTTGGGGCAGAGCTCGAGCTTCCATTTTCTACCGGATGAATCCTTTCAGGTCGCCACCATGACTGCACCGATTCTTAGCAGCATTCTAACTACGGCTTCTCCTACTCCTTGGCCCAACGACAGTATCCCATGCGAGTCTCGGATCCTCGATCATCGTCCTGATGAGCCCATCTTTCTGACTCTTGAAGCTCGGTGTCACAGTCGCCCAAAACTTAACGAAAGAAATCCAAGGGCCAAACACAATGTCGGGTTCGGTCTATCGAGCTGCTCCCATTGGATTTCGGTTCAACATCCGTTGTTCCAAACAGCCAATGTCGAACAGCCTCCCGACCTCCGCGGCCCAAACACTCAAATGACTGAAAATGTTGCAAGGCTTTATCTCTCATGTCCTTCTACCTCTCAGGTTCCAGACTTCGGAACTCCACCTTCGGAATGTCATTTCTTCAAAGTTGTTTCAAACAACTAACCTTTGACAACGTTCCCTCAGTTTGATTATGGATGCCCTAATGATGACCCACTTGTTGAAATTTGACCCTCTCCCGCTAGAGCATTTCAAAACATTCAAATCCAAGATCAGGAGAAATCATCTGGGTCTCCCTGCTCTGTTCGCCCTTCAGAACAACATTCTGACAGGGGAAGTCTGGCCTCCGGGGCTCGGACCATCCAAATTCCCTCTAGTGAACTAGTGATGACATATTTGACTGTGTTAGAGTTTTCAAATGATTAACTATTCAATCTAACAATTTTTTGCAAGGATTTTGGCTAATATTTGTGTCTTCATGCTTAATTGCACTTATCCTACCTTTTTCTGAAGGATATATGGAATTGGGTGTAGGACCCTCGAGGGTAGTTGAAGAGGAAGACAAAGGAAAAAAATTGAATCGAGTTCCCCATAGGAAAGAGGAGAAGGACCAGATAAAATATCACTTCCAAGGGCAGCCTTTGGGTAGTTTCAGCTACAGTAAAAGGGAAGACAGCTAGAAGACAAACTGCTACAGCACCTAGGCACTAAAAGACAAAAGATGTATTTTAAATTGTTGAATATTGTGAGGTAGGTGAAGCCCTAGTGCAATCAAATATGGGCCACACAATTTAATTCAATCCTATCCATTCATTCGAGCTTTGGAAAACTATAAACAGGGGTCTCCCCCTCATTTGTAAATGGTTGGAGAGCTGGTGTAAAGTCATTTTACAACAATAGAAAGCAACATTGCATGATTTATGGGTGTTTCCTTTTGAGTTTTCTTATTATGTGTGCATGGTTCTACTTCCCTATTAGTTTAGTAGTTAGTTTCTTGAAGGGAAGTGATGATGGTGTTTGCTATTACAGTATTTGATGAATTTCTAGCTCATGCTTTTTTTGGTTTGTTGATGATGACTCACTTTGTAAAGCTAGTCTAAGCTTCTTTATTCTATTACTGCAACTTAGTTTGATTGCATGTGCATGATGTGTGTGTGTAATCTGAAAAACTACAATCCTTAGAAGATTGCACTAGTTTTGTGTAATTGTAGGTTCCTAATTGTAGGTTCCTATTGGCCAAGCAAAACCCAGTTTAGGGAGTTTGTCTACTATAGCAGCCTCCATAGCAACCTCCATGATCACTGTTCATTTATAGTTTTAGGTCCAGAAACTTACTCTCTTCCCTGCTCTTTTTCCTTTTTTTAATAAGTAGTGTTAAGCAAGGTTCATTGCACATTATAAAGCTAAATCTGATGTTGAAATGGAGTTCTAGACTATTGTTTGAGCCTGCAGCAAATGCACAACAACTCTCCCATCTTAAGAACTCCATTTGCAGATCCAATTTCCCCACTTTGTAAATCATCCGCAAGACAGCCTTGTGATTCCAACAAATCACATAAATCAACTAAAATATTCCAAGCACTGTCAAGACATGATATTAGAGACCTTGGGATAGTGTTTTGCAATCTGATTGTGGAAGATTGTC
The DNA here is from genome assembly GCA_007115665.2 of Sequoiadendron giganteum. Classification (NCBI taxonomy): domain Eukaryota; kingdom Viridiplantae; phylum Streptophyta; class Pinopsida; order Cupressales; family Cupressaceae; genus Sequoiadendron; species Sequoiadendron giganteum. The sequence goes on from CM021108.1 coordinate 292,100,620, forward strand.
TTTCAAGAGAGGTGATGCACCTATGCATTACCTGTGTTGAGAAGTACATAAAAAATACATCAACATAATTGGTGCTAGAAGGAGGGCCTGACATGTTGTGGCTACAAAGCTAAAAGTTGGAAGTTGAAACGAACACTTTCAAAGAAGAAATCTGAGATAAGGAGATCTCTTTTAATGTTGAAGCTTAAAATCAAAAAATTTTGAAGGCAAACAAAGTTGAGCTGAGATGGAGCAGCATTTGCAAATCAATATCACTCAACTACATGCAAATTTGAATATGAGATTGAAGAGACCATTGCATAAATTTTTATTGGTAGATAAATGTAGGATCCATTGCACTTGCAGGCATAATGAATTGGAGTGTCTAACATTATTGGATAGAGTTGAAAGATTCTTGCAAGGAGATATTCCCTTTTGGTAAATTTATCAGCCTTTAGCCCTTGTAGACCCGGAGGAAGAATTGACAACCATGGCAGCCAAGGCATTTGAAGAGCTGATCCAAGAACATTTGAACAACAAAGACATATCAAGATCGGAGGAGGTGTTGATGTCTACTTGGTGCAGATTTCACAACACACCTCACTCTGAATTCACTTGCTCATCATGCATGAACATTATCACTCAAACCCGGTGTTGTTTGAACGAGTTGGGGTAGCCAACTATCAAGGAGGATGAGTCATCCCATGAGGCAAAAAAGTTTTCAACATCTGGAGGACAACACCTTCAAGTCAGATCAACAAACTTCACAGAAATAGATGCTAGGATAACAAACATTGAAGTTGAAAGTCAAGGGGAGGAGGCTAAAAGTCTTGCGACAACAAAGTACCTTGATGAAAATTTGATTGTAACTAATTCAAAAGGATTTCCCTCCATCAATAAAGGGCAGTCCTCTACCCCGAAAGAAGAACTGTTGGCAGTTGAGGATGGATCAACAAAGTCTACAACAGTGTATTCTAGAGCAACCAACAAAAATGTTGAAAATCAAAAAGAGGAAAGTGATGACAACCTTGGAAAAACAAAAAATGATGACAAAGGCATAAGTGAAATCAGACTGGAAGACCTCTCGTTCATAAATGACGACAATCAAGTATCTGAAAATGAAAGTTTGGAGGAGTGGGAACAACCACTCGCCATGATTGTCTACCATCAAGATTTTTTTTCAAGTGATGATGAGGACCCAGTAGCGGAAATATATGACCAGCTTCTCTCCAGATTAGCAAAGGATTGGTCAAAACTAAAATACGAAGTGGATTCAAAGGTGCTACTATTGCTGAACTGGTGCAGACTTCATGATTCATTGCACTCGGAGTTCACATGCGGACTGTGCCAAGAATTTGTCAAGCAAGTCAAAGAACAAGCAGGGCAGCCAAACACACCACTTCCTGTAGTTGCTTCATGGATGGAACGTGGGGATCAAGAGTTGGAGCCAAGTGACAACTTTGTTGAAGGTAGTCCTCAAGAGGATGTTGGTACAACAATAGAAGAAGGACAATAATACAATCTTGAGCTTCCTAGTGACGAAGTAGATCAAATAGGAAGGTTGTCCACCAGTCATCAAGAATTTCTCCCTCTTCAAGAGCATTTGTGCACCATGGACAATGGGCTTTACAACGAGTCCTTGGAGGAAAATCACATAGTGGATTTTGGTCCCCTTGATGAGGTGCCATCAATTGATGACTTCTTTCCATTGGGAGTTGTACTGTGGAGGTATGTTCATGCCGAGGAAGAGCACATCCCAGAAGATGGTAGTGATGAAGATATACTCCTTGAGCCTCCAAACAGTGATGCACAAGAGTTTTCGGATTGGGAGAGGGGCTCCTTCTCTGTCTATAGCGATAGTGATCAAGGGGAAACAAGTGAACATCATGATGAGATGCATGAACAACAAAGAGAAGAAGACAAAGGTGGGGGTGTTGAGATAGTTTCCAATAGAGATGCAACTTGGAGTCCTTCTGCCATGATCATTATTGATCCTCCTTCATATTCAAATGGCCACAATAGGACAGATTCATGCAGGTCATTGTCCCACGACATTGAACACCACATAAATAAGGACAACACTTGGGACAGGAAGTGGGACAGTGTGCTACCTTTTGAGGACAACAATCAAGTGGACACTACGTTTGCAGAAGATCAACGAGATGAAGTCTATCTTCTCAAAGAACAACTGTGAGGGATTGTCGATCCCACGCATGATGTGGAAAAAGTGTTTGCTTCCCCATTCTCCCTACCTTATGCATGCTTGATGCCTGAAATGTTGCATGATCCCATGCCACCCTCTGAGACTGTTGATGCAACTATCAATGATGTAGTTCTCGCTCTCGACTGTCAAACACGACCACAACTGCATAATGAAATCCAGGTTCTATCCTGCCTTGCTTCAATTAATTTTCATAGCCACACCTATCATTTTGATTATGGGAATGAGGGGAGACAAATGTGTTTATGGATTAACCATGGGTTTAGCAAGCCTCCTCAATTGTTGATTTTTCTTGACTGTGTGACTGAACTTGAGTGTTGCAACATTAAAATTCCTTTTTCTGAATATAAAGATAAATTTACATGGTTAAGAATGATAACGATTTACCATTTGCTTGTGCATGTACTGTGAAATCCAATGACTGTTGATGTCGGTTCGCCTTACCTGAACATAGTGCTTTATAAATATCTCTTTGTACATAGCTCGTTTTTTAGTAGTGTAGGTTTCCTGTAAATACCCCATTTTCCTGCTTTCCTTAGGTTAGTTGGTTTGTTGTAGGTTAGTTTACTTTAGGGTGGTTTCTTGGTTTTGTTTTCTTTCGTTGTCTCGCTTCGGTTGGTTTTGGTGTTTGCTTTCCGTTCGATTTTCTTCTGCTTTGCTGTTGCTTTGCTCGTGGTCCCTCTACTTTTTGTTGGGCACATCTATGCGCACAACAACCGTACATATCACCTGGGGTTCTTCTATGTATTTCCTCATCAAACTCTAATCAAGTTTTCAGGGTGGATGGTGATGATCTTCTGATAGTGTCAAGTGAGCTAGGTGTTTCATTCAAAGAGGATAAGTCATTGGCTGGTCTGGTCCTGATGTATTCTGGAATCTTATTTCTCTCAGGTATTTTAAGAATCTGGAGGTCGTTATAGGTCCTTTAGGAGATCTAGTTAAGTGAAAAATATAAAATTATGCTTTAGCGCCACTATGATTCTCAGCCCTAAACGCGAGCTTCGATGCTTGTGGGTTGAAATGAAAATAATTGAAAATTGAATTTCAAAAAGAAGAAACAAAAGAAAGAAAGCAAAATATTGAAAATCAAAGGAAAAGAAATTCAGCTTTTCAGGGGTATCCGAGCAACTCTACTAGGCCTATGGATGCCTGACTGGCAGCGAGGCAATGTCCTGGATGCTTTTGGAGTTAAAATAAACTACGTAGCTTAACTTGACAGAGCTTGGGTTCCCATAGCAACTGAAGGATGGGAATTGACACAACTGCACACACTAGTATTTTTAGCATATTAAAGGTTGGGTTGGCTAGTGGTTTTGATCCTTTGGTTGAGCATCTAGTTTTTTTTCCTTACCATGAAGATCGAAACCAGAGATTATGGGTTCATGATTCCAGTTTGTCATCTAAATGCTCTGGAGCATTTTCCCAATGAGTTACCATTTGTTGTGCATGTTTTCCATGCATGCCCCATTTGGAACAAGGACCCTCTCCTTCTGTCACCTTGTCGGGTCATTTTGTCGCCGCCTCATTTTGCGTCACTCCTATTTTGAGTTCTAGGTGGTCAGGGAGTCTTTGGGATGTCATCTCGGGAGGTGGGTCCCCCTTGTCTTTTGTTTGGGTCTTAGGAGTTGTTCTTTTCCTCCTAGGACCTTGTTTCCTTTGCTTTGCGGGTTCGGGGTGGATGAAATTGAACTCGAAACCTTCACAAAGTTGTTGGTTATGTTTCTGTTCCAGTTCCCGCTTCGCTTCTTGTCTTCTTGTTTTCTTTGTTGTTTTGCTTGTGTTCAGACTTTGGGCTGGTTTCCTCCCTTAGGTCTGCTTTGGTTTTCCTTTTTCCTTCATCTGCTTTCCTTTCACAGGAGGCAAAACCAGGGTGGAAACTAAACTCGTAACTTTGCAATAGGTCTCCTCTCTCATTTTGGTTCCTCCTCCGCTCTCATTTTGGTTATTCCTCCGCTCTCATTTTGGTTCTGCCTCCGCACTCCTTTTGGTTCCGCCTCCACTCCCACTTTTCTCCTTTGTATTGTGTCCTTGTTTGGTGTCTTGTCTGGGTCTGGTTTTGGCCTCGGTTCCATATTTCTTCACTTTCTTTTGTCACCTTCCATTTGTTTTGGTCGTGTTGTTTGTGTTTTGGGGGGATTTTGTTCTAGTGTGTTTGAATCTTCCTGACGACTCACTTGATGTTGGTGATAAACCGACGGAGCCGGAGTGGGGGATGAACTTGGGATCGTTAGTTGGTTCTATGTTTGGATCTCATTCCGTTCCTGGGTCCGATCTCATTCCCGTTGCGAACCCGACCCTGCCTACGTTAAGAGGCTTCCTGTCCCAATTCTCTCTTGGCTCTGCTTCCAGTAAGTGCAAAATCTAACTAAGTACAAAGAGTTACCCTGAGGGAGTAAGAGTGATGTGAGCAGGCTCGATGCTTGCCTTCCCCCCCCATGAATTGAAAATTTCTAAGTAAGGAGGGATGGCATGCAGACATTCCAGTGCGGGCAGCCACTTGCGGGTTACTATCTTGCCTTTGCCACTCCTAACTGTCGACCCAAGCCCGCCACCCGCCATGTGGGTTTCGACCTCACTGCTTCTGTCTAGCCAATGATGAACGTATGACTCATGACGGGGCTCCCCACGGACCCAATAGTGTGGACCGCCTTTTGCAGAACTTTGTCCTGCCTCCACTATCCCTACCGGCCATCCCATCACACCTTCCCACATATATCTCCCCGCATCCATGGTTGGGGCATAGCCCAAGCTTCGATTTTCTGCTAGATGACTCCTTGCAAGTCATCGCCATGACTACACCATTTCTTGGTGGCATTCTAACTATGGCTTCCCCTGCTCGTTGGCTTGACGGTAGTATCCCATGCGAGTCCTGGATCCTCGATCGCCGTCCTAATGAGCCTGTCTTTCCGACTCTTGAAACCCAGTGCCGAAGTCGCCCAAAACTTAATGAAAGAAATCCAAGGGGCAAACATGATGTCGGGTCCGGTCTGTCGGGCCACTCCCATCGGATTTCAATTCAACATCCGTCGTTCCAAACGGCCAACATCCAACAACCTCCCAACCTCTGCGACCCGAACACTCAAATGACTAAAAATGTTGCAGGTCTTTATCTCTCACGTCCTTTTGCCTCCCGAGTTCCAGACTCCAAAACTCTGCCTCTAGAATGCCATTTCTTCAAAGTTGTTTCAAACAACTAACCTTTGACAACCTTCCCTCAGTTTGATTCTAGATGCCCTAATGATGACCCAAATGACTTCCAATATGAAAATGAATGATGACCCACGTGTTGAAATTTGACCCTCTCCCGCTTGAGCTCATCATCGAGAGAAATCATCCGGGTCTCCCCGCTCTGTTCGCCCTTCATAACAACATTCTGACAAGGGAAGTCTGGCCTCCGGGGCTCAGACCATTAAAATTCCCTCTAGTGAACTAGTGATACAAATTTGACTGTGTTAGATTTTTCAAATGATTAACTATTCAATCTAACAATGTTTTGCAGGGATTTTGGCTAATATTTGTGTCTTCATGCTTAATTGCACTTATCCCACCTTTGTTTGCAAGATATATGGAATCGGGTGCAAGACCCTCGGGGGTAGTTGCAAAGGAAGACAAAGGAAATAAATCAGATCGAGTTCCTCGTAGGAAAGAGGACAAGGACCAGATAAAATATCACTTCCAAGGGCAGGCTTTGAGCAGTTTCAGCTACAGTAAAAGGGAAATCAGCTAGAAGACAAACTGCTACAGCACCTAGGCACTAAAAGACAAAATGGAGAAAAGACAAAAGATGTATTTTAAATTGCTAAATATTGTGGGGTAGGTGAATCCCTAGTGCAATCAAATATGGGCCACACAATGTAATTCAATCCTAGCCATTCATTCGAGCTTTGGAAAACTATAAATAGGGGTCTCCCCCTCATTTGTAAATGGTTGGAGAGTTGGTGTAAAGGCATTTTGCAACAATATAAAGCAACATTGCATGATTTATGGGTGTTTCCTTTTGAGTTTTCTCATTATGTGTGCATGGTTATGCTTCCCTGTTAGTTTAGTAGGTAGTTTCTTGAAGGGAAGTGATGATGGTGTTTTCTATTATAGTATTTGATGAATTTCCAGCTCATGCTTTTTGTGGTTTGTTAATGATGAATCACTTTGTAAAGCTAGTTTGAGCTTCTTTACTCTATTCATGCAACTTAGTTCGATTGCATGTGCATGATGTGTGTGTGTAATCTAAAAATCAGCAGTCCTTAAAATATTGCACTAGTTTTGTGTAACTGTAGGTTCCTCTTGGCCAAGCAAAACCCAGTTTAGAGAGTTTGTCTACTATAGCAACATCCATGATAACTGTTCATTCATAGTTTCAGGTCCAGGAACTTACTCTCTTCCCTGCTCTTTTTCCTTTTTTTAATAAGTAGTGTTAGACAAGGTTCATTGCACATTATAAAGCTAAATCTAATGTTGAAATGGAGTTATAGACTATTGTTTGAGCCTGCAGCAAACACACAACAACTCTCCCATCTTAAGAACTCCATTTGCAGATCCAACTTCCCCACTTTGTAACTCATCCATAAGATTGCCTTCTGATTCCAGCAAATCACATAAATCAACTAAGATGTTCCAAGCACTGCCAAGACCTGATATTAGAGACCTTGGGATAGTGTTATGCAATCTGATTGTGGAAGATTATCTTTCAAGAGAGGTGATGCACCTATGCATTACCTGTGTTGAGAAGTGCATAAAAAACACATCAACAAAATCTAGTGATAATATCCATAATTAATTATGTAGATGGCCTCAAAGTAAAAAAAAAAAGGATTTTATCTATACAAATCCTTCCATATTGTAAGGGAAATCCCTTCTCTCCACCTACCCATATCTATGGTGTGCTATTGATCCATCAATTATACATGTAGATTTATTATGGATAATGGTAACCTTAGGCATACAACACTTGTAGATATTCATATACCCAATACTATAGTAGGGACTCTCAAAGATACATGGTTCCTTTATCAAAGAATGTGCGTAGATCATCGTAAAGCTAAGCTAGGAGATAAAGACTTCATTCAAACATGTTATTTTTCTTTTCGACCTCCCACCATAACTATATGAGAGCCCTAACCATTTGAATTAAATAAGAGAGAAATAATGATCAAAATCCACTTGTGGCCCCAAGATAGTGTATGCATCGTAATCTCAATGAATGGTATACCAGCCTATTGGTAAGCTAGTCAACCTTTACACCATCGATATAGCTCATGATCCTGTTCTAGGGTGATGTTTTGAGATTCTACAATCCTCCACGCATCCTTGACAATCCACCTCTAGGAAAGTGAAATGTTGTGGAATCTATGTCTTGATACTTAGTGAGAACAATAAGCATGTAGGTATCATAGTATAGTGTGGACAATCTAACCATGGGTTTGAGGCCTATCTACTTTAGGAACACCCAAATTTTATCATCCTTGATAGGTAGTATGCATAAACCAACCACCTAGAGGTTAGGCGGATGCTTGAGTATCTATATCTCTAAATTTACAAAAACATAAGGAAATAAATACATTATAACATATTAAATACTAAAAATTCATTGAAAAGTGGCACTATATATGGTTATACCATTATAATAGTCTAAGATGAGTTCATAGGTTGGGGACTAGTCCACGAGATGAGGCCATTCCTAGTGGTACAAGTCTATCGGTTACCAAAAACATAGAAAATACATCATTTTAAGTAATAAAAAAAATTACTTTGAAAATTTTGAAAACTTGAAGAAAATTAAAATTGCAAGTTGACTTGCTAATTCAATGCCCCCACCTTACTTAATGTTGACTCTCACTCAATCACCCTCGGAAAGAAATTCTTTATTGAACCATCATAGAATACAAGATTATTTTATCTTTGAATGTACTAGGTTCACAAGGGTGAGTGTGAAAATGAAATTGGTAATTATGGGTATATGTTTTGGGTTGTTACATATACAACACAAAAAACAATTATAGACCTTTAGTTGAAGGGTTTCTCAAGAGATCGTATGATCACTTAGGAAAACTACCTTAGAAAAAAAGTACAAACATTGACACTAGAAAGGTGTGACCCTATCATGTTTGGTAGATGTGTAATTACTTTATTTTCAACCATTTTACCACCATTTATATTCATGATTAAGATTTCATTCTAGTCTTGATTAATTCATCTCTCCCCTAGTTGATTCTCTTCTCCCCTTGATTCTCAATCAACTCTTCAATCATCTATCCATCAACTCTCTAGTCTTCACCTAATCAATTTCTCATGATTGAGAAGCTTCAAACCTATAAATACTCCCTTTCCTTTGACATCAATGGAGGTTGAATTTTTTGCATTTTTCAAGGATTATATTAACTATAATAGCTTATTTTATTTTCTCCTTGATAATGGAAGGTTTACTTGGACAAATCAAAGAGATGATTTCCATCACATTGTTGAGATACTTGATAGATTTCTGCTATCCTTTAAGTGGTTCATAGATTTTTAGAATTTTATCAATTGAATTGTACATATATCTAGATCATATCACTTTTTAATATCTCTAAATATATTTTAAGATAGAGCCCCTAACAAGTACTCCTTCAAATTTGAAGCAATGTGGTTTAGTGATAAAAAAATTCTCTTCTCAAACAATGGTGGTAAAATGATCCTTTCCTTAGAGGCTCCAAAATGCTACAACTTTGTAACAAGATCAAACATATTAAATAAAAAATTAGAAACCAAAATAAATTAAATTTTAAAAATATATTTGAGAGAAAAAATACAATAGAAAAAATATTTTCTCCTTTAAATAAAATTAAAGGAAGAGGTACAAGGAATCATGCTTTAGAGATGAAAATCAAGGGAAGTCTAGTTAAAAAAAGGGGACATAAATATAAAAAAAAGTTCATGCTTCACAAAGTCAAGGGGACAATCAAACTATATTTCAAGCATTAAAATAGCACAAGGTCACCTTTTAAGAGATCAAAATGAAATCTAAAATGAATAAGTCTCCTTTTTTGAAATCATTTTAAATAAATAAAATGAGGATCAAACCTCAAACACTTAGAAAACTTTGGACCATATTCCAAAATTATCTTTAGATGAGAAAAATAGAAAGTTAGAAAAAATCACTCTTGAAGAGATTTGAAGTGTAGGTTTTTCACTTCCAAGTGATAAGGCTCTTGGTCCATATAGATTTAATATTTTTTTTTTCAAAAAAATGATAATTTGTAAGAAGAAGTGTGTTGTTCGAAATTAAAAAAGCTTGCAAACATAAAATATTTTACAGTAATTGAATGTTACCATTATAGTATTAATCCTAAAGACAAAACCTTCTACATTTGTAGATTTTAGACTAGTTTCTTTCTATAATATTTTCTACAAGATCTTCACAAAATCTATCACTATTAAACTATAAATATTATCCCTTCTCATTCCAAAGAACAAGGGGGATTTGTGCTAGGAACATAAACAATTAAAGGAGTTTTTATTACTAGTGAAACATTGCACTCCATATAGCAACAACAAAAATAATTATAATGGTAATAAAGCTTGATATGACGAAAGCTTATGAAAGAGTAAAATGAGAGTTTCTAATATAAGTCCTATAAAAAATTGGATTTTCAAATGAGTGGTGAAATGGATATCTTCATATATATATAGGGTTAGATTTTCCATTTTATTAAATGGCGACTCAATGGTTTTTTCAAATCATCTCAAAGAATTGAACAAAGAGATGTTATGTCACCTTTTTTATTTATCATTATGGTAGAGGCTTTAAGTAGATCAATAATGGTAGAGAACAAACAACTCAAAAGGAAAGTAATTTCAATACCAAGATTTTAGACCTATTTATTCATATACTCTTTACAAATGATACTCTCCTTTTTGGGTAGTCAAATTATGAGGAAGAAAATGTTATTAAGACATTCATTTAAAATTACTTCTTAGTGTCTATTCAAAAGATTAATCCTTATAAATCCAAATTATTTTTCTTTAATTATACTCTAGGAACTCAAAGAATTTTTTTGAATTTGTTGGGATATAAGATTCAAAAGTTACCCTACCTTTAATTGGGTATTCCTTTGTTTTGTGTAGCAAGTAAAAATGAATTTTGAATACTGGCTATTTCATATATTCAAAAGAATATGAATTCATAGAAATTTAAGTGGCTAACTTTAGCAAGAAGAATTATTAAATGATAAAGACACTCCTATCAACAATCCCCATTTATATGTTTTTTTTTGTTTTTTTAAATCCCTTCGGGATTATCTTTTGAAATATAAAAAATAGGTTAGGGTTTTTTAATAGAAAGGAAACAAAAGAAAAAAAATTATTATTATGTGAGAAAAAATGAAAGTAAAATTCTTCAAGAGGAGATAGTGTGCATAATATTGAAGCACACAATTTAGCTTTGGGAGCGAAGCTCGCTTGGAGCATATATGTCAAATAAAACATCTTGACACCTAGGTGAAGGAAATATTTTTCATTATGTCCAACCCTCCTATAGGCTTCAAAATGTGGAACTTTATTATTAATTGTAGAGAAGTGATCCCCACATCTCTCTTGGGTCATCAATAATCATGAGGAAGCATCTTTTTGGTATAATTTATGGAATGGATATAACCCTCTTTAAAATATATTGGATCTTCTAGAAATAAAGAAATACTGGAAACAAGTTTTGGGAGATAAATTAAAGGAGTCAAGGACTATTTTAAAACTATAAGGGCAGACTCAATTCCTACAAAAATTTGGAAAAGTCTCATTGACTTACCAATCCTGAACATCCAAAATGATCTACTAAATAAAATCATTAGCAAAAGGAATTTGTTTCTCTCTTGAAGAGGATGAAGAAATGGATGCTCTCAAACTCTAGTCAATATTTATTTAAAAAAAGTTACTTATCCCTCACTCATTCTTCTTCATTTACAAATTTTCCACTAAATTTATGTTGGAGTGCCACTTATTTACCTAAAGATTGGGCCTTTTCTTGGCTAAGATTACACAAAAGAGTTCTACCCCATTATATATTGGAAAATTTGGGAATTTCTTTTGCTTTTAAATATGTTCTTTGTGCTATAGAACTTTAGGATTCAAATTACTTATTAAGTAATTCCATATTTAGTAAAAAAATTGGAAATGGCTATGCAATAAAATTAGTTAGGAAGGATTTTTTCTATTTTCGTATTTCAACACTTTAAATTGGCCTATATTATACAAGGAGTCTAATTTTACATAAATTTGGTAGGTGAGCCCTTCTTTGTTAGTTTTTTATTTGTGACTTGAATGCAACCAAAGAATATTTAGAAAATCTCCATCCAAAGTAGAATGGCTTATTTATAATTTTGAAAGAGAAATATTAAAAATGGTGTTGTCTTACATCTTCAAGTCTACCACACTAGAGAATAATTTTTCTAGTTAGGGAAATGAGGTCTTTAAGAAATGGCTTTTGTTTTTTATTAAGGAGAAACAGGTTTTGAAGGGGTCCTGAATCCCTTTAACAACAAAGAGAATATAGATAAGGCATGATAAAGTTCAGAACAAAAAACAAAAAGCTGCCAACAAAGATAAAAACAGAAACCAACATAAAGACAACACAACACAAAAATAGTAGGGACCCAACAAAAAACCAGCTGTTAGGCCAGGTTGCTCAGGATATTCGCCACCTCCTTCTCCATATTGTTCATTTCTATCGCTGCTTTCTTAATTTCTTTTATATCAACAGGGGTATTGTCAGCCTTCCTTTTCAGGTTAGCTCTAGTTCTTTTGCACGATCCTGCACCTTTTGCTAGGCTTTGTTCTTTCTCACCTTCCACGTGCACAACAGTCCTTACTTGATAGGCATTTTCCAAATTCTCAACCATCATGTTCATGGTACTCGCAATGGACTTCAAGATCTTGTGGCTCATTTCCAGAACTTTCTGAATTGACTCTTTAACATTCTTAAGCTTTTCCTCCATGTTAGATAGCTTGCCATTGTGATTACTCTTGAATTGTTGTAAGTCCTCCACATTTTTCTTAAGGAAATCTACCATATATCTCTTTTCATCTTCAGTCCACAAATCCTTGGCCTTACCTCTGTCCTTGTTAGTTTTATCCATCATTTCATTTTCTCCCAACTTGCTGTTAAAAGCCCTTTTATTCAACTTTATCTCCTTAATCTCAAAGAAAACCCACCTAATCAATTGAAATAAATCCACAGACCCACTGCGGGCGATAGCAAGGATATTAGCAGGGAATTCGCGTTCTGCCTTAAAGTATTGATCATTTTATTAACCTCAAAACCCGAGAAAATGACTTTAGCTCTGCCAGTAGAAATCATTGCACTAGGTTTAGGAAGGGCACTGCCTTTTGACTTACCTTTATTATTTCCCTTCCTCACCACCTTCGAGGGACACTCTTCGTCCTCCTCCATATCAATCTCCCATTCATCTTTGTCTGTATAACTAGCACCCAATTCCTCCTTAGCAGAGGCAGAGTGCGGAGGAGGGGTCTGGTGGGTAAGAACTGACATAGCTTTAAAATGTTCATAAATGAGAACAAGAAAACCCTCATGAAGAATGGGGTACCTCATCGGGTTTGAATTATGGTCTTGAAGACTAGCATTCAGTGAAGTAGAGAGATAGAAAGGGAGGGAAACCCTAACCCGATGCCAAAAATGATTTAGGAGCACAAAGTGATAGCCAAAAACCCTTGTATATCTATCATCCAGCATAATGTATTCCATAATCACTCTCAAAACCTCCTGCCAAAGCAATTTAATCTTGGTGGAATCATAGCTACTTTTGGTAGCTCTCTGCTGGTCCTCCTTCTCCTTATCAGTCTTTGGAAAAAAATTAACCACCTGGTCAGAGAGATTTCTATCCCTATAGAACTTAAGCCCCTCTATGGACATCCCAGTGACATTAGCGACTAACTGTTCATCAATGGCCACCTTTCTACCAAAAATATTTATCTTTTCGTTGTTCCATTCCTTAGCAAAAAACCTGGTAATATCTTGATCCCTACCATGAAGTTTTTCAATATAGTTCATAATTCCACCCTTCTCCAACAAACGCCAAATCTTATCCTTACTCTTCAACTCCTTGCATTCCATCAGTTCCACCTTGCAACGCTCACCTCCCATGTTGACAATGGTGCAACCCTTCTGTGAAGACTCCAGAAGGCCAAAAAATCAGATCACCAAAATGCCCAGAAAGCATGCGAAGCACACGATATGACAAAGGCAGTTAATACTACTATACTCCAGCCCATAGAGAAAAATAATGAGGCAACATTTCCAATACTGCATGAAAAGGCACACCACATCCTTAATCATTGTTTGATAGTGGAAATTGAACCTTCCCATGGGTTCGATCATACATTAACAAGGTAATGACATCAGCCTCTAATCCATCACTCCTCTGCCACATCATCTTACCCTTAGCCTTAACCCCCTTATTGGCAAAGAAATCCACCACCATCTTAATTTCCCTATAGGCATGGGAAATGAAATAATTTTCAAAAGAGCTAATAATCTCCTTGGAGAGATTGATCCAATTCTCCATAGTCCAAGAGGGCTTATGAAGACCTTTAATACATTGAATAATATTATTTGAATCCCCTTCAAGCCAAACATTTTTGAAATTCAATTGATGAGCTAAATTTAGAGCTTGGAAAGCCCCTATGGCTTCAACAAAGTGGTTGGTCTGGGTGTCCAAGGGGAGTGCTACTGCTGAAATAAAATTTCCATTCTCATCCCTTATCACTCCCCCACACCTAGTAGGCCCAGGATTACCCTTGGCCACCCAGTCAAAGTTAATTTTCACCCAACTAGAAGGAGGGAGGTTCCCATGGATACCATCTCTAGGACCCTTTGTAGGTCTAAGAGCATAAGAAATATCAGCCTTGATCAACCACACCTCAACAACTTTGAGCTCATAATCTTGGCAACTAACCTTCCCTTTAGCCTTCAAGTTATAGTTAAGAAAATTAATTTTCTCTCTCACTGCTCTGATGATTTTATCAAAGACCACATCCTCTAAGAGTGTTGATTCCTAAAAGATTCTATTGTTACGCTCTTTCCATATGCCCCAAGCAAGGTGTGGGAAAATATATTTCCAGAGTAGATTCAACACCTAATTATTAGAAGGAGCCATCCACTGACAGTAGAAATCCCAAATTGAATCTAGTGACATGAGGCCACCACCAAAGAGACAGAGAAAATCCCAGAAGAAGACAAGTTCCAAACCAAAGAGTCCCCCTGGCCCCTCAGATTCAGCACAACAAAGTTAAGGAGAGACTACAGGGGGGAAAGGTCTGGATTGATAGTAGAGATACAAACCCACTAATCACTCCTCCAATAGTCCCCAACATAGGTACCAAATTTGGCTTTGCACTCCTCCATGTGAATCCCAAAGGCAAGGATATCACAAAGAGGTTCATTCCCAATCCACTTATATTCCCAAAACAAAATTTTATTACCATTTCCAAGCTTCTATGTTGCACCTTTCCCAGCAAGATCCCTGACCTTAATAACATTGTTCCAAAGAGTAGAGCTTGAAGGAAGAGTATGAGAACTAAGAAAAAAATTGAGAGAAGCAACATCCCGTAAGTATTTACTGTGCCAAATAGCATTCCACTCACAAATTTTAGAAAAGGTTCTCCAAACCTGTTTTGCCAGGAGGGCTTTGTTAAACACTTTTAGGCTTCTCAATCCTAAACCCCCATACTTTTTGGGTTTACACACATTCTCCCAAGCAACCAACAAAACCATGTTCTTCTCCTCAACTCCCGACCAAATAAAACATTTTTGAATCTTTTCAATAATTTCAGTAAATTTGGAGGGGATCTTGAACAAACTTAGCGCATAGGCCAGAAAGCTCTGCAGAGAGGACTTAAGCACCATTACTTTTTTGGCTTGACTAAGAAGGGCCGCTTTCCAACCAGCCAACTTCCACTTAAACCGATCCACAAGAGAAATCCAAAAAGATTCAAGTGGTTTGGGTCCCAAAGGAAGCCCCAAGTAAGTGGAAGGAAGAGTATTAATAGCACACCCAATGATATCAACAATCTTCCTTTGCCTAGGTTCAAGAGTATTAAAGAAGAAGAGGGAGCTTTTTGACTTGTTAATTTTTTTCCCCAAGGCTTCCTCATAAAGCAATAGAGAGCACTTCAAGGTTCTGGATTCTCCAACAGTAGCACTACCCATGAGAATATTGTCATCGACAAATTATTGATGTGAACACACAAGGTTTGATGAAGATGGTCTCAACCCTTTCAAACTTCCCTCCACCACCTTTTTGTACAAAAGCCTTCCCAAAATTTCATCCATAAGAGTAAAGAGAATAGGAGAGACATGATCTCTTTGTCTCACACCCCTAGAGACTTTGGAAAAATGGGAAGGGGACCCATTGATAATAATAGCAGTGTTGGTAGTAGAAATCATTTCTCGTATTAACGACAAAAATATCTCAGAAAACCCAAAAGCTCTTAAAACCTTTAGCAAAAACTCCCAGTCCACTCTATCGTAGGCTTTAGACATATCCAACTTAAGTAAAAAGCCTTGAATCTTAGTCACTTCTAAAGAATGAATATTCTCATGAACAATGATGATAGAATCCAAAATATGTCTTCCAGGGATGAAACCATTCTATTAGGGAGAGATCAGAAGTGGAAGAACCCCAAGCATCCTAGTAGTAACAAATTTAGAAATAATTTTGTAAAAGGAGTTGCATAAGTTGATCAAACAGAAATAGTCAAAAGCATCAGCTCCAAGAGTCTTAGCAATGAGAGCAATAAAGGTTGAGTTAAGCTCCTTCAACAGTTTTCTAGATCGAAAGATCTCTTTCACAACATTAGTCACATCTTCGGCCATAGTCTCCCAAAAAACTTGGAAAAAAAAACATAGGAAACCCATTAGGCCCAGGGGCCTTGTTGCCCTCAAAAGAAAAAATAGCCTTTCTAACCTCTTCCATAGAAGGAATAGTTGTCAGAGATCTATTACGATTCTCATTCAAGATATTGAGAATAACATCAAGGAGAGTATGTTGAGCATTCACATCTAGCCTCTCGTCAGCAGATAAGAGATTAGCAAAGAACTGATTAGCCTCACTCCATATTTCATCCTCTTTCTCAACTTTGGTTGAATTCTTCATAATAGGAGTGATACGATTAGAAGCCCTATGTTTCATAGTAGTCAAATGGAAGAATCTAGTATTCTTATCCCTAGAGGAAAGCCAAACCAATCTGGATCTATGTTTCCAAAATTCTTCTTCCTTAGAGATAATCTTATGATAGTTAGTAAGGATTTCATTCTCTTTAGAGAGGAGATCTCCCACATAACTGTCTTTCTGAATTATATCTTGAATATCCTTCAACTCCATCTGAATTGTAGAGTTAGAAGCAAAAATGTCACCAAAAACATCCTTATTCCAACGTCTAACCTTAGTTTTAACCTCACTAAGTTTTTTAGCCACCCGAAACATAGCAGTCCCAATAACCTTTACATTCCACCATTCTTGAATGAAAGTAAAAATTTGAGGATGAGATAACCACATTCTTTCAAATCTAAAAGGGAAGTTTCTCTTACCAGACACATAATCAGCCACAAACCTTATGGGATAGTGATCAAACCCAATCCTAGGAAGAGTAGTTAGAGAGCAAAAGAAGTCCTTCATCCAGTTATTCAAAATTAAGGCCCTGTCAAGCCTAACTTGAATGCAATCATTCCCAGCCCTCCTATTAGACCAAGTGAATGTTGCTCCCTTAAGATCCACATCATGCAAACATTGAGAGTTCATAAAGTCCGTCAGATTTAATATGTTATCCATCTATATCTGAGACCCTCCAAAAAATTTTGACACAAGCAAAGGAGTATTAAAATTCCCACAATGATCCAGTTCTCATCGGGGAAGCTTAGCCTGAAAGACTCAAGTCTTTTCCAAAAATTTTGTCTCATAGATTTATTGTTGGGTGCATATATATTAGACAAAATCTAACTGAAGCCATCTCTAATATGCCTGAATCTAGTACCCACATGGTTAGCATCTTCCCACACCGACATACCATTGAGATGATCTTGGTTCCAAAAAGTGACCAAACCTCCAGATGCCCCCTCCAAAATCCTACCCTAAGCACCACAGTTCTTAAAAAAAATCATTATTTCCACTCTATCCTTAGGCATTTTGGATTCCATAACAGTTAAAATATCAGGCCGATGATCCCTAGAAAAATTATGCAAAATATCTTGTTTATGAGGGTTGTTTAACCCCCTAATATTCCATGACATAAACTTCATTTCTTTAATGGGGTTTTGCTTTGACATATCTCTGAGATGGTTCTTTGAACCCCATTAGTAATATTTTGGATGCCTTCCTGCTCCTTATGCCACTTTGTTGATTTTCTACCTGAACTTCTTTGAGTTCCACAATTTGCTTTTGATTTATTTCTTGTAGAAACCCCCAACGTATTGTTCCCTTTTTTGCTCTTCTTGTTTTCAAATTTTGTATATGAGCTATCCCCTTCAAGATCCAAGTCCTCAAGACCCATGAATTATTTCCCATCCATAAAATCATCTCCTACAACAACATTAATGACCAGGGAGTGCCCCAGGCCATTCCTTTCCTTACAGGTATCCTCTGAGTTCCCAAATGTAGCTCTCACAACCACCGAGGAGCTTTGAGAGTCATCCTAGATAGAAGAGGGAAGGGGCTTCTCCCCAATCACCTTATAGCCCTCCTCACAACTTGCTTTACTTCTTGCCTCTTGACCACAACAAGAGGTTTCCTCCAAACTTCCAGACAGGGTGTCTAAAACCCTCTTTTCTAAGTTCATGCTTTCATCAGACTTTCCATTGCTCCCTCCTTCTACCTTTTCCTCCTCACCCTAGGACCCCTTGGTGCTTAAGTCCATAACTTCTTTGTTTTTACCACTAACAACGTTGTCAGAAACATTCCCATTCATAGGCACCTCAACATTGTTAGCTCCCAGGTTAGAGTTCTAACACTCCCCATTCTTATCCTGACCATCCGTAGAGTTATTCAACTCATCCCTATTCACATCCTCTGGGGATTTATCTGAGGTTTTAGCTTTCCATATTTTGGTCTCCTTATTACTTGACTTTGCTTTAGGCTTGGACACATTGCTTGGGCATTTCCTAGCCCAATGCCCTGATTTTTTTCAGGTGAAGCACACAAAAGGAAGAGTCTCAAACTCTATTGTCTGAACCCACTTTCCAAGTTTAGAAACAATTTCCATAGAGGACGACAAGTTAATAGAATGAATAATACCCACACAGATCCTGGAAAAAACCAGCCTTTTCCTAGCCGAGGTCATGGCATCTATGGTTAACAGTTCCCCGAAAGAATTTGCAATTCCCCTAAAAACATCTTCATTCCAAAACTCCATAGGTAGGCCAAGTAAATGAACCCACACAGGTACTACTTCAAAAGAGGTATCTAAGAAGTCCATTTTCGGGGACCATTTCTTAATAGCCAAGGATGACTTACCAATGACCCAAAGGCCACCACACAGAACAACAATCTTATCCTCTTCACAAAAATAGGCAAAGGAGAAAAAACCTTTTGGCAAGGCCGCAACTTCAATTTTTCCTTTAGCTCTCCACTTCTTCCTAACAAAGTCCCTTACCACTTCAATGTTTGGTCTTGGGCCCATAAATTTTCCCACTAGCAAAGAAGCCATCAAAGATACATTATGATCTATCACTGGATTGGGAACCAGAATAACATAAGTCCCACTCGAAGGGACCAAAATATTGTTGATCGAAGGAAAGGTTGACTTACTAGAAGGCTTGGTGCCAAACAACGAAATCCATCTTCTTTTTGAATCCTCTTGACCCGAGTCTCCCACCTCGTTCTTCGCTTCCTCGTTTCCCAAAACCCCGATCCCACCAACACCTCCGTTTGAAGTAGGGCCAAAGAAAGGCTTACCTCCAGAATCCCTCTTACCACCTAGGTCCCCCTGCTTCCTCGAGCCCAAGTCTTTGGAAACCACTCGCCCCTGCTCCTCACCTGCAAGCTCCCCTGCCGCATCTATAGAAAGTCCACCAGCCAGCAAGGATCCAACTGCCTTCGAACCAGACACCCGTTGCTTACCAAGAGAAAATTCAAATCCTCTTTCCCACTCACGCATCATGCTCTCAAAAGTATGTTAGAAATGGATTTTGTTAAAATTTCCTCTTCAAATTGGTTTAGTGAGGGGAAACATAATCAAATGTTCGAGGAAACTTGAAAAATGGATTGCTCCTAAATCTTCATTTGTCAAGGTAAGTTTGTATGGTTCTTCTCAAGGTAATCTAGGGCTATCAAGGCTAGGTGCTTTTATAAGGGATAGTGAAGGGAATATCTTAAGGGTTTCTATTAAGAAAATTCCAAGGATAACTAAGAATGCAGTAGATGCACAATGTTTATTTATGGTTCTTGAATAGGCAAAAAAGAGAAGATTTTTTAAAATACATAATTGAAAGAGACTCTATGTTGACTATAAATGCTATAAATAAAGGAATGTGAATAGTTGGAAATTGGAATATATCCTAAAAATGGTTTGAATTTTTTTAGATACATTTGATTTTTTTGAATATGCTCATTGCTTTGAAGAATTAAATAGAATTATGCACAACTTGGCTAATTGTGCAATTGATTCTCAAGAAGATTATAAAGAATTTTATGTTCATATAGTTTCTATTAATGAGGCATTAATTATTCAAGTGGTGGATGATTTGAGAAGTCTTAAAAAACCTTTATAAGCTCCTAGGAAAGGGGCCTATTTTTTTCACTAACATTTTTTAATGTTTGTGAGGCTTTTGGGGATTATTTGTTATTTCTTAAGATAACATGACTCTAACTTTGAGTGAAGTTTTAAATGGAATCACCATTTTGTCATTCAATACTTTCAAGGATTTCAAATCTCTTCAAAATTACTTAATTAAAATCTTTAATAAAGTTTAAAGGATATGATTCAACTCTTCATCATTTGTTTCATTAATTATCAACTGCTAGTCCCTCTCCTCATTTGTCTCTCAATCAATAAATTATTTCAAATTTTGTACTTATTTTTGGAAGATGTAATGATTATTATTGTGATGGGTGAAGGATTTACATATACTACCCTTCCTTTTCTCTCATATTTGTTTATTTCATTATCCTTTTAGTATAAAAATGTTTCTAAAAAAATAAGAGAATTCTCCTTACATCACAGAAATGGGAGCCTCAAGAGATAGGTCTCTATAATTTTTTGAAATTTGAGAATGTCATTCATTTTGAATGTGTGAAAATAGAATATTTTATCCATACTAGATAATTGGGAAATATATTTTATTGGATTCATTGTGTGTGCTTGAATATTTTAAGGTTTCTTCCATTTTACTCTCAAATAAAATGGGCTTGTTGTAAGACATAATTTATTCACATCCTAGGATTTGGATATGTTTAGCACTACTTTTTTGCTGAGGAGAAATTATAGTTTTTGGTCAATGAATACAACCTGAGGGATCAACCCTAGTAGGTGGTCTCTTCTTTTTTCAAAAGATAAAAAATCTAAAATTTTCCTATTTATCACACCATAAAGGATGGTTTAGAAAATGACTATGTCCTTGCTTTAAGAATACCAAGCATGCTCATAAATATCAATTGTATATTGTAAAGGCTACTCATACTAGGGAGACTTTTAAATCTATTAGGTTTCTTCTCAAGCATGCTCAAATCCCTCCTTCAGTGGTACCCATTTTTTTATTGATGCTTCTACTAACAAGATAACTAAATCAATTCATTCTCATATCATTCTTGTACAAGCTCCTTCTTCTTCGGGTTTTCCTCGAACTTTGGATACTAATAATTTTATCTCACCTAGAAGTTTTTAATTTCATTCTCTCATTCTTTTTTTGCTTAATCTTTTTGGTCAATATATAATATTTATTTTTATTTTTGGTTAATTTTGTAATATTTTCTACTATTATGGTTACTTTAAATATCTTGTATGTATTCTATTTTTTATTAATATAATTATTTATAGGTTTTCTACATCTTTTATCCCAAAAAAAAAGGTGTCTGAATAAAAAACCTCAATCCTAACATGTACTCTTTGAAAAATCCTTTGCTTTCAAATTAAAATTTCAAAAATGAGAGATCCTAGTACTATCAGCAAAATAAAAAATAAAAAGTGTGCTCTCATTTAGTTTATTTCAAAAATTAAAAATAGAATGGTTCATTTTTAAGAAAGATAAAGTAGTTTATTTCTACATTCATTCAACCTCATTAAAAATTTAGAAATGAAAACCTAAATCATTAGAAGCCCTCAATTCTTCTATGAGGCACTCAATGAACTTGCAAATGAAAACACACTTACTTCTCTCTTCGATCTCACTTCCTCCTTACTTGGTTCTTGTGCCCGATGTGTCTTAGAGAAAAAATATTGGATAGAAGCAATCCTAAATAAGATTAGGGAGAATTTTCCTATCTAGGTAACTCCAATAAATTTTTTTTAAAAAGAAAACTAAAATCTTGAGGCTAATTAAAAATGAAAATGAGAAAAATAAGATATGAATGAATGTCGCTAGGATGTTCTAAGTGCAATTCCAACTCATAAACCATTTCCACATAGAAGCTAGACAAAAAATAATCATCATCTAAGAAATTGGAAACACCAACCTTAACTTGTTATAGGAGTTAATCACTCAGTTGTGTCAAATAAACATTGAGATCAATAACCAAAACATTTGTAATCATTCCGTTCAAACCCATCAAGAAAAACTGACAAACACAACAACCCCACCACCATATGTAACATTTTACTTCTACCTGAAGTGAATAACCCCTTGGTCCAAACCCCACTTGAATGGATTTTCCATAATAATTGAAATGACTCGTCGGGTGCCTCATAGCAAAGGTCTAACACATGTATTATCTAGATTCCAACTCATTCACTTGTTGCTTGAGTCAATTTTGATCATCACAAGGCCCTAGAGAGAATATAATTTCAACTAGCCATTACCCATCCACTCACTTGTGAAGTATCAAAATTTGAATTATTGGGTGTTGTATAGAAAGGAAAAATGCTTAGACCATTTAGAAACACATAAAATCATATAACTAGAGCAATCATCACATCAACATCTTCATACATAAGGATAGGTAATTAGCCATTTGCATTTGACACGACATGTTTTTAAATCTCTTTCAAATACTATAGAATCTATATAACAAGGCCTAAGTACATACGATCAAGACAAAAATTCCTCCACTTGATATTAGATTCTACCTATGCCTATAAACACTACCCAAATTATGTTTTTACAAGCTAACCTTTTTTTAAAGAGTAAAGTCATATAGTTCATGACCATAAGTTACAAGGAACAATGTAGAAGTTGAGGATCAGGTTTTTACAAACTATCTGGAGTAAACCAAGCCTACAACTATTTCCCTTAAGTGTGCACATGCCACTCAAGCCACCACTATGCCCCATAGTATCATTATGCTTTCCAATGTGAGCAAAGCCATATAGTTCATGACCATGAGTTACAAGGGACAATGTAGAAGTTGAGGATCGTAAATCTAAAAATTAAAATCTCAAAGACAATTTTGATTCTCAATAGAACATTATTCATATTTCAATTTGTTAGAATCCTATTAATATAAATTTGATAAATCAAATTAAAAATAAATATATTATAACACAACATTTTTCCTCATAAAAAACAAATAATATATATCCTTCTTGACTAATTTTAATATATTTTTTTAAAAAGTTAATAGAACTATTACTTGCTTTATTACATTTTATTAGCATAAATAATTATTATGGGGGGTGTGTTTTTTCTTGACAACATTAATGATCTCCACTTTTAGTTAAAGGCTTTGGAAACATAATTTTTTTGAAAAAAGATCATCATGATGTTTTCTTATTGAAAAAAACAATAAACCTCTCAACTTTCTAAGTTGTTTAAGATTTTATTTTTAAATAAAAGTCTCATCAATTTGCGTATGCAATGAATGAGGTGTCATAAAGGTTTGACTATGACTTGTACTAGACAAACCACCTCTTTCAAAAAGCCTAGGGACAAGGCAAAAGTTGAAAATGACTCCAAAAACAATTATGCTTTTGATTAAATTTATGCATGGTTTTTTGATAAAGTTCAAATATTCGGTGAGTTTGTTGTTGATTGGGATGTCAAATCTTATTTTATCTTTAAATTAATAAATAATACCGACTCTTAATTTTTAAACATTACTTTATGAATGAAATAGACTTCATAAAGAATATTTTGTCAAATGGGACAAAAATTATAGTTTAATAATGTCATAAACAACAATAGAGTACAATATATTATGTTTGTTACGTAGTAATGATTTGTCTTTAAATGCTAAGTGATTTTAAGAAATAAAATATAATTAGTTTTCCAATGCATATTTAATGTTATAATATTCTATACCTCTTTAAATAATGTTGTCCTAGTGTTTAAGGTGGCTTTAAGAATATACTTTCTTTTCAAAATTTCATTTATAATATTTGTTTAAAAGGTACTATATCTTGTTTCTTAACTCCATCAATTATGTCTATCTAAAATGCAATAAATTATATTTCTCAACTTCATTCATTATGTCTACCTAAAATGTAATATATTATATTTCCAAGCTTTATTTATAATACCTAAGGTTTAATTATTATTATTAAAGAATGTTTAAATTCATATTTATTATGTTTAATTTAGAAAAAAAAAATTGTTAAATTGTTAAAAAATAATTATTGAACAATGTTCACATCATGATTAAAAGAAACAGTTTTATGGTTGCAAGAAACAAAAGTACTAACTTAGGATAAAACAATTATTAATACATATTTCTTATAACAATGACAAAGACTAAGTTGTCAAAGTTACAATATCATCAAAATGTCATTAGAGAAAAAGAAATGCAAGACCTTATTATAACCAAATTCATCATAGAAGATTATAATAAAAGTTTACGAAGTCCTTGGTAATTTCCTGGTAGTGGATTCAATTAGTTTGAAGTGTAGAGAAAGGTCTTTCTATGGTAGGTAAATCCCTTGCTCTAGATGATGATTACTTTTTCTCCGACTTCATTATTCTTAGCTTGTCATCTAAGAAGAATATATTCCCTTATGACACAAAATCAACCTTACAAAGCCAGTTGGATTGCCTTTCCAAACTAAGTACATCGTGTTGGTGATGGTTTATGGAGCAAATTATTATTGGGACTTTATTATTACAATGAATAATTAATTGGGAACAATTGAGTGGGATATCTTTTATGACAATAAATACACTTTCCATCACTTTCATCATAGTTCTCAACAGCCTAATTGACTTAGATAGGTGGTTAATAGCCACAATTTTCTACATATTTTTGAAGACGAGTGATTTGATGTTAAGCGCTAAGATATTTTCAATTTTTCCAATCAATATGTTTTTGTTTTTTGAAAGAGAATCTCCTTTTTGTTGCAAGTATGGATGTGTTTGGTGGTGTTTTCATTAATTTTGTCATTGATGTCAACACTGTACAGGTTGAGTAAGTTGTGTATTTGCCAACTGCTTTTGAGAAAATTTGAGAAATAATGAAAGTTGTGTTGAAGTGTGTTCTGAGCATGCTCCGGTATTGTGGTCCACACTTTTTATGTGTTGATCCTATACCTATGCGGATCTGTAGGTGTGTTTATAAGCTTAAATGGATTGTATATTCCGAGTTTCACCTTCTGGTTTGATGGAGAGTAAAAGTTATGCTCATTGGTGTGTGAACTAGTTTGTCCAAGTTATTTGGTTATGGACTGGGAGAAAAGTTTTGGCTCCGTAGTCTTTTGATAATTGGTTTCATACATTGCAGATCTGGGAGATTACTCTTTTTGATGGTTTCTATGTTTTGAAAAATTTGCTAGTGGTTTGGCACTCCAGAAGACTTGCTCTAGAGCTCTTGTGTTTTTGTTGGTTTTCCCAGTTGAACTGGTGAAGTGTTCTTTGCGAATGAATTTTTTTGAAGTTGTTGCTGATGTATCTAAGTTGCTCTCAAAGATGGTAAAAATTACTGGTCAAGTGTGTTGAACAATCTGTGTGTGATTATCTTGTTGGTGATGTGTGTACTTCAAAGATCAGTGGTGTTTTCATTAGGTTTGGTCGACCTCGTGTTTACACATTACATTATGCTTTTGGATCAATTTGAGAAAGTGTGTGCGTGATCCAAGATGTTGTTTGGGTCCTAAATTAAATATGTATTTGGTCCTCTCACATTCTTATCCACAACGAGAATGTTGAGTAGCCGACCTAGTTTGAAATTGTAAATGAAATTGTATAGCTAACCTTGGAGAATTTTCCTGACATTGAAGATGGTATAAAATCAAGTTAAGTTATAGTGAATTTCATATCCATCCATCATTCGATTCGATCAAGAGAAGAGTGTGCGAACAAGAGTGAAAATCAGAGTGTGGAAGAGTGAATTGTGGCAACTGTACTTTATTGTATCTATAATCTTCTGATCAAGTTGTGAAGTGTGTGGAACTCCTTGTGGTGGATCTTTATCTATTTCTTTGTATTTTTTTCTAGGCAGTGAGAATCTCTTTTTGGACAGTGAGTCCTAAGGAAGTGAGCCCTTAATCTAGGTAGTGAGCCTTTGTATCCGATATTGCATTACTACTATATTGTGAGTTAATCATCATTGTGGTTTTTCCCTCATTAGGTTTTTCAAGTAAATCTGGTGTCTTTGGTGTTGTGTTTCTGTTATTTGCATTTCATGTACACACTTAATAACAGATTGAAGATAAAGTGGAATTGATTAAGTTAAGAAGTAAAGAATTTGATACAACTAATTCACCCCCCCTCTTAGTTGTCTTGTGCATTTAAACAATTGGTATCAGAGCTCTGGTTCCTCAGTAAAAAGCTTAACCACTTGAGGTAGTTCATATGGCGCACAAGTTGTAGCTTCCTATGTTTGATGGAGCTGATTATAGTGACTGGAAAGAAGAGATGAGAAGTTATCTGATTTCACTTAGTTTTAATACTTGGAAAGCGGTGGAGACAATGTATGTGATTCCAACAACTGGTCCTTCCTCTGCTGATGAGGTTGCAGCTTTTGAAGAGAATGAAAAAGAAAGGTTTGCTATCTTTAGTGCTTTATCTAAAAATGAAAGAACGAAAGTTATCTCTTTGGCTACAACAAATGAAGTATGGACAAAATTGAAAGACATTTATGAAGGAAATGAGAGAGTAAAGTTGTCTAGGAAACTAACTACTAAGCATAAATTTGAGAATCTGAGAATGGAAGATGGAGAAGACATTGCAAGCTATTATTAGAGAGTTGAAACTATAGCAACTAAAATCAAGAATCAAGGTGGTACCATGAAGGATGAAGATATAATTGAGAAGATATTGATGAACTTACTAGAAAATTACAATGACAAAGTATCTTCTCTTCAAGAATAGTATGATCCGAAGACATTCACTAAGGAACGTCTATTTGGTGTCTTGACTACATTTGAGATGAGAAAATTTGCAAGAGATAAGGAGAAGACTGAAACAACCTTTAAAGCCATGAAGATAGAAGAAGATGATGATGATGATACAAAATATTTGGAATAAAATTTCACAAGGAGATTGAAGAAAGGTACTCATAAATACAAGGGTAAGTTGCCTTTTAAGTGTTTCAGTTGTGGAAATATTGGTCATTATGCATCAAGATGTCCTAATAGAGCTACACAAAAGAAGAATAAGGATAATAATAATAATTACAAGGATAAGAAGGATAGGAAGTTCAAGAAGTTGTATTATGGTAAGGAAGATGCATGAATTTTTGATGATGAATCTGACCTCGAGGAAGATAAAGATGAATGTTTGTTTCTAGCCGTGGAAAAGAAATGTGGAAAGCAATCCGGCCTGGAGAGCAAGAAGGATGAAACAAAAGGTACTTTGGTGATTTCTTTTCATGCTAGACAGGATGAAGACTTTTGGGTAATTGACAATGGATGTTCAAATCATATGACAGGAGATAAGAGTAAGTTTACTAAACTTGAGAAGTACGATGGAGGTATAGTCATGTTTGGAGATGATTCTGGTGCTAAGATTGTTGGCAAAGGAACAATTAGCTTTGATGGAAAACACAATACTAACGATGTTTATTATGTAAAGGGTTTAAGGCATAATCTCTTAAGTGTTGGAAAAATGTGCAACAAAGGTTTTAATCTTGTGTTTTAGGATAACACTTGTGAGATCATAGAAGGATCTGGAACTCTGGTTGCATATGGAAGAATAGATCATGGAAACATTTATCAGCTTAAAGGTGGTGATGGTCAGTGTTTTGTTTCTCAGAATAGTGAGAGTTGGCTCTGGCACCGGAGGATGGGACATGTGAATTTTGATAATCTGGTTAGGACTAGTTCTAGAGAATTTGTTAGAGATCCGCCTAGAATCTCAAAGCCTTGAAATTCAATATGTAGAAGTTTTCAGATGGGCAAAAAAATAAGGAATAATTTTAAAGCAAAGGATCAATCACCTACTGAAATGCTAGAATTAATCCATACAAACCTTTGTGGTCCTACAAGAACAGGAAGCTTGAATGGTGACATGTACTTTATGCTTTTAATTGACGATTACTTTGGGATGACATGGGTTACATTTCTTAGAGAAAAGGCTCAGGCTCTTGATAGATTCAAGGTGTTTAAGGCAAGAGTGGAAAATGAGACAAACCTGAGAATAAAGTGTTTAAGATCTGATAGAGGTGGATAGTTTACATCCGGTGAGTTCAATGCATTTTGTGAAGAGCATGACATAAAAAGACATTATTCTGCTCCTAGAACCCCACAACAGAATGGAGTTGTAGAGAGAAAGAACCAGATTGTGCAAGAGGCCACTAGAACTATGATGAAAGAATCAAATGTTCCTGATGTGTATTGGATAGAAGCTATTCACACTGTTGTTTACATTCTTAACAGAGTTCAAATCAAAGGTAACAAAACTAAGACTCCTTATGAGTTATGGATTCGTAAGACTCCCACTGTGAAATACTTTAAGGTATTTGGAAGTAGATGTTACATTAGGAGAGATGAATAAAATCTTGGAAAATTTGATGCTAGATGTGATGAAGGAATTTTCCTTGGATATTCAAATAATAGTAAGGCTTATAGATGTTTTAATAAGAGGCTAAGGAAAATCATTGAAAGTACTAATGTGAAGGTTGATGAAGCTATGTATAGACTAGTGGAAATAAATGAAGTTGAACCTGATGAGCCTATTTGTGTGAAAGTACAAGAAGAAGAAAAGGAAGAGAAAGAACAAAGTGAAGAAGAACAATAAATTTCAGAACCTGCACCCAAAGCTCCTAAATATGTTCAGAAAAATCATCCAGAGGAATAGATAATTGGAGACAAAAGTGAAGGAGTGAAGACAAGAAGAAAAGTGGTTAAGTAAAACTTGTGTTTACTTTCTAAAATTGAACCGAAGATTGTGAATGAAGCATGTGATGATGAAAGTTGGATGAGAGCAATGAAAGAAGAAATGCAGTAGATAGAGAAGAATGAAACATGGGAATTAGTCCCTAGACCTGCAAACAAGAATATAATTGGTTCAAAATGGGTATTCAGAAACAAATTGAATGAAGATGGTGAAGTGGTAAGGAATAAAACAAGACTTGTATGTAAAGGATATTCATAGGTTGAAGGAATAGATTTTGAAGAAACTTTTGCACCTATAGCAAGAATGGAGTTTATTCAGATGGTCTTGGAATTTTCAGCTCATAAAGACTTCAAATTATATCAGATGGATGTCAAGTTTGCATTTCTGAATGGAGAACTAGAAGAAGTATATATGGAGCAACCAAAAGGTTTTTCACTATCAGACAAACTAGACATGGTTTGTAAACTAAAAAGGCACTATTTGGACTAAAAAAAGCTCCCAGAGCTTGGTATGATAGATTGGATAGATACTTGACTAAGTAGGGATTCAACAAAGGGTTCGTAGACAACAATATTTACTTCAAGGTTAAGGAAGACAAGATTCTGTTAGTTGTGGTATATGTTGATGACATCATTTTTGGTGGAAATGAAGGTGTGTAATTTTTTTTTGAAGAGATGTAAAAAGAATTTGAAGGGTAAATGCACAAAGTTGGTCCATGAAACATGGAATTTTTTGCCTTAGCCGAAAAAATGAAATCGGCTAAGCAAAAATGAGATCCCGATTTTTAAGAACGGGATCTCGATTTTTAAAAATCGGGATCCCGTTTCGGTTCAAGATCCCAAGCCTGAAACACAAACAAGATCCTGCTTTTTGAAAAATGGGATCTCGTTTGCTAGAGGGTCCCAAACCGACGGAGAGGAAACGAGATCCCGTTACAAATCGGGATCTCGTTTCGTAACACTATTTATTTTTTTAAATGAAGAAATATTCATTTTTACTTGTGTGCACAGGATCCCAGTTTGAGAGCGACAATGACCCCTAGAAGACCTCTAGGTACCCCTACTCTTCCTCTTTTTTTTGCATTTTTTCTTTTCAAATTGAAATTGTTGATAAATTTGTTGTTTTTAGCATGTTAATTTGAAATTTTATTTACATTTTAAGCATTTTATTTCATGTTATTTTTGAAAAATGAAATTGTACAAATAGATTAAAAAAAAATGTCAAATTGTGAAGATTTTCAATAGAAACAAAAAAAGAAAACTTGAATTGTATTTTAGAAACAAAATTCAACTTTTGAAACTTGAATTGTTTGTTGAAACAAAAAAAATTGAATTTGAAAACCCTAATTGAAACGAAACAAAAAAATTGCATTTCAAAACCCTAGAAATTGAAATAAATTGAAAATTTGCATTTAGAAACCCTAATTAGACTTTTTGAAATCTTGAATTCAAATCAAAGGAAAAGAAAAAAGAATTTCAAAACTCTAATTTGAATTGAAACTAAAAAATTGTATTAAAAACCCTAATTGCTTCGAAATTGAAACCCTGAATTGAATTGAAACAATAAAAATTGCTAAAACCTTAAATTGAAATCAAACAAATCATTTTGATTTTGAAAACCATAATATTCGAGCTCAAGAAAATTCTTTTGCAAATTGCTTAAATGTTTTAAATTTGATTTGCATTGTATGGATAAAATGATATGTTAAATTTTAGTTTCAATGTTAAATTATAATTAGATTAGAAAAACTTTCCATTTTTTGTGAAATGAGTACATTATTGCTATATGAATTTTCATTTAGAACTATCTTTTATATGAATTTTGATAATTAATTTTAGGTCAAATAATCAGTCTATTAAAAAGATGAAATAAAAATAAAACAAAAATAAAAACACACGCTAAATTCTAAATCTAGCTTCATCTAGGGTCTATTCAAAACCTTAAGTGAGGATTAAATTCAAAATCTAGCTTCATCTAGGGATCTAGGGTTCTTGAATTGAAGTTGAACTACTTAAGAAGAAATGTGGTATTTTGATGAAATGTAAATTAAATTAGGGATGGTAAATAAATCAACTCTCTTTAAAAAATATAGATGTCTATTCTATTAGAGAAAAAATGAGGATTTTAAACAATTAATTATTAGAAATTAAGATTTAAGTTATAATCTATTTGGAAGAAAAATATAGTTTTTAAATAAATTTTTGAGAAAAATAATGGTAAGAAATATATAAATTAATTTAAAGAATAGAGTTTAGGGCATATGCATAATATTGATTTTTTGTGAGATTAAATGAGAGGGTTACTTGACACATAGAAATTAGTTCTATTAGAAATGAAGATTTAAGTTATTAAGTAGTGGCATTTAAAAACACCTAGGGGTGAGTGTTGGATCTCAATTGTCATGTTCTTATAGGTTAGCCCTCATGATAAGATCAAGTTCATGATCTTATGGGAATGATTGAGGAGAATAGTATTCAAACTTGGAAATGGTGATGCATAATTAGATTAAATTTAGGTCCTCCTATTGAAGTGTTCCTAGCATAGTACTTTCAAAAATTTAAATGATTTGTGAATAATGATCAAGTGTAATTAAATGATAAAATAAAGACAATTGAATGCCTTTGAATACTAAGCAAGTTTAGTTGGCTCATAATGTATTATTAAGTGTGTAAGGGATGGAAAATTTTCAATTTTAATTTTAAAATTTTAATGATTAAATCCATGGTTTAGGATTTACCATATATATGTACTTAGAGGATTGGTCTAGGATTTAAATTTTTGCACTAGTTACCTAGACACTAAATAATCTAAATATTTTTTTTTTTTATTTTCTTTTAGGTTCTTTCAATTACAAACAATCTAAAATAAAATACTTTCAATTCAACATTAACTAATTTTATATTATACATGTTTTATATCATAAAATTCATTTAAGTGAGTTTAATATTAATGAAAAAAATATTAAATAAAATAATCTTATATTCAATTAAAAAAACATCCAGTTAAAATATACATCAAACTCGATCTTAATCACACATAATTATGTGTTTCTATTACGGAAATAGTCAATCTATTCATAAAATAAAAAAATATTCATAAATTAGGCACTAACTTGCAAGTCCATTATTCCAAGGGCCACCCAAACTTCACCCTAAGTTCACTAAACCCTAAGCCCTGAACTCTAAAATCTAAACCCTCAAAACTAAAGCATCCATTTTGTCTTAGGACCTTATAATCAAATTTGGTTGCCTTAGGCAACTCCACCAAATTTGATTCCCTTAAGCCATGTCATTTTGTCATAGAACCTTACTACAAAGATCCCCTTAAGCCATCGTATTATCGTAAACCCTAAACTCTAAACTCTAAACCCTAGACTGGATAAAGAAATTATTTTTTCACCAAATTTTATTCACTTAAGCCATGTCATTTTGTCATAGGACGTCACTAGACATATATCTCCCTAAGCCATCCTATCACCCTAAATCGTAAATCGATGTCTTAGGGGGTCCTAATATGACATTTCTTAATTGGATCAAAGAAGTTCTTAAAATTTGGTGAAGTTGCCCAAGGAAACCAAATTTAACAATAACAAGTTTGTGCAAGATTATAATATGAATGATATTTGAAACAAGACCTATATCAATCAACTATTCCATAGGAAAATGTTCTTCACTAAAGCATTCATTTTGTCTTAGGACCTTAAAATCAAATTTGGTTGCCTTAGGCAACTCCACCAAGTTTGATTCCCTTAAGCCATGTTGTTTTGTCCTAGGACGTCACTAGACATAGATCCCCTTAAGCCATCCTATCACCCTAAATAGTAAATCAATGTCTTAAGGGGTCCTAATATTACATTTCTTAATGGGATCAAAGAAGTTCTTTAAATTTGGTGAAGTTGCCCAAGACAACCAAATTTAATAATAACAAGATTGTGCAAGATTATAATATGAATGATATAATTTGAAACAAGACCTATATCAATCAACTGTTCCACAAGAAAATTTTCTTCATGCTAAAGCATTCATTTTGTCTTAGGACCTTAAAATTAAATTTGGTTGCCTTAGGAAACTCCACCAAATTCGATTCCCTTAAGCCATGTTATTTTGTCCTAGGACCTAACTAGACATAGATCCCCTTAAGCCATCCTATCACCCTAAATAGTAAATCGATGTCTTAAGGGGTCCTAATATGACATTTCTTAATGGGATCAAAGAAGTTCTTAAAATTTGGTGAAGTTTCCCAAGGCAGCCAAATTTAACAATAACAAGATTGTGCAAGATTATATTATGAATGATATTTGAAACAAGACCTATCTCAATCAACTGTTCCACAAGAAAATGTTTACGGTTTAATTTATGGTTTAGGGTGATAGGATGGCTTAAGGGGATCTATGTTAAACTCTAAACCGTAAACCTTATAACATTCATAAATTGTCTTATATTAATAGTTAATTGTATTTTCATTCAAGTAACATGCCTTAGACATAAATGAGGCTTACTTATTTTATCATATGTATTGAATTAGGCCATTTATATTGAATGGTTTACGGGTATAAATCCTAAACATGTATCTTATATTTTGAAATTACAAATCTAATGTAAGTTCACTCATATCTTCTAGAGATCACATGGATCGATTCAATAATATTCGCAATCCACCTCTGTGCCATCCATCTTCACCACCTTCACCTCCACCTCCACTCACTCCACCTCATAACCCCCCACCTCCACCACCTGAAATCGATGGTGCTCATTTGCAAGCACAAATCAAATCCAATGTTAGAACCATCCAAGATCAAATCAACATTATTGAAAATAAAGAATTTGTCACACCGCCTATGAGGATGATTGCATCTAGGATGCAAACCATTCTTGATGTTGTCAGGGCTATGGATGGGATCTTAGATGAGCATCGACAATGGCTAGAGGAGAAGAGAACTTCTGATTCTGAAAAGGAAAACGCAAATAAATGAAGACATGTAGTAGAGACCAAACAATAGTTTTTAAATTAAGACAATGATCTTAAATAGTAACTATGAATTTATGAATTTGGTGAACAATGGATATTTTGAGTGATGAATTTGGTGAACAATGAATATTTTGTGTGATGTGAATTTATGATTTTGGTTCTAGATGGATATTTTTAGTGACTTGAATTTATGAATTTGGTGGAATTTATGAACTTATAATGAGGAATTTATAATAGTATATATTTTATGACTATCTAGTCTGATCATGATGGAAAATTGTAATATATATATACATGTGTTAGACATAAAATGAGCTTTTTGCGAATGTTTCAAGTTTATTGTTTACTATGTACATGTATTAAAATTGCACATAGTTCTTATATTTTAAATTTTTTTATGTATGTGCATAGTTTACTTTAATGATGTATATGTACATGCAAGTTATGCATGGTATTTTTTATTTTAAATGTATGTATGTTAAATGCATGGTATTTTTCTTTTTAAACATATGTACATAGTTTACTTAATCAATTTCAATCAATTTAGGAGTGTGTTTCAATTTTATATGATCTTAATATATGTATGCACATAATATTTAAACAAATTTGCATGTGTGTTTCAAATTTAACTATTTCTTGTAATTTTTTAAGTTTGTATGTTAATTTAGTATAATTTAATGCAGGTGCACACTTATATCTCATATCATGGATTATTTTAACATTGATAATATCATTAATCCATCTCCACCTCCACCTCCACCTAATATGCCACCTCCACAACCTGTTGCATTTGATGAGGCTCGCTTACGAGCATGCATAAATGACCAGGTTGCAAATATACAAAATCAAATCAATGCTATGTAGAGTCAAGCATTGATTCCACCACATGTTAGACGTTTTGCATCTGCAATGCAAAACGTTGTGGATTCCATCAGGACCATTGATTATGATCTAGATAGGCATAGATGAGACAAAGAACAAATGAGACAATTTTATGCCAATGGTCTCTCTTATAAACAAATACTAGACCTTAAAATAACGAAAGCCCACCTAGCCCCCTACTTTCTTGACCCTGTTACTCGATAGCCCATTCCCGCAAACAAATCTAGAATATCCATGAGGTGGTGCATACATCCACAAATGAGTGCACATTTTTGAGATTGATGGTATATGGTTTTTGATAGTCCCCCACATGCTAATTGGGAGTGCCCATTGTATTTTTTGAGGAAATTGTATGTAGAGTTTGTTATGGGGAAAAATCCCAATTATTTTGATTTTAAATCATTTCAGGGTGTTGGTGGTGGCATGCCACAATAGAGGTTAGGGGCAAGGGTTGATCCCCAATGCCATGTGCATGCACAACCCCTTTTTTGTTGCTCCTAGTCCTACCATTCCTACACCTGTGCATCATTGATCTATGGTCTTGACATTAGGTTCCCTTAGTACACTTGTAGGAGACCCTGATCAACATGCTTCTGCGATAGCTAGTGGGGAGCATAGAGACGATGACGATGGAGGAGTGTTTTATGGAGCTGGTTCGAGTACCACTCGAGGAGTGTCGAGGCCCGTCCCACATGTATGTACTAGTTGCCATCAATTATGCTATGGACCTGATCAGGCCACACCTAGTTTGGGTGGATGTGGAGATTCTGGTGGTTCATTTGGTCACATCGGTTCATTTGTAGAGTTTCTTATAAGAGGCTAACATCCTAAGGACACTGCTACACAGGTATAAATATGCATCTACACGTTCATTTTATAAGAGTTTTGATGAATGTATATATCAAAGTATTTATTTTGCAATACATTTTAACAATCAAACTTTTTGATGTACAAACGAATGGGGAAATCATCTGTTCCACGAGTACATACATCGACACCAGTCCTAATTTGAAACCCTTATGGGGTATTTTGATTTCAATTTTTTAAATTATAAATGAAATGATTTTTAACTTTCAAATTTTAAATTTATAATTGAATAACATATATGTTTGAAATATTTATGTTGGTTTAGGCGAGTCAATCAGCTTCCACCTTGATTCCACCTGAGGGGTTGTCGAGCACTCCTCCACTATCGGTCATCATAGACTAGGGGCAGGTATGTATTTATTTTTTAAACTGTTTAACTTACATTAGTATAGTTACAATTATGAATTTTTAATTCACTATATATGAAATGTGCATGTACACTTGTAAATATTATAAGCTTGTGTTACATGTCTACATGTATGTCTAGGTTGATACCACAATGAGAATGGGCATCGTGCAAACATTAGATGTTGTGGTTACTCGTGAGGCCTCTGATTTTCAGGTTGTTTAAATAAATTTCTACACAAAATGTGCAAGCTTGAATATATATATAAACCTAATTCAAGTATGTTACATGCTTTAATTTTGATCTTGTAGGACTTTGTTAGTGCGACTTTCAGCCCTGATCCAGACATAGTTACACCTCTTGGAGGGCATGCAAAGCAGGATCTAGATCAAATGGTAACTTAAAATTTTTATTATATTTAAATTCAATTATAAATTATATATAGTGAATATATAACTTTAATTTTGAATTTCAAATTGAATATATATATATATATATATATATATATATAATTTGAGCTAATACATGTTTTAAATTATTTTTCTTTTATAGCATGTGACACATATAGTAGTTGAGAATGTACAAACATGTCCTGTAGAAGAGGGTGCACAACCTATGGATATGGTACAATTAAAATATGATAAATTATAAATTAATTTCAATTAAATCATTTTTAATTGTAGACTTGTGCATCTAATTTCAACTTTCTTTGTCTCGTTTATGTCTAGATTGATTCAGAGAATGTAGAGGTTGCTTTAGGTGCAGTAGAGCATCCAAACCCAGATATGACGGTAATTTATTTTTTTATGATGAATTATAAATTAAATTGTCATTAAATATTTTTTCATTGACTTACATATGATTTCATCCTGCTCTTGTACAGAGTGTTCCAGGTCATCTGCATAGTCCACATGGCATGAAGAGGTCTCTTGATTATAGAGACAATACGTGACCTAGAAACATGATTTTGTGGGTTATATTTGTTTATTTTGTGGACTATATTTCTGGTTTTTCATGTATTCTGTTGGACTTTATATTTCATGGTTATTGAGTACTTAGTTGGACTTTAGTTCATCGGTTGTACTCTGATGGAATTTTTTTCATGCGCTTAATATATTGGTTTCATGCACTTAATATATTTACATAAATTATGGACTTTATGATTGTTTGAAATTTTAATTTACACATATACATTTACATGCATTTTATGTTCATAGTCAAGATATTAATCTAGGAAATTAATGTGAAATTAAATATAAATATGAAATTAAAGTTGAAATTAATAGGACATTTTAATAATTATACTTTACAAATTTAGTGATCTCATACATGATATATACATTCAATAATTAGCTATAATTAGTCAGTGAACTTATTCAATTCACATCAATCACTAATTAGTCAATAAATCATAATTTACAAACAAAAGCAATTCGTTTATATATCAGAAAGGATTAAATTTTAAGAAAATAAACAAAACCATACAAGATTAGAGAATAAAAGAATTCTATAAATAATAAAATCCAACACTAATATATAATGGAATCTAATACTAATTTATAAGCCGTCAAAACAAATAATGGCATCCAATACTAATTTATAACTTGTCAAAACAAATAGGTACATTGAAAACAAATAAGGGGACATCTTAAGGGGTCATAATACGACGTCTTAAGGAGACATCTTAAGGGGTCATAATACGACGTCTTAAGGATTTATAATAGAACGTCTTAAGGGGATGTTTGAATGGGTCATAATACGATGTCTTAAGGGGATGTCTTAAGGGTTAATAATAGAACATCTTAAGGGGATGTCTTAAGGGTTCATAATAGAAGGTCTTAAGGGGTCATAATACAAAGTCTTAAGGGGATGTCTTAAGGGTTCATAATAGGAAGTCTTAAGGGGATGTCTTAAGGGTTCATAATAGAATGTCTTAAGGGGATGTCTTAAGGGTTCATAATAGAATGTCTTAAGGGGTCATAATACAAGGTCTTAAGGGGATGTCTTAAGGGTTCATAATAGAATGTCTTAAGGGGTCATAATACAAAGTCTTAAGGGGATATCTTAAGGGTTCATAATAGAAAGTCTTAAGGGGGGATGTCTTAAGGGTTCATAATAGAACGTCTTAAGGGATCATAATACAAAGTCTTAAGGGGATGTCTTAAGGGTTCATAATAGAATGTCTTAAGGGGATGTCTAAAGGGTTCATAATAGAACATCTTAAGGGGATGTCTTAAGGGTTCATAATAGAACGTCTTAAGGGAACATAATACAAGTCCTACTAACAAAGTCATAATCTTCGAATGCAGGTAGACCATTCTTCCTTGCTAGGTATTTTCATAGCCAAGTGCCAACAACCACAACCAATCCTATTGGAAAAAATGAAAACTATCATCATATAAGTTCTCAAAATTTTCTTAATGGAATGAAAAACTTGTTCTAAAAAATTGCTTAAGGGGATCAAAAAAATTGTTATCAAAATTTGCTTAAGGGGATGTCTTAAGGGGATCATGGTACCTATTGGATAATGATAGCCATCATCATCTTCTCGAGGTGATATTAACTTATGTTTACTCTCCACACAACGAGCCAACCAATATTCTATTTGCTCTTCATTCCCCTCAAGTGCAACAACAACATACACATGTCCTGCAAACAAAAATTGATTTAATAACTTGTGCATATCAATATAAAAAATTTAGTATTAAAAAATAACTTAATAAAGTGAAATAAAATGAAATAAATTGAATTAAATCACCTTCTTGTACAAGGTTTGAAACACGATCATAGTCTTCAGACGCAAACACTTGATCATTTTCTTCGATAGTTCTTTCATATTGATCATGTGCTTGTGCGGGTGTCAACGATCTTTGCTCCCACTGTTCAACCCATTATGTATTTTCACATGCTTCCCAATCTCTTGAGATACAAAACTAGAAAAAAAATGCAAGCTCCCTTGTCCAGATAGTCCATGTGCTTGTTGTCGAACTCCTAAATGAATTCCATTTAGTAGATGCAGTGATTGTCTCACAGTCAACTCTAGGTACAATGTTATCTTCTTCAACCAACCAAAAGAATCAATGAACTCTAGAGTACTCACTCGAACTAGGTGTAGATAATATTGTTTTACACCAATCGACAATCCCAAGTGCATCTTTAAATTTTACTGCATCTTTGAATTTTAATTGTTCTCTACCAAGAATTCTTTTGACACACGCACCAACTCCATCATGTTCTCCTTTACCTTGGCCAAGTCAAAAAAATTCCATATATGTTGGACATTAAGTTCTTTGTGAATCCTACTTAACAAATAGAATATTCGAGCATTCTTGAACTGCCCCATACAATTATCTAACCATATGAGGTGTTCCTTCATATGGATTCCTCTTTCTCTTAAATTTCTATAAAATATATTGAAACAATATTGAACAAACTCTGATGAGTGTAATTGGTTGTCACTCAAATAAAAATGATACTCCCTCAGAACTTTTCTATCATCCTCAGTGCTATCATCTGCATGTCTATAAACAATATGGACAAACATAGCTACTTGCATTGAATTATAATACTGTGATTGAATTTCCTCTTGTAGAGCTAGAGTATAATTTCCCGCAAAATCAACCACTAAAAGTATAGTACCAATTGGAAATGTGTTTCTACATGCACGAAATTGGCCATCAAGCCATCGAGCATGTTGAGAGTGCATGATATATTTTGGTACTATCTTATTCTTAAATTCACTCATGAATGCATGCACACTAACATTTTCTGTAACTAAATCACAACGCTTTCCTATTTTTCCATCTTTTAAAGAATAGTGAGCATTCTTAAATCTTTTAACTTCTACTAATTGTTGTCCAAAATTATTATCAACACTTTCATGCATACAAATTCCTAAGAATTAAAGATTTCCACAGTCAATGCATTGTCTAGAAATACAAGAACTTAAATAAAACAATTTACCATTAGATCTTTCACAAAACAAACTTGAAATAAACTCCCTTATTGCTTCAGGTGGCATATTAATACCGCATTCTTGTATAATCATGTTAGTATGCAAGGTACAATGTATATATCAAAAAACATCATAAAAATAATGAAATTGAACATGCGTTTTACAACAACAAGATATTCGTTGCTTATTAATTTTAACATACCACGGTTTACATTTTTCAAAAGACCTTTGACTTATCTTAATATTACCGGGTAACACTAAATCACTACAATTTTTTTTATAAAATTCAGTTTGTGTTGTATCTAATAGGTGTTTTGGGTGAGGATCGCGAACTTTGGACCCCACCATTAATTTCAAAACATCTCCAGCATTAGATGAAACCCTAGTATTATCATGCCAATATTTTTCAGTCAAAGATTTAATTTCAACATTCAATTTCATATCAGACCTTGGGAGTCGACCACTGAAACTCCAACATTGGTTGATAGGATCATTTTCTATAATTTCTCTTCTTTTTGCCACTCTTAGCAATGTTTTAGGATGTATTTTTAAAACTTCACTAATATTTCTTACCATTATTTTATTCAAATTTTTTTTTATTAAATATAGCAGTTATTATAGCTCTTCTTGCTACATTTTTATCTTTAGATCGACTATTTTTTCCAATAGATTGAATGGCACTAGCAACAGTACACATAACATGTTTTAATGATTGATCTTTTCTTTTTGGTTTAATAAAAAAGCCTAACCTTTTCATTATTTTCCTCATTTTTTGCATTCTCATCAATTGCATCATTAGTTGACATTGAATTGCAATTTTTTTACGATAAAAAATTCGTTGTATATTTTATTTGCATGTGTTCTTATTTGCCTCCAAGAAATTTGACCAGGAAGATTATCAAAAACACCACTTTCAATTTTTTTAAAAGTATTTTCATTAAGTTCAACATCACATTTTAGATTTTCATCTTCATCTTCATCTTAATCTTCATCTTCATTTTCATTTTCAACTTCAAAATGATTTACATTTTCATCTTTATTTTCATCAACAAAATGGTTTTCATTTTCATTTACATCAACAAAACGGTTTTTGTTTTCATTTTCAATAAAAGGATTATTTTCAATTTCATTTTCAACAAAAGGATCATTCTCATTTTCATTTTCAACAAATTCTATAAAAGTTTCATCTCTCTGAATATTATCAATGTCTACATCGTTAAGTCCAGCATCTTGTAAAATTTCTACATACAAATTTACCATTTCACTAACATGTGGATTTAAAGACGCACATGGATTTGTGCATATTGAAACATTCTCCATAGCATTGAAAGAGGGATTTGAAGACATAGTAGGACTTTCTTGTATAATCATATTCTTCTCCAAATTGACTTCTTGCAAATTCGCTTCATCTACAACCATGGTCTCCTCTATATTTTTATCTTCAATAGTTGTGGAATTGGATGCTCCCCCAGCATTCATTGATTTAATTCTCACTCTTCTTTCTCTTTGTCTCTCCTTCTCTTTCTTTGCTTCAATTTCTTCAGGATTCAATGTCTTCTTCCTCTTATTGCGATCTTTATCTCCCATGATTATAAAATTTTCAAGCACAAATGAATGTAAATAGTGAAATTCTTCAAAAAATTCAATTCAAATTTGAAGTTCAAGACCTATAAGGACTAAATTCTTCCTTTTGTCTTCCTCAAAACAAGTAGAAAACTAGCACAATTCCACTTTAAAACTAATTTTCTTCATGCCTCCTTTGAAAAAATCAATTCATATTGCAAGTTGAAGATCTTTTGTTCCTTCTTTGAAAAAATTGGATCTCTCCTTTGAAAAAATTCATCAAAAAAACAAGTAAACACCTGTAAAAAAATTGCTTGATGTAAAATACACCAATTTTACTGTTCTCGGCCGTACATGAGAAGTTGTAGACTTCATAGTAAAATTCGATAGTAAACACAAATAATATAGTTAAAAAGAAATGGGATCTTGTTCTATAATCGGGATCCTGTTTTTTAACAAATGAGATCTCATTTTTAAACAAACAAGATCATGTTCTACAAGCGAGATCCTGTTCCCAATATTTATTGTCGGGATCGTTGGAAGGGGAATGGTAAACGGGATTTCGTTCCCCTGCCAACGGTCACCGTATTGAATATTGGGAATGGGATCCTAATTGTAGGACGAGATCTCATTTTTTAAAACTTGATTTTTCTTTGGCTTGTGGTCGGGTTTTTCCCTCGGATTTTGGTTCGGGAAAAGCATTGGGAGTCCGAACCTAGGCCTTCAACCTGGTTTGACTTACAAGTTGAAGGTTTTAACAATGTTAGGGAAAAATATTGAGTTTGGACATATGGCTGACAAATTTTTTTGCAGAGTTTTTCGATGAAATTAAAACCCATTATAGATGACAGTTTAGATTCCAAATATATATTTTTTTTTACAATTGGATTAATTTTTTTATTTTTCATTTAATTTCTAATTAAACAGGTCCATAAAATTGAATTATCAGAGTGGTTTTTAATATTTTAATAACTTTTTATCAACATAACATTTTTATGAACGGATTGCACGAGAACAAACTTCAAACAATTATTTTCAATTTAAAAAAAAAAATCAAAAAATGATAAATTTAGGTCATCTTATGTATGTCGTACACGATGATTTTTCAAAACAACAAATATGCCTAATAAAAAATTAACAAAAAAAAAACATTCAATAAAAAATTACAAAAAAATATCAAAAACAAGCTTCAGTGAGTCACAAATCTTTTCCCAAAAGGATTTAGAAAAATAAAATAATTTAGGTCAAAATATGGATGTCGTACACGTGCATGGTATGGTAAAAAAAAGTGAC
Source organism: Sequoiadendron giganteum (assembly GCA_007115665.2). Taxonomy (NCBI): domain Eukaryota; kingdom Viridiplantae; phylum Streptophyta; class Pinopsida; order Cupressales; family Cupressaceae; genus Sequoiadendron; species Sequoiadendron giganteum. Next base: position 292,143,083 of record CM021108.1, read on the forward strand.
TTTTAAATAGCGGTTTGTAGAAATTCCTATTGAAACTCAATTTGTACAATCTGGGTATAGAAATAAATTACATATTTGGAAACTAGACTCTGAGTACTACATTTTATGATTAGTGACTTTTTTGAAGATTCCATCTCTAGGTGCTTCAAATTTTAAGGTCAAAGTGTCAAATTCTGAAAATCAGGGAAAACATTTCCACTTTTTGACCCTCAACTTCTTGCCAGCACCCTGAAATGTCTATGATTGGTGAATTGAATTTCTTCCTTGGACTTCAATTTAATCAAAATCACAAAGGGATTTTCATTTCACAATCTAAGTATGTTAAGGAATTTTTAAAGAAGTTTGGAAGGGATGACTCTAAACCGGTGTGTACCCCTATGGTAACTAGATGCAAGCTAAGTAAGGATGATGAATCTGCTAAAGTCGATCAGAGCATGTATAGATCCATGATTGTGGACCGTTGTATCTTACTGCTACTAGACCAGACACTAAGCATGCAGTACATTTAGTTGCAAGATTTCAAGCAGAACCAAAGGAAGCACATGTTAAATCTATGAAGAGGATAATCAGATATCTTAAAGGAACTCCAAACTATGGACTATGGTATCTAAAGGACAATGATTTCACTTTGAATTCCTGCACTGATGTTGATTGGGCTGGATGTGTAGATGTCTGGAAGAGCACTAGTGGTGGTGCATTCTTCCTTGGAGGAAGATTAATTTCATGGTTGAGTAAGAAACATGATTAAGTTTCTTTATCCACTATAGAAGCAGAATATATTGCTACAATATCTTGTTATACACAGGTACTTTGGATGAAGCAAACTTTGATGTACATAGGTATGGTAAGTGATGAACCTATCTCTATATTTTGTGATAATACAAGTGCTATAAACATTTCAAAGAATCCAGTGATGCATTCCAGAACAAAGCATATATCTATCAAGTATCACTTCTTGATGGAGAAGGTGTTGAGGAATGAAGTTAGACTTGAATATGTTCCTACCAAAGAACAAGTTGCAGACATATTCAGTAAGGCCCTTCCAAAGGATAATTTTGAGTATCTCAAAGGGAATTTACGGGTTTCTACCCATCCTTCTTTGAAATAATTGCACATGGAGGTGCATCAGTTCAGTGGATTCAAAGACTCTTTTTCTGGACTGATGATTGAGGTCTACTCCTGATGAAAAGTAGAGAAGTGCATTGTTGCAGTATGTGATGTGGGTGTACTCCTTAGGGGGAGTGAACATAGCTTTATATGGAAAGAATTTTCTTTGCCATTGATGACAAAGGGGGAGAGAGAATCATGTGAAAATTTTATGCTTAGTAGGTTGTCGCTTCTAAAAATCATGTATGTTGTCTTTGATGGTTTTTCACATCATGTGTTGCCATCAATGACAAAGGGGGATATTGTTGCAAGTATGGATGTGTTTGGTGGTGTTGTCATTAATTTTTTCATTGATGTTAACACTGTACAAGTTGAGTAAGTTGTGTATTTGTCAACCGTTTTTGAGAAAAAATGAGAAATAATAAAAGTTGTGTTGAAGTGTGTTCTGAGCATGCTTCAGTATTGTGGTCTGCACTTTGTTAGTGTTGATCCTATCCCTTTGTTGATTTGTATGTGTGTTTATAAGCTTAAATGGATTGTATATTCTGAGTTTTAGCTTTTGGTTTGATGGAGAGTAAAAGTTATGTTCAACGGTGTGTGAACTAGTTTGCCAGAGTTATTTGGTTATGGACTAGGAGAATTTTTTTGGCTCCACAGTCTTTTGATAATTGGTTTCAGATCTTGTGGATATGGGAGATTAATATTTCTGATGGTTTATGTGTTCTGACAAATTTTCTTGTGATTTGGCACTCCGAAAGACCTACTCCAAAGCTCCTGTGTTTTAGTTAGTTGTCTTGTTTGAACTGGTGAAGTGTTCTCTGTGAATGAAGTTTTTTGAAGTTGTTGCAGATGTATTTGAGTTGTTCTTAGAGATGGTAAAAATGACTAGTAAATCATGTTGAGCAATCCACATGTGATTATCTTTTTGGTGATGCGTGTACTTCAAAGATCATTGGCATTTTCATTAGGTTTGGCTGACTTGGTGTTTACACGCTACATTATGATTTTGTATTGATTTGAGAAAGCGTGTGCGCGATCCAAGATGTTGTTTGGGTCCTAAATTAAATATGTATTTGGTCCTCTCACATTCTTATCCACTGCGGGAATGTTGAGTAGCTAACCTAGTTTGAATTTGTAAATGAAATTGTATAGTCGACCTTGGAGAATGCTCTTGAGGTTGAAGATGGTATAAAAGAAAGTTAAGTTGTAGTGAATTTCATATCCATCCATCATTCTATTCGATCAAGAGAAGAGTGTGCAAGAAAGAGCAAAAAGAAGAGTGTGGAAGAGAGAATTGTGGCAACTGTACTTTATTGTATCTATAATATTCTGATCAGGTTGCAAAGTGTGTGGAACTCCTAGTGGTGGATCTTTATCTATTTCTTTGTATTTTTTTGTAGGTAGCGAGCCTCTCTTTTTGGACAGTGAGTCCTAAGGTAGTGAGCCCTTAATCTAGGTAGTGAGCCTTTGTATCTAATATTTCATTACTACTCTATTGTAAGTTAATCCTCACTGTGGTTTTTCCCTCATTAGGTTTTCTACGTAAATCTGGTGTGTCTGGTGTTGTGTTTCTATTATTTGCATTTCATGTTCACACTTAATAACAGATTGAAGATAAAGTCGAATTGATTAAGTTAAGAAGTAAAGAATTTGATACAATTGATTCAACCCCACCCCTCCTCCCCCCCCCCCTCCCCCCCTCCTCTTAGTTGTCTTGTGCATTTCAACACTTTTGTCCTCATCTAGAAGAGTATCAAAGTTCTAGCAAGTTATTTAATCCTCGAAGCTTGGCTACTGGAGTTAAATAATGTTTTCCTAGTGTTTAAGGTGGCTTTAAGAATATAATATTTTTTCAAATTTGTATCCATAATATTTACTTAAAAGTAATATATCATGTTTCGTAACTCCACCAATTATGTCTACCTAAAATACCATAAATTATACGTCTCAACTTCATTCATAATGTCTAGCTAAAATTTAATATATTAAATATTTCCAAACTTTATTTGTAATTATCATTATAAGTATGTTTAAATTTGTATTTATTATGGTTAATTTAGAAAAATATTTATGTTAAATTATTTAAGGTTTTTTATTGAACAATGTTGAAATCAAGATTAAAAGAAAGTTTCATGGGTTGCGAGAAACAAAAGTACTTAGAAAAACAATTATTAAAAAGTATATTCTTATAACAATGACAAAGATTGATGTTACCTAGTTACAATATCATCAAGTTGTCGTTATTAAAAAAAAATGCAAGACCTTATTATGATCAAATTCATCATAGAAGATTGTAATAAAAGTTTATGAAATCCTTGATAATTTCCTATTAGTGGATTCAATTAGTTTGAAGTGTAGAAAAAGGTCTTTCTATGGCAGGTGAATCCCTTGCTCTAGATGATGATTACTTCTTCTCCAACTTCATTGTTCTCAGCTTGTCATCTAAGAGGAATATATTCCCATTTGACACACAATCAACCTTACAAAGCCATTTGGATTTCCTTTCCAAACTAAGTACATGGTGTTGGTGATGGTTTTATGGAGCAAATTATTATTGGGACTATTATTACAATGAATAATTAGTTGGGAAAAATTGAGTGGGATATCTTTTATGACAATAAATACACTTTCCATCACTTTCATCATAGTTCTCAACAACCTAATTGACTTAGATAGGTGGTTAATAGCCACAATTTTCTACATGTTTTTGAAGACAGTCGATTTGATGTAAAGTGCTAAGATATTTTCAAAATTTTCAATGAATATGTTGTTGTGTTTTGAAAGAGAACCTCCTTTTTTACCTCATCTAGAAGAGCATCAAAGTTCTAGAAAGTTATTTAATCCCCAAATCTTGGCTACTAGACTTAAAAAATTCCTCTTGGGATTTGAAGATTCAAGAAAAATAAGAAGGTATTGATCAAAAGGTCTATTCTCAAAAGTATTCTCAACATATCGAGAGGCTACCCCATGATTCACATGTTAAAAATTTGTTTATATGTGAAATAATCCTCCTTATTAGAGTTGATTATCATTAGTTAATGTTCTTCATAAATTATCTCATAAGGTAATATTCTAGCTTGGTTTACGAATATTTAATGCAATTATATAAAGATTAATTTCCTTCAAATAAAAAATCGTCATAAAGTGTAGATCTCAATCTAAACTTGAGTAGATATTTTGTACTCTTCATTGTTTGATATAATGGGTTTAAAGAAGTGTTTCAATATTAGGAGCCAAATTTATGTGGAGCCTCTATTACTATTTTGAAGAGTGTTTGGATAGGATTATATGATCTCCTCTTATAATGCTACAATTTAAAAAAATGGGAAAAGGTTTGTGAGGCCTATTAGAAATGGATCCATTTGTTTTGAACTTAACCCATGTAGTATATGCATGCATCAAGAGTAGGTGTGATATTGATATCTTTCTACCCAAGCATATATATCTATCCAAGATCTATCCTTCCCTTCCAACCCCTTTCTTCAAGAGGTGCATTATGAAAGTCTCTCATTTTATTTTTACTCATGTCATAAGATTGGCCACATTGTTGGTTTTTGAATTCATGAATACTCTTCTTCTTGTTCCAATATGGTCCAATCTATTCTTATAATTTTTATTTGGAAAGAAAAATAGGTTTTAATGTTTATGAAAGACTTCCTCTTCCAAATACATCAAAATTGGTTCTACTCAAAGGACTCCTTTCCCTCCATCTAAAAAAGTTCAAGTATTTTTCTTTATAGAAATTGAAACTTCTTCTATCTCTTTGTTACATTTTGTAAAGGGCCTAAGTAGTTATTTTTGTGATATTCTAAGATTAGATTTAAATCTAAATATAATTGAATCTAGACTCATTAGTTTTCTTAAGCTTCATAAGTGGCTTTCATTAATTAATATAATTTGTATATGGTTCAACCTCCTCATGTTAGACATCTTGATTGTGTATTAGAATAGCTAGAAGATGAAGGATATTTTTCTTTAGAGTTGTTGGTTGACCTTTATGTCTTTGAAGGGGGATTACAACTAGGAATTATGGTTCTAGAGGATATTATTGAAGGTTTTGGGGGATTATTGTAGACCTTTAATCCCAAGTATTTGTGAAATAGGAAAAAGACCATGTTAGAGTATACTAAGGAATTAAATCATGTGGAGGCGGATGCGGAATCTTAACAATCCTTGCACATGGATATATAGCACACCAAAGAAGGAATAATCCTCCTATATGTAAATACATATTTTCTCATGCAATATCATGGGATTTAATTCCCTTGATAAAACAAACTTTTTTGAAGTGTTGTTGAATTTAGGAAAACAAAAATCTAGTTTTCATATATGAGACAAATATCCGTGCTAAAATACTTGAAGAATTCATCTCTTATTTTTATCCTTTATGGTGATGGATGAAATTGACTAACTTAGGACCTGTATTTGATTGGGCCTACCTTGCTTTATTTATCCTTCTCTATGTCTTAATTGGTCCTATTTTGCATCCACAAGCCTAATAAACATCTTTTTTCTGGCTAATCCCAACAATCATCAATGGATAAACGATAATTTAATGATTTTGTTTGTGTGTCCCTGATTTGTGGACTGGGACTAAAATGCCACCTAGGGCATCTTTTGTCCTACATGGGTCTTGGGACCTTGATTTCAAGGCATCTTAAATTGGCCCCTTTTTGGAGTATGTGCCCCAAGTTTCATGCCTTGGGACTAAGACGCCACCTAGGGCGTCTTAGTCCTCCTTGAGGTATTTTTGGGATTCAATTTTAAATCTTGGTAGGATTTAGCCTCCTTTAATTAATGATTTCATATGTTGACTTGTTGTGGTGTAATTTAGAGATATTAAGCATAGATAAGTATAAATACAAGGTTCCTCCACTCATTTCCATATCTTATCTCATCTCTAATCATTCAAGCATTCAAGCAGTCATTCAAGGGCATTCAAGAGAAATTCTTCAAGAATTTGGAGCCATCATCAAGATTCAAGCATCATCATGTTTGTTTTGGAGTAACAATTGTGATGTAGGTTTCTATAATTCAAGCTAACATTGCATTCAAGATCTATCTTATTCAAGCAAGATTCAAGATCCACATCCATTGCAGCCCTCTCAAGCATATTTGCAGCATTTTATCACAAGGTTTTGGTGAGTTGTAGCATTTCCATTTGTTCATTCATCATTATCCTTCTCTATTTCATTTCATTTCAAGGTTTAATTACCAACAATGGATTTGACCAAGGCAAACCCCCATTTACTAACAATCAACAAGTTTTTCCCTCTCTTGCATATTTTTGATTGCAGATCTAGGTTGAAGACTTGAAGATCATTTGGATTGCAAAGTTGTCAAAGTTGTAAAGTTGCATTGCAAAGTTGTCATCTTCACGGAAACTCACCTACAGGCCAGATCTGGAAGATTCGGGACCTCAGATCTGAGAAGAAGCAAGTGTAGACCTTGGAGCTCAGGATCACATTCAGAGTTTTTAGAAATATAGAACAAGACTAATACGCCACCTGGGGCGTCTTAGTCCTCCCAAGGGTATTTTTTAGAGATTCTTTGAGATTTTGTTTTGAGATCCAAAGATTCCACATCTACCCTGAAAAATATCACTGAGACTAAGACAACAGTAAGGGCGTCTTAGTCCTCCATAATACTTTTTGATAACATTTTTGCATTTCTAGAATCCTCATTACATCTCCAAACTTCCCAGGTACACATACCCTAACTTGGTGTAGCTTAATTTCATCATTTGCACTACAGATTTTTACTTTTGATGTAAAAAATAGTTCCAAAAATCATATTTATTTTAACTAGCTAACCCTCTAATATTAGTGATCAATTATCTTGTTAGGGTTTTGGCTTGGTTGTTGGTTTTGTGAATGTGCATGAACTTAAAAGGGAAAATTGGATCAAGAAAAAAAAATGCTCTAAATTTTCGTGGGTCCAAGACATCTTTTCAGACTACTAACAAGTGGTTTTGTAGGTTCGATTGTCCAAGGATTTTATTTCTAAAACCATTTGTGCTTGTTTTAGATTAGCAAACACTTCCATTGGTGTTGTAAAAAGAAACTTTTCTTGTCTCACTTAGATTTAATTGGGGGGTTAAAGAACTTTGCTTGATTGTGCTTGAAGGTGGTAGGTGATTATGCTCTCACCTTGTGCAAACTAGGTGATCAAAAAACTAAACCCATCTATTTTTGTGTCACCCCGATTCAATAATAGAAGTATCCTCTCCCCTTGCACACTTGTGCGATCCTAAGTGTAAGAGAAACTGTTATTGACTCTAGGAATTGGGCCTACTTTGGTGGGAAAAATTACTCACCCCAAAGTGACTCAATCCGGGAACGTGCTAAAGCCAAGCGACTCCCAACCGGTATATAAATTTTAATGTGAAGGAAAGCTTAGCATTACATAACTTCCTGCGGACCAACAATTGACTCCCCAATACCCTTGTGGTGCGTCAAAACCTGTAAAGCGTAACCTCTGTAGACTGGGATGATAATGCCTCTCACGTGGCCTTCTGAATGGGTGCCCGAAATAAATCCTTTGTTTTAGAAAACCACACACCTTCTATTCTTTGGTGCAGCAATGGTCGTTGCCAAGGAACCCGCACCTGCGCAGTTCTTAGTAGAGATGATCAATCTGCCATGGGAGTTTCATGGAGGTTGGAAGCTTGGTTTCCCTGAGAAGTGAGTGCACTATAAGGGGGAGCCCGTGGGGCCAAGCTTTTGAATTCATCTGCTAAGGATATGTGGTTAGTGGGATCCATAAGAATACTATCCTTGTAGCCATAGGATTTTTGTGAAATGACTTCTATGTGGTTGATTTTCATTTTTTACAACACCATGTGTTTTCCAAGTGTCTTCTCAAACATTCAAACAAATAGACATCCTTGACAAATATGGAAAACACTCTCAATCTGAAACAAAAAATCAATCCTTTGGTCATTGTCATCCTTGTCATTTTGTCACCTTGTCACTTAATCCTACAAGCAAATCCTTTGACAATCCAAATCGACACATTGGCCAAAATTTGAATGCTTAAGTGAACCTTTCCTAAAAATCATTTGACATAAGGCATCCCCTTTTATCACTTTGCATTGTCACCTTGCATAAAGCATAGCCTCATGCCATCCACTTCCATGTCTTCAAGCCACTTTTATATGCTTGCTAGTTGAATTGAATGCCAATTTCTTAGTAATGGTCAAGCCCAACTAGCTAGGGACTTCAAAACACTATACCTCCAATCCAAGTCCAAATCGACAACCCATAGTCAACCACCCAAATATCCATCTTACCAAAAATCCATGAGTCCTAGTCCTATATCCATCTACTATCATGAGTCCCCTGACACCATCCATGGCACTAAGTCACAAAAACATTCCATTGGTCATACCCACCTTAACTTTGACAGGGGAAATCAACCATCCATCAATCCAAACCAACTATCCACATCATATCCTAGTCCTTCATTAGCATCATATCCTATTCCTTCATTCACATCATATCCTAATCCTCCATCCACATCATATTCTAATCCTCCATCCATGTCATATCCTATTCCTTCATTCGCATCATATCCTAGTCCTTCATTAACATCATATCCTAATCCTCCATCCACGCCATATCCTTGTCATGCATCCATGTCCTATTCTAATCCTTTATCTCATCCCAGTCCTTCATCCACCAATCCATTCCAAGTCACTCTATCCCAACACACACCTAGCCATGAAAATTCTATTCTTGTCCAAAGTCACATTCCATTGTCTAACTCTAAGGACATATGTCAAGACGAAAAACCAAAGCATGACACCATAACTCCCCCTTCATGTCAAGATCAAATTTTTCCATCCCATGACCCCATCCTTAAGTCCATTAAAGAAGTCCTCCTAGACAATCATGGCATACCAAAGACACCTATCCTTGATCAAGAATCCATCCAAAATTATGTCATTCAAGACAAACCTATCCTTGTTCAAGACCCTATTTTCAATCATGTCATTCCTACTGAGCCCATCTTTGATCAAGATACTACTTTTGAAGAAGTCCTTGACCTTTATGCCTTTCATGATGAACCACTTGAAGATGACCCTCTCCAAGATTCCAACATTGACACTACCAACAATGAGACACTTGCCTCCATGGGACACATAGATGATCTACCACTAGAATAAGAGTCTCCTAGCATGGAAATATTTGCAAATGATCAAGCTATAACTAAATTCAATGGGATCTATGACTATGACCATGAATACGGTTTCGACATCAACTTCAAAGCATCAACAGAATCATCAGAATTTGATATGTCAAAAAATCAAACCGAAGATGTCAATCAAAAATTTGTCAAACATGTCAGTGAAGCTACAATAGCCTATCAATTAGGATCATCTATATTTTTCAGAGCAGGCTTTCTCACAGATGAGAATATTTCGAGCATTAATTTCCACAATAAGGATGGGTTGGCATCTTGCTTCCAAAATAACAAGTACCCCATCGCAATTTTTTTTTGTCGGAACATGCATTATCAAGGAAAAGGATTAGGCCTACACGAGCAAGGAATTTTGGAACCTGTACAAGTTCAAGCACATTACAGACATCAAGGTCTTGGCTATTCATTAGTCAAAAATCCAAATGATGTTATGGTCCCTCCTCAATTTTAGGGGCAACTTTATCAGGTACAAACATCAAAATGAGTGTCATGCGTAGTCCTTGTCATAAGATTGTTGCCAACACCCCTTCCCACCACACCCCAAACCATCATTCCATCATGAATAAACCTTCCATTTGGAACCAACAAAATTATTACAAATCCAAAGTTCAAAATCACATGTCAAAGGCCATGGAATCAATCAAAAATACAAGCAGACAAATGAAGCCAAAATGGATCCCAAAACAAAATGGGTCAAGTCAAGAAAAGAATGAATCAAGCAAAGAAATTATGCCAAATCCAAAAATCAATCAAAATGTGGAGCCACCGCACAAGAGGACTCCCACATATAATACATTTCCACCTCCGTCAAAATGGCCATCCAAAAAGACATATAAAAGTGTTGGTTCCAAACAACATCCTAACTCGACACCTAAAGTTTGGAGAATAAAAATCAATACATCCAAACATCCAACCAACTCATCCACATCCACCATCATCCGTCATAATCCTACATCTCACCTAAAGTCCAAAAATCTCATGTCACAAATCCGTCACATCTTGGCAGCAACTCTTTATCATAAGGACTCTCATGGCACTCTATCGCGATGTGTGTATTTTGATAAGGCCAACTCTAGTATCAAAAAGGATCACAATGACATCAATCAGTTGTATAGAAGCACTATGATCCTGACAAGGCAACTACTTCAGAAAGTTCATTATTGGCATGTCATGGCACCAGTCTCTACATCAGCATCGTCAAAGGCTTCAGGATAGTCAGTGGTCATCTAAAGCATCAAGGCTATCCGGAAAAATGCAAAAATACAAAAAAATGAAAAATCAGAAAAATCATCACTTTGATGAAAACCTAGCAAACAGGCGTCTTGGTAACACCAAAAAAAATATAAAAGAAAAATCATAAAATATCAAAAATAGTAAAGAGAAAAATTTCATCCAATAGTGAAAACCATTCTTAAAGCGCTCTGGATAAGTACCATGATGAAAACCTGGCAAATAGACATCATGTGTAGAATAAATCATCTATGTGGACCATTGCACTTGGGGGCAAGTTGTCTCATCTCCCATTCCCTTCGCATGACATTTCCATCTACCCATCTAAACCTTATCATGTCCATCCATTTTCCCACCTATTTTGATCTTGACAAAGACTGGGGGGCAAAAACACAAATCATGCTTTGGAAAACTTTTGACATGTCTATCCTTTGACCATACCCTATTACATATCATGTCATCGCCTTCATAACAATATCCAGGTCCATACCTAGACAAAAATAAATCATCCTTATACAACATAAGCCATCCATTGTCCTTTTATACCTATCACTCATCTTGGTTTCCCTTGTCAATGGTCTAAAGATCCCTCGTCATCCCATCTAGTCCTCACAAAGTCATTCCAAATGCAACAATATGGAAAACCTGGCCCATCATCCAAAACATTCCTCATCTTTGTCCCTGGCCCTGCTGCAGTCTTCTATCCTTTTATCATATCATTCTCATCTTCACGTTGTTTCGAGATGTGTCCTTCCCACTTCAAACAAAGTTGTCATTATCATCGTCACCTGTCAATTGGTATTCAGCCCGACTAGCAGAAAAATCATGGTTGTCCTTGGATTCATGTGCATCGGCATCATTCACATGCATTTTGTCACAATTTTCGTAAAACATCAAAAAGTCATAAAAACTGGAAAAAGTCTTGAAAAAGGTCATAAAATTTTGAAAAAGTCTTGAAAAAAGTTCTAAAAATTGTATAAAGTCCTGAAAAAAGACCTAAAAATTGAAAAATATCCTTAGAAAATACAAAAGCATCCAAATCAATGTCAAAATCCCAAAAACAAAGTCAATGCTTGTCCCATAAGTCCAGACAGTCCAATTAGTCAATCTTTTGTCCATGTCTGAACTACGTTGTCTTTGCGCATTTGCTACGTAGGCAAGATTCATCTTTGAGTCCCCAAGACATTAGGTCAGTCCCTCTACGTCTGTCCAAATATAGAATCGTAAGTCAAACATGGTCATGTCAGTCAAATAAAGTAGACATAGTCGCACTTGACACAAGACAGTCATTTGAAACGTCAATGTCAAAATTGGTCAAAATCAGGCGACATAAGCCAATCAATCATACAGTCAAAATCAGTCAACTTGCCAAAACATTAGTCAAAAGGTCAATCTTGTCACTTTTTGGTCCTCTTCAAGATGTGTCCTTCTTGGATTTGGACCTCGTCAAAATGTCATTTTCCTTTTCAGGATGTGTCCTTCTTGACCTTAAGCACCGTCAAACCGTCAAAATCGTCAAACTATCAAATCGTCAAACTGTCAAATAGTCAAACAATTAATCTTCGGCAAACAAACATTTGCAATACAATTAAATGGTTGTTATTTTTTGGCTATTTTGTGTTATCTTTTTATTGACTTGTCTTTTGGTCATGTTACTAGCTACCTCGAGGATGTCCCATGAAGGATTTAGAGGTGCGATGATATCTCATGACCTATTATGTTTTTCTTTGACTGTTGTCTATGGATTGTCTTGACAAAAAGACTAGGGCAAATGGGCCTCTAGTATGAGTTAGGACATTCCTTCTCTGTGACTGTCTATTTTGCAAGTGGATGACCTTGCACACCTTGGTCTATGTCATACCATGGTGTTTGTTGTCCATTTGTGTCATTTTTTTACCGCCCAATGATGATTAAGAGCAATAAATATTAAAGTCCTATGGTAATATGTTGAAGGATTTTGGTCTAGGAACTAACATGCATCTCCTTCTATTTTTTCATCTTCTCTCGCTCATCTCATATAGGCATTGCATCCATATCATCATCCATATTTTTTTCACTAACATTTCTTTGTCTTTCATCTTCTAGTCTTCTCTTCCATTTTGAGAGCACACGCATGTCCTCTGAACCCAACTTTCCTCTTGAGGGGGCATACCGCTACCTCCTCGTCATTCTTCCTCATCCTATTTTGCACTGGGGCCATATTTTTGACTAATTTTCTTTGCCACAATGCGACAGATTGCATTATGACAAAGAGGGGCAAATGTAGACACTAAAAATTGTCTCAAGCTTGCGATTTCTAAATTCTCCATCATTTCCCCTTTTGTCCTTGATAATTAAATAATTTTAATTATTTAATTATTTTCTAAAGTCATAATTCTTCTATTAATTAAATAATTTTAATTATTTAATTAATTCATTTTCTTTTATCTTTATTCCTCTTTGGTTAATTAAATAAATTTTATGTATTTAATTACGTCACTAATTAAGTCTTCTTTCTAAAATTAAATAAATTCTTATTTATTTAATTTTTGTCCACTTTCCACTATAATTAAATAATTATTTTTAATTATTTAATTATTCATTAGTCTTTTCTCTCCTAAATTAAATAAATTTTATTTATTTAATTTGGTCCACTCTCTTGAATTTTGAATTAAATCGTTATATTTAATTCAAAAGATTCCCTTTGTCACATTCTTCTATAATTAAATAATATCTTTATTATTTAATTATTCATTGGCCACCTAAATTAAATAATTTTTATTATTTAATTTCTCCTATCACCTCTTTGACTATGCTCATTTTAAATAAAATTATTTATTTAAAATAGTCCCACTTTCTAATTTCCCTCTTTTTAGTAAATAATTCAGATTAATTATTTACTGTCACATGACCCCACCACTTTTGAATTAAATTAATTTTTAATTAAAAAGGTCAACATCACTTTTTGAATCAAATAATTTTAAATTATTATTTGATTCTTCAGCAACTTCATTTTGTGTGCCCAGTATCTCTTATCACATGCATTGTCAACCCTTGATTTGATTTTCTAAAAATCAATCCTGTCCATTCATTTCAAATTTGACCTAATGTTGCCCTAACCCTAATTGTGGGTTGTCATATTGAATCTTGTCCATTGATTCTAGGGAACTTGTTAACTTTTAATCTTGGCCATTCACACAAAATTGCATTTTCTATAAAATGGCAATTTCGGTCTCATTTTGGCATATCTTGCAACCTCATATTCTTGCCATTTTATACTCTTGCATTTTTTCATTTTGTCATAGGCATATTTAGATTTCATTTGGTACAATTTAGACATATTTAGATGCTTACTAGTTGCATTATAGCATAGTATTGCATGTAGTTACTCAAATCCTTCAACATTTGCTTAGGGTTTGTCATTGTCATTAGATTGCTCATCATAAATCTAAGGGCAACATCATATTTCAGCAAGTTGAGAAGGTATAATGGAGCTTAGCCATGGAGGATGAAGACATTTTGGTGAGATTGTTTCATTTTATTCCTTTGCACTTCATTATCACTTTGAGTTTTTTATGTTTTGCATTTGATTTGTTAACCCTAGGAAAATTCTCTTAGTTACATATTTTTGGACTGGAAGCTCTTGATATTGTCCCCAACCTGCAAAAAAAAAATTGTCAGAAAATATGCAATCGTTTGAGAGATATGGTTGAATCTTTGAAAACTAGGGTTTTGTCCCCAAAATGATGCAAAACCTGCAACAAACAGGATCCAACTCCAAAATTCCTCAAAATTTGTCAAAATGTCAAGTTCACCAATGTAACTAAGGTAATTTTCCTAGGGTTAGCAAATCAAATTCAAAACATGAAAACCCAAAGTGATAATGAAGTGCAAAGGAATAAAATGAAACAATCTCACCAAAATGTCTTCATCCTCCATGGCTGACCTCCATTATACCTTCTCAACTTGCTGAAATATGATGTTGCCCTCAGATTTATGATGAGCAATCTAATGACAATGACAAGCCCTAAGCAAATGTTGAAGGATTTGAGTAACTACATGCAATACTATGCTATAATGCAACTAGTAAGCATCTAAATGTCTAAACTATGCCAAATGAAATCTAAATATTCCTATGACAAAATGAAAAAAATACAAGAGTATAAAATTGCAAGAATATGAGGTTGCAAGATATGCCAAAATGAGACCAAAATTGTCATTTTATAGAAAATGCAATTTTGTGTGAATGACCAAGATTAAAAGTTAACAAGTACCCTAGAATCAATGGACAAGATTCAATATGACAACCCACAGTCAGGGTTAGGGCAACATTAGGTCAAATTTGAAATGAATGCACAGGATTGACTTTTAGAAAATCAAATCAAGGGTCGACAATGCATGTGACAAGAGATACTGGGCACACAAAATGAAGTTGCTAGAGAATCAAATAATATTTTAAAATTATTTGACTCAAGAAGTGATGTTGACCTTTTGAATTAAAAATTAATTTAATTCAAAAGTGGTGGGGTCATGTGATAGTAAATAATTAATTTGAATTATTTACTAAAAAGAGGGAAATTAGAAAGTGGGACTATTTTAAATAAATAATTTTATTTAAAATGAGCACAGACAAAGAGGTGATAGGAGAAATTAAATAATAAAAATTATTTAATTTAGGTGGCCAATGAATAATTAAATAATAAAGATATTATTTAATTATAGAAGAATGTGACAAAGGGAATCTTTTGAATTAAATATAATGATTTAATTCAAAATTCAATAGAGTGGACCAAATTAAATAAATAAAATTTATTTAATTTAGGAGAGAAAAGGCTAATGAATAACTAAAAATAATTATTTAATTATAGTGGAAAGTGAACAAAAATTAAATAAATAAGAATTTATTTAATTTTAGAAAGAAGAGGACTTAATTAGTGAAGTAATTAAATAAATAAAATTTATTTAATTAATCAAAGAGGAATAAAGATAAAAGGAAATGAATTAATTAAATAATTAAAATTATTTAATTAATAGAAGAATTGTGACTTTAGAAAATAATTAAATAACTAAAATTATTTAATTATCAAGGACAAAAGGGGAAATGATGGAGAATTTAGAAATCGCAAGCCTGAGACAATTTTTAGTGTCTACACACATACCCTAACTTGGTGTAGCTTAATTTCATCATTTGCACTCATTATTTGACTTGCATTACTAGGTTTTGTGAGTTGAATGTTATACTGTCTTTTCCAAGCTTTTGCTTGGTGGTGAACCCTTAAAAACCTAAAAGAGCACCCCCCTTTTCCTAAGTCCTCCTAATTGAGAATTGAATCACCTTGTGAGGTTGATGGTCAATCCAACTAGGGTTCTTAGGACATCCTTGAATGATAATTAGAGAAAAGTGTTGTTCTAAGACCTAGGTTATAAAACACACATTTTCCTCTTAATCATTTTGGCGAACTCGACATCTTTGAGCATTCATTTTTTGATTTGGAGTCCATTAAAATCCTAGATCTAGGTTGCATTCATTCTTGCATTGCATCTTACATTAGTGAAATTGCATCTAGGGTTTCTCATATTTATTGAAAGTGCATCTAGCTAGGGTTTCTCATATTTGTATTAGTGAAAGTGCATATAGGTTGCATTTTTTCTTTCTTGCATCATTTTATCTCATTTAAAAACTAAAAATTTCATTGTTCATCATCCTAATTGCATTTAGGAACATTATTATTACATTCAAAATTGAAAAAATTACGTTCACTTTTGCATCCAATTGCTTGTTACTAGTTACTTTTTCTTTCATTCATTTGCACAATTTTTTGTTTCCAAACATTAGGTCCCTAGGTAGGCAATCTGGGAACACTGTTAGCAACTCAGAATTTGTTGTTTTTCTAAAGAAAAAAAACCTCTAGTCTGACAAAAATGCCCTTCCTGGCATCTTAGTCCCTCTCAGGGTTTTTGGCTCATAAACTTGTCTGAATTGTGCTTTCTGCTCCACTTTCTCGACCCTCCAAATTCCTTCAATAGGACCAAGATTCCCTTGTTGGCATCTTAGTCCCTATTGAGTTTCAAGTTGTAGTTTCTAGGGTTTAATTTTCTTTTCTGCATTTTTGTTTCCTGTCATTGGTTATCTGTTTCAGTAGGTTGACTTTGTGTTTCATGCATTTTACTAAATCTAGTTTAAAGTGCTTCATCTCATGCATTTCTCAATTCCAAATTTTCATTTACAACATTTCATCTTTCAGATCATTACATATTATAATTAGCAAATTACCTTGTTTTCAATCTGAAAATTGCATTTAAACATTTCACTTTAGGTCATTGCATTGCACTTTCTTTACTTTTCCATGATAGCATGTTTTCTTTCAAGAGATGTTGCTTTGATATGGTTAAAAATAGACTGCATAAGTACAACATCCCCTCTTATGAGTTCAATTTAGATTACACCAATGAGGTCATTAAGACACGTGTTAATCATCAAACCATTGGCACAATCCTTAATATTACATTTCTCATTGGTGAGGATGGTAGTGTACAGAATCATACTTGTTCTTCTCTCGATACCTCTCCTCTTAATGACAAAGGTATCTTGGTGAAATAAGGTACAAGAATTGAGAGTCTTGATTGCCTCTCTCCTCATCCCACCTTGGAAGATATTAGAAAACAAGAAGATGAGATCATAGAAACATCACCTTACCTAGTCTCCATTCATCCCTTGCTTGTGAGAATGTTTTATCAAAAGAGGATGATATCATAGATAGCCATGACAATAAAAAAATTCAATCTCCTAATATCCCTCCTTGATGCGAAGAGGATAGCTTGGTATTAGAAGATGTACCTATTGAGAGTCATGAGAATCTTGTCCCTCCCTTCCCTAATGCTCTCACCATTTGGAAAGATCTATTTGGTAAGCATGAAAATAATAGTTGTCCTTCTATTGATGCTTCCCGTATTGGTGATGAAGCTACTTTACAAAACCTAACCATGGAATGTGATGAACATCTTACAAGGTCTCCTACTAGGGTAGATAGTATGACACAAGAGAATGAGACCTTAAAGAAAAAGAATAATCAAATAGAGCCTTCTCCTAATATCCCCATCATTGATGAACAATAAAATTCAACCATTGATAACTCTCTTACGCACAATGAAGTCATCTTAGAAGAAACAATCCTTGAATGTCAAGAACATTTGGTTTGTATTTCTCCTAAAAACTCTCATACTAGGGAAGATATAGTGATGAACATTGACAACAATAATTCCTTAGATGAAGATGATGAAGTGACATTAGAATCCCCTTCACTAAGAGATCATGAAAATAAGGATAATTCTTTTGAGGTTATGCACATTAGATACCCCTTGAAGTACTCTCCTAAGCCTAAACTTATCATTTATCCACCCTCTCAAAAACCACAAGTTCAAAACAAACCCGTCCTTATCCTTAAACCACCTAAAAATAATGTTTTCCAACAATTGAGTTACAATACGGTTTCTCACACATACAACACTAGGAACAATCCACAACCAAGACAAACACCTTCAACATCCATCCCATTGCATAATCCTATCATACTCGCGAAAAGGAGTATGATCTTGTCAAACAACTAAAGAATACTCCTGCTAAGATATCCCTATGGGACCTAATTCAGAATTCACCCAATTATCACACTATGCTTCAAATAGCTTTACAACAAGTTCCTATCACTTCTAATGTGCAAACAAATGACATAGCAGCCATGATTCAAGGAATAAATGTTGATATTGTTTTCCACCAAAGTGAACTCCCTGCTTTTGAAATTCAAAAACAATATGATGCTTTCATGATCATAGCTCAATATAATACCATAGGGATAAAGCAAACCTTTGTTTACAATGGCTCAACCCTAAATGTGTGTAGTGAAAGCCTTTTGGATAAGCTTGGAGTTAATAAATCAAAAATTCAACTTGACTCTTTATCTATTAAGGGATTTGACAATGTTGGAAAATAAGAACTTGGTGTGATCACTTTGCCTATTACAGTTGGAAAGGCTACCTTGCAAACCCCTATTCACGTTATGCCTCATGATCTTTCCTATTATCTTCTTTTGGGAAGGTCGTGGATTCATGAGATGCATGCGGTGCCTTCTACCCTTCATCGTAAAATGAAGTATCTCTACAACAACAAAGTGTACACATTGGACGTTGATAATGAGCCTTACAATGTTTTACAACTTGAGAAAAACAAAGGAAAATCCTTTGAAAATATTAACACCAACTACATAAGTGGAACCTGTGCAACAGAAAGATAAAGAAAAACACATTGAAGAAGTCACAAAGTTATTAGATGATGATTGGGGTTCCTTAGATTTCAAAGATACATTCATGGGAGAATACAAGATCATAAACAAAGATTCATACAAGGGAAAAGAAAAAGCAGTAATGTCAACACAAAATTCAGAAGACCCTTTGAAAGCATCCACCTCAACAACTTTAGAACAAAAGACAATAAATTACACGATAAAATTTGATGAAACTGACTATCAGCAACCAATGAATCCTAAAGAAATGAAAAAGCTTTATGGAAAAGGTTATGAACTTATGAAACAACTTGGATATAGTGGAAAAGGATGCGGTGCTAGAGAACAAGGTATATGTGTCCCTGTAGAGCCTAACATGCAAGAAACAAGTCATGGTCTTGGTTACTATCCCATGATAGAAATCAAACCATAAAACAAGCCTTTACTTAATATCAACACTATCACAAAACATCCTTCTAAGACAACTTTAACAGTGGTGCACCATGAACTGATAGACACTAGTGGTCTTGATGGTTATCCTTTGCAAGAAGTGAAACAAATAAAGGAACCTTCGCTTAATATCAATGTCATCACACGAAACACTAATGATTTGAATTTGTTATATTTTACACCCTCCTGTAAAGGAGAGAACAAAATTTTGCAATCTAAAGAGTCTTGTGTAGGTACGACATCTTGTACTAAGTAAGAGATATCTTTGTTGCATTATAAAGGAACATCTTCTATTGATCAAGAGAGTATCTTGGTGAGACTAATACGAGATCGTTTGATATCTCTCCCTCCAAGAACACGAAAGAAATTTTATTACGACTTCATTTTATGCGTATAATAGAGTTCATGGTCATGCTACTAATCAATGTAAGGCTTTGAGTAAAAAAATCAACATCTTAAGGACTGTGGTGCTCTTCCTTGGGTTGAAGCACCTATTTCCTCTAACTAAAAAAAAAATTCATCCTATTCGTCTCATCCTTGGCCTATACTAAGTGGGGGCAAGGGGTTAAGTAGCCTTGTCCTCGTATGTCACTTTTGGTTGTCTCTTTTGGCTAGTTGATCACCTTTCATGTACATAAAAGAGAAAGCTTGGGATGTGGATGACATGCTTTAAGTTGGCTTGCATGTGACATACTCTCATGTCTTCTTCTACTTGAAAGCAATTTCTTACAACAATGGTGTTAGCAACTGCTTTAAAATGGGGGCATACATCGACACTCGTGTTTCATTGTGAGATTTTCTTTCTTCCTATGATGCATCATTTTCTTGGTGGTGTCATTGGGTTTGATTTCCTTTGAGAGTGTGATATTTATTTGACTTGTCCTCTCTTGGAAACTTTAAGCACAATGTTCTCTAAGATGAGACCTTGCACGAACTAAGAAAAATCCCTTAGAACATCCTTCTTTCTTATCATGTTGTGTCTCGTGCCTTATTAAAGTCATGGAGGTATGGCTTTGATATGGTTTCCTAGGGCTCACCTAGTGAACAACTAGCTTCATTAGCCCTTGTGAGAAAGCATTTTATTTTTGTCCTTATCATAGTCATGGGGGTATGACTTTGATATGGACCTCTTGGGGCTCACCTAGTGGACAACTAGCTCCCACTAGCCCTTGTGAGCATGTGATTTTGTTTGCATAGTGGACAACGCATTCCACTTGTAAACCTTTTTGGACAAATACCCTAGACCCGATCCATCACGTTGGACATCCAATCGAAGCTTGATCCGTTGTATTTTCCATTTTCCATTTTATTTTTCCTGTCTTTGATGGTGTATGTGTGTGGTCTGATTATGGCTTCATATATCATCTACATGTGTGTTCCTTTGTGCCTACGTTGGTTTGTTATAGGATCTCGACCTTGGGGGATTGATCATCCCTCTTGATCGTTGTCATCCTATCTTACTAACATTGGTACATTTGAACCCCTCTTGATTGTGTGGTTGGCTACTTTAGTGTGAGTTTGAAGCAAGTTCAACCTCTCACTAAAGTGGGGGCTAAATGTAGTGTAGGAAAACACATACCCATGCATTTTTACACATTTTTGGCTCTCCTTGCTTTATTTATCCTTCTTTATGTCTTAATTGGTCCTATTTTGCATCCACAAGCCTAATAAACTACATCTTTTTCTAGCTAATCCTGACAATCATCAATAGATAAATGATAATTTAATTATTTTGTCTGTGTGTTCCTGATTTGTGGACTAACACTAAAATTCCACTTAGGGCATCTTTATCCTCCATGGATCTTGGGACCCTGATTTCAAGGCATCTTAAATTGGCCCCTTTTTGGAGTTTGTGCCCCAAGTTTCATGCCTTGGGACTAACATGCCACCTAAGGCATCTTAATCCTCCTTAAGGTATTTTTGGGATTCAATTTCAAATCTTGGATGGATTTAGCCTCCTTTAATTAATGATTTCATATGTCGGCTTGTTGTGGTTCCTCCACTCATTTTCATATCTTATCTCATCTCTAATATATCAAGAATTTGGAGCCATCATCAAGATTCAAGCATCATCATGTTTGTTTTGGAGCTAACAATTGTGATGTAAGTTTTTATAATTCAAGCTAACATTGCATTCAAGATCTATCTTATTCAAGCAAGATTCAAGATCCACATCCATTGCAACCCTCTCAAGCATATTTGTAGCATTCTATCACAAGGGTTTGGTGAGTTGTAGCATTTCCATTTTTTCATTCATCATTCTCCTTCTCTATTTCATTTTATTTCAAGGTTTAATTACTAGCAAGGGGTTTGACAAAGGCAAACCCCCATTTACTAACAATCAACAAGTTTTTCCCTCTCTTGCATATTTGTGATTGTAGATCTAGGTTGAAGACTTGAAGATAATTTGGAGTGCAAAGTTTTCAAAGTTGCAAAGCTGCATTTCAAAGTTGGCATCTTCACGGAAACTCGCCTACAAGCCAGATCTAGAAGATTCAGGACCTCAGATATGAGAAGAAGCAAGTGTAGACTTTGGAGCTCAGGATCACATTTAGAGTTTTCACAAATCCAAAATGGGACTAATACACTACCTGGGGTGTCTTAGTCCTCCCAAGGGTATTTTTTCAGAGATTCTTTGAGATTTTGTTCCAAGATCTGAAGATTTTGCATCTGCCCCAAAAAATAGCAGTGAGGCTAAGACAATAGTAAGGGCGTCTTAGTCCTCCATAGCATTTTTTATAACATTTTTGCATTTCAAAAATCCTCATTACATCTCCAAAATTCCCAGGTACACATACCCTAACTTGGTGTAGCTTAATTTCATCATTTGCACTCATTATTTGACTTGCATTACTAGGTTTTGTGAGTTCAATGTTGAAGTGTCTTTTCCAAGCTTTTGCTTGGTGGTGAACCCTTAAAAACCTAAAAGAGCACCCCCCCCCCCCATTTTCCTAAGTCCTCCTAAT
Organism: Sequoiadendron giganteum; assembly: GCA_007115665.2. NCBI lineage: Eukaryota > Viridiplantae > Streptophyta > Pinopsida > Cupressales > Cupressaceae > Sequoiadendron > Sequoiadendron giganteum. The sequence continues at coordinate 292,165,293 of CM021108.1, forward strand.
CAAGAATTGACTCAGCTTTTGAGGTTTATGGTCAATCCAACTAGGGTTCTTAGGACATCCTTGAATGATAATTGGAGAAAAGTGGTGTTCTATGACCTAGGTTATAAAGCATCAATTTTCCTCTTTATCAGGACCTTAGGAGGTTTATGTGTGCTTTGTAACCCTCTTTATATCAATGCTAACTTGGTGTATTCTTCCTTCATTTAGGAAACATGTATTTTCAACTAACATTAAGATAATATTTGGTTTTTTGTGTGAGTGCATATGAATCTAATTCTCTTATTATAATGTCATTCAAGTATGGAAGGAAATTTTGGTTTTGGTAGATTCTTGGAAGGTTAGTCCATTTTTTTCTTGGAGGATATTTAAATCTAATTTATGGCCATTAAACTCATTTGGTTGATAAAATAATTTTCCCAATAAATTATTGGCCAAATGAGTTTATTTGAATCAAATATATGCCTCTAAAGTGTAACTCTTTTATTTTGTTTGTTGATTTCACTAGGATTATTACTCAAGATAACCTTATAGTCTTCCCTAGTCCTACTAGTGTTGCATGTCACTTAGTTATTTGGCCCTTGAATACCCCTATTTTTAAATTTATTTAGCTCACTACCTATATCTACATGATTTGGGGCATTTGGGTAGAGAGAAACCATGCAATTTTTAGATATAGGTATGTATATTGGGAAAAAACCGTTATTTCCTCCTATGAAAATAATTATTTGGATAAAATTTATTACAATCTTTGGCTCTTTGTATCCCATATATTAAAGTTATGAAATTTAAATTCTGAGCTCCATTAATAGGGTGAATGAGAAAATATTAATTTAAAAATGTGTGTTGGATTACTCCATAGACTAAGAATTTTGAGATGAAATTTATTGGTTCAATTAGAGGGAATCTATTCCTTAAAAGTGTGTGGATTATTTTATATTGGCTAATGAAAGTTTTTTCAAGTGAGTTTTGGTTTTTAATTGTAAATTAGATAATAAAGGGAAATCATAAACAATATTGGAAAGGATCATTTTATCAATTGTCTCTAGTTTTAATCATCTAGAACTTGAATTTGACTCCCTATTGATTATAAATAGTTTGAAGAATAATATTTTAGATGATTATAAATAAATAAAAAATTGATTATTTCTTCTTCTTAAATTCTATTCAAATTTCTCGAGTTCAATTATTTTTCAAGGAAATGTAATGTACTAGAGGGTAGGGTTGTAATGGCAAGAGAGGATAAACTCCCTTTCTCTTATAAAATCAATCTCCTTATGAAAGAGTGGTACTTGGGCCCATGGTATTATAATTTATTAAAAAATCATTAGGTCTATACTCATGTACTCAAAGCAAAAAGTCAAAACATAATCCAAACAACAATAAATAATGCTATTAGCAATGCCTAAAAACACCAAATAAGACTTACAATCAAAGAACCTCACTTGAATTAATGAGCAAGTAAGAAGGAAAATATTCATTTCCTAAACATGCCTCTCAAGAGGGGGGAACCCCCACTTATCCTATGGCCTACCTATCCACATAATTTTAAATTTAAAAACACATCACTTATCCCAATAAGCCAACTATGACCTATCACTCAACTTAGGTCTAATAAGTTGGAATTCATATTCTAACATCCTCATCCATCTTAAATTGGAGGGTACATATAACATATGGAAGATGTCATCGCTTTACACCACTCCTTGATGTTATCTTCCTAAACTCTAAATCATCTTTTATAATTGAATAAAAATAACTTTAATGAGAGGATTGGTAAATATTTCTACACCTAGTCCTTTATATATTAATACTATAGATCAATAATACCATTTTATACGTATTTCCTAATGAAATGATAAAAAATCTCAATGGGTTAATTCCTTGTTTGGACCACTAGATTATGAGATATACGAATATCTCCTTAATTAGCAAATAGTAAAGTAGTATACTTGGATTGAATAATGGCCATCTCTTCTAGAAGCAGGTGAATCCAATAAATCTTTTGGGAAAACTCACAAATCCTTGATAATCCATGTATGTAGAAAGAGAAACCACATTTTAGTTTTTATAATATCTTATAACCAGTCCAAATCTAAAATAATAAGACTATCCTGTAGGTATTTAAGTATCGATGTCCTACCTAGTTAGAATATGTATCCTAGTAACATGTTAACATTGATCCACAAATATTTGAATCTCATGTAAATCACTCCTTTAATATATTTGAGAATCTTCATTTTTCCTACCAATGACTATTCGTGGATTATTGCATTAACATTGAAACCAAAATAAATATAAATGTAACGCCTCGCCACGCAACCCTAGAGGATGATGCAAACAACTGCTTAAACAGGTTAAATTTTTTTTTTGTTTAAGTATAATTAATATACAAGTTCACTTCCCAATGCAAACATCCCCTAAGGTTACGAGGCTGAGATTACTTAATAACCCACAACAACAACATGAATATAAACCATGTCATTTAATTACTAAATAAATTAAACATGTGCATTCCAAAAGATAATTACATCAAGCATAAAGATAACTTTCAATCCATTTATCCATAATTAAATATTATAATTACGACTCTCATTCTTCGAATGAGGCAAGTCCAATAAATAAGGTTACAGTACAATTTCCACCTCGATAGCAAATGAGGGGTAAAATAATACAAGAGCAACTGAAATGAAATAAAGCATGACATGAAACTAAATCTCACGAGCTCTCCAACTAGAAGTCTCGTCCACACGATCATGAAGATAGAACCCAACGGATTAAGGTGCACGCCACCCAACCAAGTGGAACCCAAAGGCCCACCCCCCATGCTAGGAGATAGTAACAAGGAATCCTGGCCAAGACCATTTACCTCTAGACACAGGCTAAATCACCACTGAACCAAACTGACACATCCAATCACATGTACCACCCAAACACATCACAAGTACAACCTAAGTACCACATATGTACAACATAAGTACAACTCAAGAGCATCATGAGTAACACACAAGGACAACTCTACATGGTCACAATGCTTCCAGAAATAAAACAGGACAAGTATGTTAAGAGAACCATACACATAATAATCGAATACCAACTATGGTCACATCAAGTATGTTACAAAAACCATACCCACAATAAACAAGATCCAACTGTTGTCCTAGATAGAGTGTCATCACATAGCTCGTCATGGGTTATCCTCTAGGATCCTTCCTAGGCTCCGGCCCCCACTAAGGGTTATCCTGGTGGCCTCTATCGAATCTTGACCCCCATACTCACTCATGCGGAGCCAAATATCTTTCATACAGACAAGATAGATGACCTTGCCATTCCAGGCCTTCCCACCCATCCCAAGTCTAAACGAGCACTTGAGTCTATGAGTGAGGAATAATTATCTTTTTAGTGTGTAGTACTACCCAAACTTCTAAGTATATTGATTTAGTTATCACTTAATTGCACCACTTCCGAAGGTTACCCAATCTTACCTCTTTCGGGATTTGGCCCCAAACGGAAACCACTCTTCTACTTGACAACACACATAACATCCAAGCATCAAGTGTACAAAGTGCAAACAAACAAGATATCACGACCACTCCTTTCTCAAGAGGCAACATAAATCAAATCCATCTCCAAACATTGAAGTTAACAACAATAGCAAAACCACTCCTTACAAGGAGGCACAAACTCACATAGTCCACTCCTTTCACAGGAGGCACAAAACATCCCCGTTCGTGGGAACCGGGTAATAACAATGACATAACTTCATGCACTACCGAAGGAAATAACAAACAGTCGTCATTACAAAATGACAAACCCCAACCTCTAGGGTCCTCTAGAAGACTTACATTTTAATGACACATAGCCCATTCCCCAAAACATGAACATAGAGGAAGTAACCATGAAGGCAAATTGCAAGGAATTAAACTAATTTTGGATTTACTAAATCCATTTCCCTTATTAACATCAGTAATCTATTGCTCAATAGAATTGATTTAAACATACGTCTCTTTCAGACAAGATGAAATTTAAACTAACACTTAAATCCCTAACTCATTATATATTTAAATAATTAAATCATCATTTAGATATATTTAAGTATTTAAATCATCATTTAAAGTAATTATTAAACCATGCCATTATTTGAATTGATAGTTTAATATAAATATATAAATCATCATTTAAACATTTAAAATTTCCCCAATTTCATTTAAAACATTTAAAATTTCCTCCATTACCTTTAAATATACCATTAAAAAAAACAACCATTAAATATATATATATATATATATATATATATAATATGTACACTTTAAAATTTTAATATTAAATATTTTAATATTATAAAATATAATATTAAATATTATTTTTAAATATTTTAATATTATAAATTATAATATATAAAATATAAAATATTTTCTTTCAAAATTTCACAAGGTACACCTTCACTCACACATTCCAAGACATCATAATTCACTTAAAACTTTCAAAATTTTCCAACTTTTTAAATGGCCAATAACCAAAAAGTTCTTCAAAACACCATTAAAATAGCTTGAAATTTCTTCAAATTTTAAATTTCAAAAACCAAAAATTCTAGCAATACTTGGTTCTAACTTGAAAATTAATAGGGATAATTCTATCCCCGCATTAAAATTCATCATAAAACATGCACAATTTCAATTTTTCTAATTTTATTTTACATTGGAAAACCATAAATTCCCAAAAACTCCATTGATGAAAAGCTTCAAATTTTAAAGTTTCAATTTCAATTTTCTAAAAATACCCTTTGGCTCTAAATATGCCCAATAACACACTTTTAACGTCAATTTCACTTTTCAATGATTTTGAAAAAAAATTGCCATGATGAGGGCACAAATTGACATTTTCCAAAAAAATCACAAAACAATTTAAATGAACTAATTTTGCTCAATTTGAAATCTAAATGGGAAGTCCTATGCTCCCTTAAGGGTGAGCATGACCTCTAAATGACAAAACACAATCAAAGGGAGAAGAAAAAATGAACTTACCTCAATTTTGTTGCCACACACAATCACACAAAGCTTGGAAAACACAAAGACAGATGAAGAATCCAGACACCCGAGCAATCCTCCACCCATTCCTATCCAATCCAAAACAAATCCCATCTCTTTCCATCCACAAATGCATCCAATTCCAATTTTTAAAGAAAATGACAAGGAGAGGGTTTTAGAGCAAAAATCCTCCAAAATGAACAACTTTTCTTTTTTCTAAAAACAAAATAGAAAATATATTAAATATCTCTAATTTCAATTTTTTTTGCATTTAAAATTTTCAAAAATGAAATTAAAACCCTTTTTTCAATTTTCAAACTTAATTTCAATTCAAAATATCTATTAATTTCCAAAATGAATAACTTAATTCAAATCAACACAATTAATTTAATTAATCAATAAAATAAATCTAATCCAAGATTAAATTATTTTATTAATTAAACTAAATGAATTAATAAATTAAATAACATTTTTCACATTATAACTAGATTAATTTAATCAACAACTTAAATACATAAAGTCATTTAATTACCCTTTTCAACTTGCAATTAAATAAAATCCTGACAATTTAAATAGTATTAAAACAACTGAACCAGACTAAAACCGACAACACACTTATGACTAGGGTGATGACTTGACACGGGAAACCTAGCTACTATCTCCCAATCGAATACCGTTGGGCATTGGGCATGCTCAAACCTGTGAAACCAGGTGGAGTCGATGTCCTATACCTGTCAACCTGAAAATCAAGTAACAACAACATATAATATGAACAGCATAAAATACACACCGTGAAGAGGAAATCTCAGGATCGCAGGGCGCTCGCAAGTGAGTGATGCAATCTCGTCCCCTTCACCAATATAGTCTTACTAATTGATGAATCTAACATCATTAATATGATCAAAAGCATAAACATCATTAATTCAATTATCCACTATGCTAATCCAAAGCATGACATAATGATAACATTAGGATCAAATACCATCACAACAAAATATCACACCAAATCACGATAAAGATAGAGATTAACAGTAACCGAGTACCATAGACAAGGTACTAACAGAAAACAAGACATAACCAAACAAAACATTGTTCGATCAAAAGAGCTAAAACGGAGGGGTCTTACAATAAATAAAATGTATAGTTTTGAATGAGTTAAGTAAATAATACTCCCAACTAACTATTTATAATTTTTTACAGCATCAAGGGGTGAAGTGCATTCAACAAAATTATTAATATTAAATTATTAGGAAATTGAATTAGGTTTATAATCTAACATATTGAGCTTGGAAAGCAAGTCTAAAGCATATTTAGCCTAGGACATAAAGATACCATCCTCTTTGTGCATCATCTAAATCCCAAGGAAATAATGTAGTAAGTAGTTATCATTTCAAAGGATCCCTTAAGTGTATTTATATACTAAATCATTCGTGTTGAAGATACTATTAAAATATATAATGAAATTATCAAGAAATAGTCTTGGGAAATAATGTAGTAAGTAGTTATCATTTCAAAGGATCCCTTAAGTGTATTTATATACTAAATCATTCGTGTTGAAGATAATATTAAAATATATAATGAAATTATCAAGAAATAGTCTTTCTCACTCTTGATGAACACATTATGGTAAAATTAATATCTATTAAATCTTTTATTGATGAAAAACTTATCAATAAATTATCATGCCAAGTTATAAGACAAAAAATATATCATGCCTCTCCTTTCTTTTCGAGTATGAGAGATTATTCCATATATATCTCCTCAAGGAGATATCCAAGTTGAAAATCATAATTTACATCTACTTGATGTGCTTCCCATTCATATGAGGAATTGATTAAAGTACTAGCCTAATAGATTCCATCTTGACCACTAGAGAAATTTTTTATGTAATCGATCATAAAATTGATCTTGTAACTCTTTATCCCTCCATTAGATGCACATTTAGTCTTATAAACTCATTTAAATTTCATAACATGTTTTTCTTTTCAATAAGGAACTACTTGCCATTAATTTTTTTCATAAATAATTTATATTCATCTTAATTGTTTCCTCCCATTATTATTTTCCTATTTCTTCATAATAATTTTTTTATCACTTGTATTCAATACTCTAGTCATAAGTTCTCAATTATTCTTTTTTATTCTTGTTCTCAAGGGAGTTGTTTAATTCCCCTATATTCCTTGGCTTCTAAGAGTTTAGTAGCTACCCATTTGGGAAGCCTCTTTTTATTGTGTTGAAATTTTATATTTTTCTATCACATCATTGTTAATTAATCTATAAATTCTTCCTATAATTCAAATTAAATATCCTCTCTTTTTATAAGCAATCATGATGAACCTTCTTCAATTTGAGTAACATTAGGCTTAATGGTCCCATAGGATAGAATTAGTTGGAGAGGTGTTGCTTCTTTAATGCAACTACACAATCCTAACATGAAGATTTATCTCTTTCTTTAAAATGAAACCTATGAAATAGGGAGGCTCTATCTTTTAGGAGATGAAACCTAGGGGTTTAGGACCTATTTCACTTAGTTTCACTCAAGGAAACCCTAGAGATCTCAATCCAAGGATGGATGAAGGAAAGAGATCTACTAAAGGTTGTCCTAGGGTGTGATTAAAGACTAAAATGGATTCACAACCAAGATGGGGCTTGGAAAGACTAGTAACATGCAAAACCTAATGATAAAACCTAGTGATATGCAAAACTCAAGTAAATAACCTAGAAATGAATGCAAATCATAACAATAAACTGGAAAAGTATAGAGGTGCACCTGGAAAGTTGAAGAGGCTTGAATGAAGTCTTGGAATCTTGAAAAATGTTGAATTTAATGCACACTAGGACTCATACACCATGTTGGGCGATTTAGTTCTAGATCAGTGTTTCTGATAGAAACTGGAATTTGGAACTATTGAATCAGGATCTGTAGAAAATGTCTAAAAATGTGTATACTGGGACTCATATGCCACAAGTGGAGATTTAGTCCCAGTATTAGGGTTTCTCCAAAACTTTGTTATCCTCTGATGACTTCATTTAGCTTTCTTCATGCCAAATCTTTAGGTCTGAATCACTAAATTGCAACCTATAGGTGACTTTTTGTGATCTTGCAAGGTAAATGACAACTTTGACAACTTGACAACCTTTCTCCAATATTTCTCTTCAATGGATCTTCAACCTAAACCACCTAGATCTGCAATCACACATAAAAAAGAGGGAAAATTTTGTTTTGTTAGTGGATAGAGGTTTGTCTTGGTCAAACCCCATTTTGGTAATCAAACCTTGAAATGAAATCAAATAGAAGGAAGGAATGATGAATGAACAAATAAGCTATGTTGCAACTCACCAAACCCTTGAATAAGATGTTTCAATCTTGTATGTAATGGCTAGCATGAATGAATCTTGAATCTTTCTTGTGTTATGGATCTTGACTTGAATGCTTGCTTGAATCATAAAACCCTACATCACAAATGTTAGCTCAAGAAAAAACATGATGCATGATGACTTTGGCATGATGCTTGATACTTGAATAATGCTCCAAAATGCTTGATAATCACTCTTGAATTCTCTTGTAAACTGTTGTAATCACCAATTGTCTAGAATTCTTAAATACTTGAATTGCTAGGTCACTTGTAAACTTGCTAGTGGAAAAATGAGTGAAATACCCTTGCATTTATACTTGTTTATGTCAAATTTCCCAAAATTACAACACTACAAGCTGACATCAGATCTAGGAGAATAAAATCCTGCTAAGAATTTGAATTTAAATTAGGTCTAAGCTAAGCGAGACTCATATTCCAGTTGGGGCGTATGAGTCCCATTAGGTTAAGCTTGGGACACATTTTTCAAGAAATCCTTAGTTTAACGCCAAATTCAGATCTAGGCCCCAAAACTTAGGTGGGACCCATATGCCCAAGGTGGCGTATGAGTCCCAGATCATTAAATTTGGGCCATACAATCCAAAATCATTAATTTTTGATTGGTCACTTGATACATGTCAGGATTATCCTCGGAAAGATGCATCAATTAAGGCTTGTGGATGCAAAATAAGGCATAAAGAAGCCCAATTTTAGTAAGGAGGGCCCAAACAAGTGTGAAAATGTAAAGGGATACATTTTCCTAGACTACACAAGATATGTTTTCTCATAAAATGCATCATCTCTCTTTATAAAAATGTAAAGGATATCTTAATATCCAAGAATTAGATGCCTTTGAATTCCCCAAATGTCCCATAATACATTTATAAATTTTTAGGTTAACTTATTCCTTTTCTCATCTAGAATGTTAGCCCAAGAAATACATGTCAAAACAAAGATAAAAAAATAGTCTAATTCTATGTTAATATGACATAACATATCTCACAATATTAAAAGGTAATCAATTCAAAATATTATTTACACAATGTACAAATTCCCCCTAAAATTATCTAGTAATATATTGGATTGAAGCATGCATCTTACCATTTAATTTGATATCCTATTATTTTTATCAACACTCCATTCAATTGAAGTGTATAAGTGAATTTTCTTTTTCAAGCAATCCCGTGACCACAACAAAGAGTATTAAACTCATTAATTTCATATTATTCCCCTCCATTTGATATAATTCTTCTAATAAAGTATCTTAATTTATTTTTTACCATTTCTTTAAATTTCTTAACTTTTTCAAAAACTAAATATTTAATTTAAAAGATAGATACAACACATCTTAGTAGTATTATCAATAAATGTAAGAATTTACATAGCCCTATATTGTGAGGGTTGATTCATGTAGCATAAATTGGAGTAACTAAAATTAAGTGGCTTGGAAGCTTTCCAAGCCTTCTCTTTAAAAAAAAAACTTTGTGGTTGTATCTAAGCCTTTCTTTTGAGAAACTTTCTCTATGATTTTTTCCAAGCACACATCCCTTATATAATCCTTAACATGCCTCTACTAATTGTTGTGATGAAAATCATACAAGATGATCAATCCATTTACTACATAAACCCATGAGATAAAAGCATGCATACAAGCTTGCAGAGTAACCATATGTAAAGATCAAAGACATACTGCAAGATAATAGAAGATATAACTTGGGAAAACTCTCGAGAGGTAATAACTCAACCTCAAAAATTATCCATACTCAATGTATTATTCAAAAATGAAACATTACAATAAACATAAATTCTCCATGAAAACTTCTAAAACATCAAACTCCTCCAATGAATCCTCCATGTGTCCAATCATGTATCCACACATCCCATGCCATACTTCACATATGAACTCCTCAAAAGATGATTCAATACAATTACAACCAAGCCAAAACCCCAACTATCCAACCTCAACCATTAAACATGTGCTTTCTTCTATAGAATCAAGCTCACATAAATACAACCAAGTGAAAACCATGTGCCTCAAAACCATGAGTTCACAAAATCATTGGTACTAAGTTTCCCAACATTAAATAGTTTTCCAATGTGCAACTCACATATAAAATATATAACCCAACATTACATACAACTTTACAAGTGGCCCCAAATAAAGTTCTAGTGTGGCTAAACACATCATCTAGAATGCACCACAAATAAATATTTTTTTACATAATTAAATTAATCCAATGTTATGCAAGGTGTAAAACACCTATTCCTAACATTCTCCCACTTGTTGTATACATTGCATAAGGGTCAACCAATGAAATACATCATCATACCCATACATGAAACCACATGAATCTCTAGCATGCTCTTGGGCTCCATCAAGATACTTACAACACCATTGAAGATGTACGCAATCTCAAGTAAGAAATCATGTCATCCTCCAACATGCCACGTATGGAAGAAAAGGAACAAGCCAAGGTGAAAATACACCAATTCAAAGAACACAAGAATCAAATCCAAGTGATAACAAAGGCTCCAAGTTGTTGTCATAAAGAAAAATCTCACATGATTTGAAATACAAACCCCAATGAATTCTAATCCATTCAATCATCCATACCTCAAATGTATCCAAATATTATTAAAAGTAATGCCAACAACATATCCAACCCATAAAATTAAATCACAAGCTCCATGTACCAAACTTGTCAATAAAGAACATACACATCTAGGAACTCCCACTGCATGGGTATTGTAAAAATTTAAAATTATCAAAGGCATAAAATTTTACTAATAGCATCACATTGAATGTGTAACCAATATCATGTAGTACTAGAAGGAACATCCACAAAGATATGAAAAACCTACAAACAAGTATGTTGTAATACAACTCTCATCATAAGTCTCCATAGCTCTCTCAAGTTCTCCACACTCAACAAAGGAAAGAGATAAAGGAACCTCCATGTTGTTACCAAAGAACAATGAACAACATATGACCACAAACATAATTATCACCATAACTCCACATAAACCTCAAACCCATCTCATTTGAATACAAAAATCCAAGAAGAAAAATAAGACCAAAGAGAGAACTTGCAATTTAAAGCATGTAGCATGTCCTTCTACACACACCTCTAAATGCTCAAGTATGTCAAGTAAGACCTCCTTTACAACCCAAATGAAAATCCTTAACAAAAACCAACCATTAGATCTCCAAGATCAAAAAACACATATGTATCTCATATAACCAACATGGATGTAATCCTCTGAAACAAAAAAGATAAAACTAAAAATCCATTGCCATATCAAGAATTCAACCCAATAACATCTCTTAAATCATCATCAATAAAGGACATCATAAATGGAGTCAAATGCACAAGGATATAAATATGTCAATACTCCTCAAATGAACCCTCTAGAACTAGTAAACCATAGCTCAATATCCATTTCAATGAGAAGAATGTCATGTCCCTTTTTCAAAAACTAGATAAGAGGTTGCACATCCAAGGATATGTTAGAGTTTGAGAATTAGAGTTGCTACTTGACACCTACTAAGGATTTATAATAGATTAGGGATCAAGCATGTCTCTTGACTCATGCTAAAAAGTTGTCAAGCATCAGAGTTGAGAGATAGCACCTAACCTATGCCAAGGAGCTATCAGAGGTCAAGGATTGAGGTTGCATCCTGATGCATGCCAAGGATCTATTGGGGGTCGAAGATCAGGGTTGTTGCTTGACACATACCAAGGAGCTGTCAAATCTTGGAGATTGGAGTTGCAACTTGAAGCATGCCAAGGATCTATCAAAGGTCAATGATCAAGGTTGTTGCTTGATGCATGCTAAGTTAAAAGGAAGGAGAAACTCTAAGCCTCGGATGAGAAAATATATAAGGCTTGTAAGGTTGATTTGTGATGTAGCATGTAGAATTCAAATTTGGGCCTTGGTGCCATTTTTGATATGGGCTAACTAGTTTGATCTTATAGGTGGGTAGTAAATAAAACTAGGAAAATATTTCAATTATAATTATCCATGTTATATTATTGTATCTTCTAGGAACTTTGGGTTCAAGTGATCTTTTATGGGAAAAATCCCATAGGAGACTTTGATAAATGGATAAAAACCCATTTTGATCTTTCTGTGAGTGAATCATTTTTTGTAGATTCATAAGTTTTGTTTTTTGTTGTAATAATTGACATAATAGTCCTTTATTTGTATAGATATGATCATAATCAATATCAATTATTGGTAGAGTTTAATTCATTTTATGCAATTTCATGTGTTGAATAGCTAGTTGATCTATGTTATTTGAGTATGATTAATTGTTGTTGTTTGGAAATATATAGGTAATATTGTTGTTTATGTTTCAGATCTGGTGAAGATTGTTGTTTTGTTGCGAATATACTTTTTATTAAAAATCTGGGGACATTACAAAGATAGCATAAAATATACTACACCTAAAAACAATAATGGGAAAATACCTCATATATGATAAACAATTGAGACTGAGAAAGAGGAATGAGAATGCCCCTCCAAGAGAATCAAGACCCCATGAATCTCTTTGAGAAAAATCTCCTCTATAGATCCATCATGAACTCATGTCCATATTTAGGTAAAGGCTCCTCAAAATTTCATATTGAAACCTCCAAAGAGTAATTGTCTTAAAGAACATCTCTAATTCCAAGAGAAATCTAGGCTCACCCAAGTCTGCAAGTATCTATAAGCACTTTAAATTGATCAATACATGCTAAGCTCCAAGTGCAACACACCACTCTCATGAAGCTCCCAAGAAAATGACCAATGTACTCAATACCAAGAGAACCAACAAGACTGTTGTCAAAGCTCCACTCTTGAGAATGAATAACTCATCATGACATCATGATCTCACATCTCCTCAAAAGAAGATCATATGCTCTAATGAACATATCATGCTCCTAAAATAACCTGTATCATGTCAAAACTCTAATGTCCATGAACAAGAGTAAACCAAGACATAATACCAAACATCTTCTAAGTAAGGATCACCTATCAAAGTCAACAAATCATAGACCAAAACTTCAACCAAAGAGTCCAAGAGTTCTTCATGCCTAACCAAGATGTCAACATCTACAATCACATGAAGATAACCATCTCCTGACAATGAAACTAAACATGTCAAATAACTCTCATTATAGAAACAAGCTCCAAGAGATCCTCCATGACACCAAAAACCACTATATAACATCATCCATCATCAAATGACAAATCACATTATTGCCAAAGCTCCCACTAAATTTTTATACCAAGCTCTCTAGGAATCATGATAACAATCTCATAAATGAATATCATGCATGGCTCCAACACAATCAAAGAAATCAACAACAAGAGCTCCCAAAGGGTAAATTCTAAAATATGATATCCAAGCCAAGAAGATGCAACTGCCATTAAAATATCATGAATCAATCCCACACCACCAAACCATCAATGTTAAAATATCCCACTGAAATGTGTAAACAAGCTATCCATGACATCATGATAAAAAACATGCTACAAGTCCTAATTACTAACTATCCAAGAGCTCTAATCATCATCCATCCTCTCATCTCAGTGTAACATACCAATACACAACTAACCATAGACAATGCCAACTAAAAAAGTTTGCATCAACACTGAATCAATCTCATGGATATAGAAATTCCACATCTAAGTCATCCCTCTGCAACCAATGAGTTATACATACCCAAACATTGCATAACTCATAGATCCAAAATAATGAAATGTGAAAGCTCATTATCACATCAATAACTTGTAAACTAAGATGTCAAAGAAGACAATCCTATAGACCTCAAGACAAAAACACTAAATAAATCATAGATCTAATTTTCTAAATAAGTTCACAAATGAGTAACCATAATCAAGGAACCAATCAAGCATCTAGTAGATAAAAAGAGAAACCTCCCAGAACAAAACCACACCACCACCGATCAACTACATACATGATCATGTCATGCCAATGCTCAAATGTGCATGAACAACCATAACACCATAATCATCATCAATAATGTACCTACACTCAACTTTCACCATACCAAGACTCTAAGTCTCTCACACATGTCAATATATATCCTCAAAATAGAAGACAACTTGTGTACATATCACCATCAAAGTCCAAACTTTGAAAAACACCTATATACCTATATCAATAAGAACCAAATCTAACAATCAATTGTACCATCATTTATATCTCATGAAAATATGCACTCCATCGATTTTTTTCCTCTTGACTCATTTGGATGCTCACATAATCACACCTCGAATCTCAAGCTCCTACAAGCGATTTTAAAAGTACCAAACTCTCTCTGCTGATCCAATTGAAAAACCATTAGCAATATTGTGTAGTACTCTAAAAATTCTCTTCATCACCTATTTAAAATATAAAATTTGATTTTGGATGTGAAAGTTATGATCAAAACAGTGTCTCAAAGTAGCATCTACTTTATGGCACAAAAATATAACAAAAATAGTCAAATAAGAAAATCAAACCTGTAGCCACTAAAGAATTGTCCCAGGCTTGCGATTTCTAAATTCTCCATCATTTCCCCTTTTGTCTTTGATAATTAAATCATTTTAATTATTTAATTATTTTCTAAAGCCATAATTCATCTATTAATTAAATAATTTTAATTATTTGATTAATTCATTTTTTTATCTTTATTCCTCCTTGATTAATTAATTCAATTTTATTTATTTAATGGCGTCACTAATTAAGTCCTCTTCTTTCTAAAATTAAATAAATTCTTATTTATTTATTTTTTGTTCACTTTCCACTATAATTAAATAATTATTTTTAATTATTTAATTATTCATCAGCCTTTTCTCTCCTAAACTAAATAAATTTTATTTATTTAATTTGGTCCACTCTCTTGAATTTTGAATTAAAAATGATTCCTTTTGTCACATTCCTCTATAATTACATAATTATTTTAATTATTTAATTATTCATTGGCCACCTAAATTAAATAATTTTTATTATTTAATTTCTCCTATCACCTCTTTATCCGTGCCAATCTTATCTTCCACATAAAATCTTATCTCTTTACATCTCATTTAATCCTAGACCTTGATTGAATTATCTCATAATTCAATCTCAATCCTTCATCCTTATCATTTTCCCTAATTTAGCCCTAACCCTATTTCATACTACAACTTTCAATCTTGGCCATTAATTAAGACATCTTATTGGAATCCAATCTCAACCATTCACTCAAATTTGTCTTTTCTATAAAAGACCTTACCCTTGTCATTTTCATTATCTACACATATTATGCAAGTCACTTGTCATGGGCTTATTATTGCACAAAGAAATCTGAGGGCAAACTCAATATTGCAGCAAATGGAGAAGGTGCAATGAAAGTCAATCATGGAGGCATTGAAGATATTTCGTGGAACATCTCCTTTTCTTTATGCTTTTATCTCCTTTGTGCTTCATTGTCATTAGGGTTTGATTTATATGCTTCGTTGCATTAACCTTAATATTTTAGCCCTAATTACATTGGTGAACCCGACAAATTTTGAAGAATTTTGAATTTGGATCCTTTTTGTTGCAGGTTTTGCATCATTTTGAGACAGAACCCTAGTTTTCAAAGATTTGACCATATCTCTCAAACGCTTGCATATTTTCTCACAAATTTTATTTCTAGAGGTTGGAGGCAATATCAAGAGCTTCCAGTCCAAAAAGCAGAATTTTTAAAGCTATTTTTCATTTTTTAGAATGCTTTTGTTATTTTTCATGAAAAATCAATTTTGAGAGAAAATTAGTGAATTTTTTGGATATTTTTATATTATGGGAAAGCTCTCTAAATTCTAGTAGGGGCCTGTTCTTTAATTTTTTTATTTGGATGAAAAATAATTAGAGAAAAAATAGATCTTTTAAAATTAGGGTTTAATAAAGATTGACTTATATCTCACACATGGTTGCAGATATTTTCACAAAAAACTTTATGCAAATTCAAGATAATTTCAAGCGCCTTGAGTCCAAAAATCAGAATTTTTGGACTTGGTTTGAATTTTTAATAATTTTTTTTATGATTTTTCATAAAAAAAAATTAATGTGGGTGCAAAACAACAAATTTTTCAAATTTCTTTACATTTTTGGAAAGCTCTCAAAATTTCAGTAAGGGTCCATTCTCTGTGTTTTTATTTTTGATGCAAAAAACATTTCCAAAAATCAGATTTCTCTTGACTAGCTAACCCTCTAATATCAATGATCAATTATATTGTTAGGATTTTGGCTTTGTTGTTGGTTTTGTGAATGTGCAGGAAAAATAAACAATTCAAAGGACAAATTGAATCAAGTGAAAAAAAATGCTCTAAATTTTTGTGGGTCCAAGACATCTTTTTAGACTACTAACAAGTGGTTTTGTAGGTTTGATTGTCCAAGAATTTTATTTTGAAACCATTTGTGCTTGTCTTAGATTAGAAAACACTTCCATTGGCGCTCTAAAAAGAAACTTTGCTTGTCTCACTTAGATTTAATTAAGAGGATAAATAACTTTTCTTGATTGTACTTGAAGGTGGTAGGCGATTATGCTCTCACCTTGTGCAAACTAGGTGATCAGAAAACCAGACCCATATTTTTCTATTGTTTTATCCTTAGAGGGCCTATCTGGTGGGAAAAAGCAATCACCCCAGGGAATGACCCAACCGGTAACACGCTAAAGCCAAGAAACTTCCAGCCGGTATATAAGTGTGGGTACTTGAGGAAAGTTCAAGTATCACGAGGATTGTTCCGACAAGAAGGGAAACAATGGTCTCTTACCGCATGGATGATCCCCCATGAATGGAATTCCCATACTAGAACCCTTGTTATAGTAAGCCAAAAACCTTTTATCTATTCTTTGGTGCAACAATGGTCATTGCCAAGGCATCCACATTCTCACAGTTCTTAGTAGATGTGAAAATCTTGCCATGAGAAATTCATGGGAGCTTGAAGCTTGGTTGACCTGAGAAGTGGGTGCAATGTAAGGGGGAGCCTTTGTGGCCAAGCTTCTAAATCACCCGCTAAGAATAAGTGCGGTTGGATTAAAATCCACGTGGAATCCAAAATAATATAGTCCTTTCAGCCCTAGGATTGTGTTTGTTTTCTATGTGCTTGTTTTCACAACTTTCAAAGACACTGTCAACTTGTTGCAACACATGTGCCATTTTGCACCGCATTTGCTTCCTTAATCGACACATCTACAATTCTACAACGCAATTGCCTTTTGTAAAGCCGCAACTACCTAAGGTCATATCTTTGCATTGTCCTTCTTACGACCTCACCGTCATGTCTTCCCTTGACCTTGATTTTCTTGCTAGTCAAGTTGAATACCAATTACTTTGTAATAAACAATACCAATAGGTCGTGGACTTCAAAAGACAATTCATCTAGTCCAAATAACAATGCCCTTCTTATCAACAATCCATAATTCCTATTCATTCAACCATTTGTCCTCACTATCAAGAGTCCTTTAACACAAATTTTGTCATTGTTCCACAACAAAAGTCTACCTATTGTCCTTATCCTAACCTTGACAAGGGAAATCAACCATCCACTAGTCCTTTCCAAGTCTCCACATCCTATCCTAGTCCTTCATCCACCAACACTTTCCAATCCCCCACATCCTATTCTAGTTTATTATTTATCAATCTGGTCCAAGTCTCCATGTCCAATCCAAATCAACCATCCATTAATCCCTTCCAAGTCTCCACGTCTTATCCTAGTCCTTCATCCACTAATTATTTCCAAGCCACTCTATCCCAGCATACATCTAGTCATGCAAATTCTATCCTTGTCCAAAGTCACATTCCATTTCCTAAATTTGAGAATATATGTCAAGATGAAAGTCCAAAGAATGACATCATAACATCACCTTCATGTCAAGATCAAGGTAGTCCATCCCATGACCCCATCCTAAAATCCATTCAAGAAATCCTCCTAAATAACAATGACATCCAAAATACACATATCCTCGACAAAGATTCTAGTCTATCATCCAAGAAAGCCTCATCTTTGACCAAGACACTACTATTGAGCAAGAAGTCCAAAATGATCCACTCCTCGGCCTTTATGCCATTCAAGACCAAACACTTGATGACCCTATTCAGGCTTCGACTATTGACACTTCCAAAAATGAGATACTTTCCTCCATGGGACACATAGATGATCATCCTATAGAACAAGAGGCTACTATTCTAGAGATACTTGCAAATGATCAAGCTATAACTGAATTCAGTGGGCTCTATGACAATGACCATGAAGACGGTTTCGATATCAACTTGTAAGCACCAACAAAATCATCTGAATCCAATATATCACAAAATCAGACCACATATGTTAATCAAGTCTCTAGCCAACATGTCAATGAAGCTATGCCATCTTATCAACTAGGGTCATTTATCTTTGTCAGAGCGGGCTTTCTTATAGATGAGAAAATCTAGAGTAAAGGTTTTCTACAAAATAATGATGGGTTAGCATCTTGCATCCAAAATAACAAATACCCCATCGCAAACAGAATCTGTCAGAACATGTATTATCAAGGAAAAGGACTAGGCCTACACGAGCAAGGAATTCTAGAACCCGTACACCTTCAGGAAAATTACAGGCATCAAGGTCTTGGCTATCCCTCAAGCGGAAAATCTAATGATGTTAATGATACCTCCTCGATATTGGGGGAAACTTTATCTAATGCAAACATCAAAATGGATGTCATGAGTAGTCCTTCCAACATAAATAAACCTTCCATTTGGAACCAACAAAAACAAAAGTCTTACAATTCTAAAGTCCAAAATCAAATGTCAAAGGCCATTGAGTACAAAAATCCAAGTGGACAAATGAAGTTAAAATGGATCCCAAAAAAAAATGGATCAAGCAAAGAAAATATTATAAATTCAAAATTCAATCAAAATGTGGAGCCACAAGACAAGAGGACTCCCACATATAATAAATTTCCACCTCCTTCAAAATGGTCATCAAGCAAGGAATCAAAAAGTGTTGGTTCCAAACATTATCCTAATCAAAATTCCAAACTCTGCCATCCAACACCTAAAGTTTGGAAAATAAAAATTGCTACATCCAAATGTCCAAACAATCCTTCCATGCCTACCTCCATCCATCATAATCCTACATCTCGCATAAAGTCCAAAAATCCCATGTCACAAATTTGTCACATCTTGGCAACACCTCTTTATCATAAGGACTCTCATGGCACTCTATCACGATGTGCATATTTTGATAAGGCGAGCTCTAGTATCAAAAAGGATCACAATGACATCAATCAATTGTATGTAAGTGCTATGATACTAACAAGGAAACTACTTCAAAAAGGTCATTATTGGCATATCATGGCACCCGTCTCTACATCAGTACTGGCAACAACTTTAGAATAATCAGAGAGCTTGGCTAAATATTCCAAAATACAAAAAAATTGAAAAATAAAAAAAATTATCACCTTGATGAAAACCTAGCAAACAGACGTCCTGGTGACACCAAAAAAGTCAAAAAAGTCAAAAAAAAAAATAGTAAAGAGAAAAATTTCATCCAATAGTGAAAACCATTCTTATGGCACTTTGGATAAGTACCATGATGAAAACCTAGCAAATAGGCATCATGTGTAAAATAAATTATCTATGAAGACCACTACAATTGGGGGCAAGTCATCTCATCTCGCGTACCTTTCCTATGACATTTAATTATGGCATTTCCATCTATCCATCTAAGCCTTGGCATTTCCATCCATTGATCTTGACAGTGACTGAGGTACAAACATAAATCATGCTTTGGGAAAACTTTTGACATGTCTATCCTTTTGACCATACCCTATTCAAGAAATACCATGTCCTTACTTTCATAGCCTCATTATCCCTATGTGACATAGCCCTTGAAGATCACATGACAATTCCCCCAGTCTCATGTCTCCCATAGCCATCCATCTTGGTTTCCCTTGTCAATGGTCTAAATATCCTCCATCATCCCATCTAGTCCTAATGAAGTCATTCCAAATGCAACGAGCCTAATCCTAAAAATCTTGCTATGCAACCTATCGCATCATCCAAAACATTCCTTGGATTTGTTCCTAGCCCTACTGCAAACCTTGATCCTTTTGTCACATAATTGTCATCTTCATGTTGTTTCGGGATGTGTCCTTCCCACGTCAAACAATGTCATCATTATCATCATCACCTATCAATTGGTATTCAGCTTGAATAGAGGAAAGATCATGGTTGTCTTGGATTCTTGTGCATACGTTCTCTCTTTCTCGTAGGCATCATTCATAGGCATTTGTCACGATACTCATAAAACATCAAAAATCCATAAAAATCATAAAAAAAAATTTAAAAAATCATAAAATGTCCTGAAAAAATCCAAAAAAATTGAAACATGTCAAAACCCAAAACATCCAAATAATTTTGAAAACCCCCAAAACAGAGTCAAGTTAGTCATGTCAGTCAGTCCATGTCATCATCAAACTACGTTGCCTCTGTGACTCAACGTAGGCAAGGCCATCTGTCGATATGCCCTTGAGGCATTAGGTCAATCCGTTAGGATTCATCTCATCTCCTCAAATAAGTCAGACACAGTCAAACTCAGATGTAAGACAATAGACATCATAGTCCAATCGGTCATTAAGTCCAAATTAGACAACACAGTCCAATCGGTTATATAGTCAAAATCAATAAAATTGTCAAAGCAATGTCAATCTCGTCACTCTTTGGTCCCCTCCAATACGTGTCCTTGGACTTGGACCTCGTGAACATGTCATTTTCCTTCTCAAAATGTTTCCTTCCTAAATATAGGCACCGTCCAACTATAAGCACCGTCGAATTGGCAACCCGTCAAAACTATCCAAATTGTCAAAATGTCAAACTACCATGCAATCAATATTTGACAAACAAATAATGGCAAACACAATTAAATGGTTGTTAATTTTTTTGGTCTATTTTGTCTTATCTTTTTCTTCCTTTGTCTCTTGGTCATGTTACTAGGTACCTCGAGGATGTCCCATGAAGGATTTAGAGGTGCAATGACATCTCATGACCTATTTTATTTTCTTTGATTGTTGTATGTGGATTGTCTTGACAAAAAGACTGGGGCAACTTGGCCCTTAGTATGAGCTAAGACATTCCTTGTCTACGACTGCCTATTTTGCAAATGGATGACCTTACACACCTTGGTCTATGTCATACCATGGTGTTTTTTGTCCATTTGTGTCATTTTACTGCCCAATGATGATTAGTGCAGAGTCTTGTCTGGCAAAATATGCATCTTTAAAGTTGTCTCCACTAACATCCATATCCTCCACGCTAACATTTCTTCTATGTCGCTTATCTATTTTCCTCTTATCCATTTCGAGAGCACACTCATGTTCTTTGAACTTGCATGTCCTCTCGAGGGGGCATACCACAACCCTCCCCATCATCCTTCCTCATCCTCTTTACACTAGGGCATGTTTTGACTAAATTTCTATGACACAACACGATAAATTGCATTGTATCAAAGAGGGGCAAAATGTAGACACTAAATTTTTTTCCCAAGCTTGTGATTTCTAAATTCTCCATCATTTCCCCTTTTGTCTTTGATAATTAAATAATTTTAATTATTTAGTTATTTTTTAAAGTCATAATTCTTCTATTAATTAAATAATTTTAATTATTTAATTAATTCATTTTTTTATCTTTATTCCTCCTTGATTAATTAATTAAATTTTATTTATTTAATTACGTCACTAATTAAGTCCTATTCTTTCTAAAATTAAATAAATTCTTATTTATTTAATTTTTGTCCACTTTCCACTATAATTAAATAATTATTTTTAATTATTTAATTATTCATCAACCATTTCTCTCCTAAATTAAATAAGTTTTATTTATTTAATTTGGTCCACTCTCTTGAATTTTGAATTAAATCATTATTTAATTCAAAATGATTCATTTTGTCACATTCCTCTATAATTAACTAATTATTTTAATTATTTAATTATTCATTGCTTACCTAAATTAAATAATTTTTATTATTTAATTTCTCCTATCACCTCTTTATCCATGCCAATCTTATCTTCCACATCAAATCTTATCTCTTGACATCTCATTTAATCCTAGACCTTGATTGAATTATCTCATAATTCAATCTCAACCCTTCATCCTTATCATTTTCCCTAATTTAGCCCTAACCCTATTTCATACTACAACTTTCAATCTTGGTCATTGATTAAGACATCTTATTGGCATCCAATCTCAACCATTCATTCAAATTTGTCTTTTCTATAAAGGACCTTACCCTTGTCATTTTCATTATCTACACATTATGCAAGTATATGTTGCTAGTGTGAGACAACAATCTTCAATATTTTGCTAGTCACTTGTCATAGGCTTATTATTGCACACTCAAATTTGAGGGCAATTATCATATTCAAGAAAAATGGAGAAGTGCAATGGAGGTGAATCAATGGTGGCAAGAAGATTTGGTAATATTGTTTTATGCTTTATGTCTTTATGCTCATTTGTGCTTCATTGTTTATTAGGGTTTGATTTATATTCTTTATTGCATTAACCTTAATATTTTAGCCCTAATTATAAAACCTATACCACTACATAGTGCTCAGAGAGATCTTTGTGTTGGCTATTTGTAGTTGAAGATATGATATTGTGGGTGAAAGTTATGTCGTTTTAAAAAAATCCCCAATTTGGTTTAAGGAGGTGGTTGGTGGGAAACCTATTGGCGAAGGTGGTGCCCAAGTGGTACCACTAGTGGTGGTGGTCGTGGTAGAGTGGTGTGGAATTAAAAAATATTTTTAAATAATTTAATTGTTATTTTTGCAATTTTCAAAAAATTATAAGCCCACCCACAAGGGTCGATGGTCAATCCCCCATGGGACCAAGGCCCAGCTACGTGGGGGCTTAGGCCCACTTGACGAGACCTATCATTAAAATATAATAGGTCATTGACATCCTAGCCGACAACCCTATAGGTGTATCCTATAGTATCGGAGGGTATCAGTACCCTACAATACACAATGTACCTTGTGAAACAATTTTTTCTTTTTTTTTTAGAATTTAATCATTTATTTTTTAGTACACCATTTTAAATTTTTATCTTTAATTTTTTTTTGTATAATTTTGATGATTGTACAATCAAACAAGTGGGGCATAAAAAATTGTATTTTTTCATAATGGCCAAAATAGGTTGAATCTTGGGTAGGGGGCTAGCTCGATTGGCTAAAGCATCCTATTGCAGGCAAGAGGTCACGAGGTCTAGTCTCCCCTCCATTCATGTGGTACTAAAGGGAATGTCATGCCAATGCCACTAATCACATGAAAAAATTTACTAGGCACACTATAGTTTATAGGGGGCTACTTGATTCCTGCAATCTAAAAAAAATAGGTCGAATCTTATACCAATCTTTATCTCTTATTCCTCCTAAATCTAATGGAAAGGTATGTTTTATCCCAAGGATTCATCTGTAAAAATTCCCCTACAAAACCCTCATGGTGAACACCCAAAATAAAAACCCTTTTTCCAACTTAGATTCAAAATCCTATGTCTTACAAAACAATCACCACAAATTTGTAACTCCAAAACCCTAGATGTGTAAAATTACAACCTACAAATGTGTCTCATACCTTAAAATGTCTCTAATATTTATTGAATTTCCATGGCTTCAACCTTTATCCATATCTACTCATCCAAGGGTTACACCAAAACAAAGATCTATGAAACCCCACAACCACAACCATGGCTTTGATACCACTTGTTAGTAAAATCATACAAGATTATTAACCTATTTCCTACATAACTCCATGAGAGAAAAGCATGCATACAAGCTTAAAAAATAATTACATTAAAATATCAAAGACATACGACGAGATAACACAAGATATATCCTGAGAAAACCCTCAAGAGGGAAAAACTTAGCCTCCAAAAGCATTCATACTCAAAGTATTACTCAACAATGAAACATTAAAATACACTTATACAGTCTCTATGAAAACTTCTAAAATATCAAGCACCCTCCATGTGCCCAATCATGTATCTACACATCCCATATCATGCTTCACATATGCACTCCTCAGAAGAAGACTCAATACAATGACAACCAATCCAAAACCCCAACTAACCAACCTTGACATTTAAACATGTGCTTGCTTTTATAGAATCAAGCTCGTACAAATACAACCAAGTGACAAAGTAAAACCATGTGCCTCAAAACCATGAGTTCACAAAACCATTGACCCCACATTTATTTTTTTGGTATTAATTTTCCCCATTAAATATTTTTCCAATGTGAAATCTACACATAAAAAAACTAACCCAATGCTACATACAACTTTACAAGTGACCCCAAATAAATATTTAATGTGGCTAAACACATTATCTAAGATGCACCACACATAAATATTTATTTACGTAATCTAATTAATCCAATGTTTTTCAAGGTATAGAAAACCTATTCCTAACAATGGTACCCATTCTATAATTTTTAGTCATCTCATAAATTTCATTCTCTAAAAGTTAAAATTCCCTATTTTCGCATGTCATAGTTAGATATCTTCATTTTCTCTTCAAAATCATGCAAAAGGCCCTTTCTTCTTATTACCTTAAAAATTTGTAAACTTATAATTTATGTGTCCTTTTCCAAGTATCCACTTTTTATAATATAAAAGTTTTTTTTATCCTTCACAACAAATTTACCTATATAGAAATTTACCTTATTTCTTAGTTTTGTTATTTGATGTATATAGTAGCTCCATCCCCAAATCAGGAACATGATAAACGTTTATATGGCATCATTTCTAAGAATTATGTATTCATTTATGATAATATTCCAACAAGGGAATCATATACAATGAACAACTTATTATCCTTTGGTGAGCTAATGGATGAGAAAAGAGATGCATTTTAATCATATTACATGAAAATTAGAATCAATAATCCACTCACTTTGGTAATTAATAGTGCAAATATTAGAGGTCACAATAAATGCATCATATTTTTTATTTCCTTCATCCCCTTCATACTTATTAATATATTTAGCCTTGATTTATCTTGCCTCTTGTAGTTCTATATATGTTTCTTTATCTTGATCTTTATTCTTATGATAACCATAGACATCTATATTTCCCATAACAAAAGCATGTCATCTAGCTTCCATATCCTCTAACTCTCCCTCAAGCATAGGTGTTCTTCGTTGCTTCTCTCTATTATTTTCCTCTTCCTCTTTCAAGAAAGGTACCCTTCCTCTCTTTTTATTGTTATATCTTATTGATATGAGCTTGTGGCTCAATAAGAATATGCCCAATATGAATGAGCTTCTACTAAACTATGATTATAATTTTACAAAAATCATCAGAATAATCCTAAGGCTTGAACATCATCCTATTTTAAATGAAGGGAGAGAAAAATATTCTTAGGATGACTTGAAACATTTAATCACAATATACACTAACTACTAATCCTACTTTATATATTTTACTCCATATTCACCTACTATTGTTAAAAAAAATTGATCTTTGATAGATAATTCTCTATCTTATCAAACTTTCTAGGATCAAATCTAATTGTAGGTTCAACTATCATCAAGTGCATTAAATATCTTATCTAAAGTATCCCACACTTCCTTTAGAAAGTCTTTATAGTCCACCACCTTGAATCAAAGCTAAATTTCCATATTACTTACAATCATAAATCTATATGTGTACTTCAAATTGATGTATTCCAAAAATTATCATTCATCCTTTGACTCAACTTTGAATGTATCAACAAAATTCCCCATGGACCTTCAATCAAGGTTAACTTCATCTCTTGATCACATGCTTAATATAGTCGGTACCAATTAGGGGTTGTGGAAGTAAAAGGTTCCCTCTCCATCTTCTTCACACAATATTCTCACTTGTGGTGATATACTAAACCCTAACCACTAGCAATTCATTCTTCACAAGAATTTGTATTCCTCCAAATCACCTTGTATAAGAAAGAGAAAAAATAACAACCCTCATTTTTTTTAGAGGAATCCCCCAAAGCTATTATATTTTGAAAAATGATCTTCTAGACTTTATTTGTTGTTTTAAGCTCC
Source organism: Sequoiadendron giganteum (assembly GCA_007115665.2). Taxonomy (NCBI): domain Eukaryota; kingdom Viridiplantae; phylum Streptophyta; class Pinopsida; order Cupressales; family Cupressaceae; genus Sequoiadendron; species Sequoiadendron giganteum. The sequence continues at coordinate 292,191,747 of CM021108.1, forward strand.
TCTCCTCATGTGATAGAAATCCTAAGTCCAAACATAAATATAGCCCAATATTTTTTCAAGTGTTCCTCAATACAAAAAATTTAGAACTTATCCTCGCCACATCTCTAATATAATAAGATGCTTCTTTATCATGCAATCATCATGTTGTGAATTTATGATAGCTCTCGCAAGGAAAGGTGGCCTTTGAAGAAAGGGTCAAACCCTCTACTCTAATACCATATCAGAATCATCAAACATTTATCATTGGACCTACATAAATATACTCAAAGCAAGAAAGTAAAAATCTATTTGAATCTTGCAACTAGAGATATTAATGAAGACAAGGAAATAATAAAAGATGAAAACACAAATGAATCAAGTGCAATAAATGAAACCTTTTACCTTTTTCTTTATTTTCTTCTCCAATTGAGCAAAAATGGACCACACCAAATGCTTTGTTTTATGTTTTCTTTGTGTTGTATGATGGTGGAATGTAGTTGCTTACTAAACCAGAAACATGATGTTGGGATTAGGACAATATATTAAGAAAATGGAAATATAAGGATATGATACGAGAAGATGATAAAATAGAAGAGGCCTCCAATTTATAGATTTTCCATGAGAAAAATTAAGGTCCAAGATGTAATGTGGATAGAGGGCTAAGATTTTATGAGAATGAAGGTATGGATCAAAGTTGTAATAATCTAACAAGTGTTAAATGAGGTGTAATATCCAGGCATGCTCACACATGTGTGAGAAATGTGGCATGTTTGGGAAATATTCTCACACATGTTTGAGAAAAAGAGAGAATAAGTCAAAAGGTCAAGGGGTGAGGTGGAGTCTTAGCAAGCCTGCAAGATAGCATGCTCACACATGTGTGAGAAAGGTGTGGATAGAGTTAGTATTATCACACATGTGGGAGCATGGGAAGGTTGAGGTAGAAGTCAAATATTCTTCCAATAGAACTTTTTACATATGTGTGAGAAAGGAGTGAGATAAGGTGGCATGCTCACACATGTAGGAGCATGGGACCAAAGGGGACACATATAAGATGATGGAAAGTCTAGATTTTAATCCATGTAAGATTAAATGGACAAGGATAGAAGATGGTGTTGATTTAAATAAAAGAGGAAATAGTAATTTGGAGATTAATTAGTCTTAATTAATTAACTAATCAAGGATTTTTAATTAGTTAATTTGGAGGAATTTGGGACTAAGGCTTTATTTAATTTAATTAATTGGCCTTAGGGAATAATTAATTAATGATGAATGGTGAAAGAAATTAATTAAATAATGACTTATTTAATTTATGGGAAGGTCATTATAACAAATTGGTGGTAAATTTTAGATGTCTACAATTAACAATGTCTAAAGATACTAAAGAGCACATAGAACTAAATAACCTCACTTGAGTGAATGAGTTAGTAATAAGGTAAATGTGTCTTACTTAAATAGGCCTTTTACAAGGTAAAAATACCCACTTCGTGTAGGGCCAACATGTCCACATGAATTTTAATTTACTTGTATCAATTAGCTTGTTATGATGCTATGTACCTAGGGATGTGATATTATATATTTAGATCGATGGAGATGTCAACTTGTGGCATACATTGCTTTAGTTAGTTATATTGGGTCACGTGGACAGCTTGTGTAATTAATTATATTAGATGATTAGTAGGAATTCATTGGAATTGTCATACCCCTCCCTTTTGTTATATATGTGTGGTGAATATCATTATAAGGATATGCGTTGAGTATGATATTATGTTTGGGATCTCTTGGAGATATAGCAGGGAGTAGTTTCTTTCATAAGGACGACTATTGTACATTGTTACCTACCTCAAGGGTTTATTCTATTTATATGTATATGGTATATTAGGACATCTCGACACACAAACATCTCCATATCAATGCTTATATGTTTCACTATAAACACTTCAATTTTATTTAATCTACATTAAACTAAACATTAAATCTTGTGGGACAAGTATTATCTCTTCATCAATAATGTTTAGAGAAAATAGTTTCCATTAAAATACTTTCTCATATATTTTATAATTGTCAAGATTTAAATAAATAAATTTAATGAATGTCCAATAAAAACTTGTAATTATTAATGCATATAATTTTATTTAACATTTTTACTTCTTAGATTAAATTTTAGGTTTAAGATAAATAATCACTATCAAATCTCACACTAACAACATTTTCATAATTAGTATGATTCTATTCTTAAAAGTAAATATACATTTATTTGATTTAGATTAATGAGGAAAGACCTATTTTTAATAAGAAAATAATATATTTTAAATTAAAATATATATATATATATCTAAAAAATAAAAAACTTAAAAAATATTATGCAAGAATATTAAAAAAGTGGAGTTTACTTGTCTTACCATTTAAAGGCAGTTTACATCAACCTTCAAAAAAATAGTTGCAAAGAAGTTTAATAGTATGGCTACGTTGCTCCACAAACTTTTGTAAATTTAACTTTGATGGTGCATCAAGAGGGAATCCTGGGGGGGTTTCATGAGAAAGAATAGTTATTCAATATTCAAAGGGTTTATTTGTGGCCCAATGGGTGCAAAATCAATTCATCTTCCTCAAGGAACGAGCAATGTTGCTGAAGCTTAGGCGTCGTTGCATGGTATAAATCTAGCAATAAAGCTAAAAATCTCAATTATTCACATAGAGGGAGATTTTGTATTAATTGTGAATGCATGCAAGGATAGAAAAATGCAGAATTAACAACTAAGATACATCCTTCATCAAGTTTGGTTGTTTTTGAATAATTTTAATGAAATCCAAATTTCACATATCTACATAGAGGGAAATCAGTTAGCAAACTACCTTGCAAATTTGGGATGTGATCAACAAGAGCCTTAGATTGAATATGATAACACTTCCATCAATAGGTATCCAAAGGTGACAACAATTTTTTCTTCTAAGAGGTCACATCTCCCTGCAATTCTGCTAGACTTCAACTAGAATTCTTTTCACCTTATGTGGAATGGCGATGGTATATGTCGCATCAAGTTACATAATAAATTTATTACACTAACCTTGTTTTTGTAGGTTCATTAATTACAGGTGATCGAAGGCTCATGTATTAAATAGAATAACTCACAATTCAAAGTATTTAGCTCTTTCAATAAATGTGGCAAATCATTCCTTTCTCTAGGAAGCTGAGGCATACGTCACATTTTAACCTTCCCCATAATTCTACCATGTCTCTTATGATAGTCTTTTCATCTACAATGGAATGGCAGGGATATACATCATGCACCCAATTTGTATTCAAACTTCTTGCAGGATCATTAGTTGTTGGAGGTTGAAATCTCATTAATTAAATTTACCAAAGAATATTTCAAAGTATGTAAAATTTATAAAAATGTGTCAAATCTCTAATCGCATGCTACAAAAAGATAGCAGTAATTATGAAGTTATAAATCAATGGATTTCCATTGGTTTACAAATTAGGTTGTTTTTAAAATGGGCTTAATCAACATTTCCTCAATCAATAGTGCTTGTTTAGTAGTTCACATATCAAGCAAGTGGTATTTTAGGGTGGTGCATTTCGCTTGTCTCTAGAGTTCGGCTTATCTGTTGCTTCTCCAATCTCCAGATAATGGGATACCAGTCAAAGAATCTCAGGGTGTCATTTCAAGTCTAGAATTGGGAACAACCTTTCAATGGGTACTCGCCAAACACAGAATTGGGGTAGATTTTTAATGTCTATTGTCCCAATGTGGTTGAATGCATCCAAATTATTCTTGGTGAAGAAATATACCAATCCCAAGCACCACACCTTATTTTCCCATCCCAGGTACTTTCATTTTTTATGTCTAATGTCTTGGATCTTATGCAATGCTCTAAATATCTAGAGGTGATAGTAGTTGAAGTGGTTCACGACCAATTTTTGGGTGATAATGGTTTGTTACACAATGTACAAATGTATGACTTTGATAAGGGGAAGGGTTGGGTTGGTGGTTTGTTTCCTAGAAGCTACTTGAAAGATAAGAGAGTGTTTGTGGCTATTTATGATGTCTTTAAGAAAGCTTTGCAAATGAACTCTACAAGAAATCTGTACAAGGTTCTTGATATACACTCTGACGTAATTGGTAATCAACTGGTAAATGGAATAAAGGACAAATACATTTCCATTTCTTTCCTCCACTTTCATTGTAGGAACCACAATGCAAATGATCCTCCTTTGCTACTTACTTCAGTACATGATGCAGATTCATCTTAGGAGTGCCAGAATGAAAATTATGTGGCAAATGGTGATGTGGAGTTAAAATTTATGATAATATGAGAAACTTTGTTGAAAATACACAAAGTTTTATCATTATGTAATATCTCTAGTTGTTGCTTCTAGTCATTATGCTAAAGCTTCTTCTATGAGCCAGTGTTCTTTAGTCCAGGAAATTTTTGTAACCAGTAGGTGACAACCTCCTTACAATTGTATATTTCTACTATAGAATATTGTATATAGGCTAAATGTCTTTTCCTTAAAAATATATATCTTATAAATTATAAATAATATCCTTTTTCAAACATGAGGTTAAGAAAACTCTATAATTCAAGTTAATATTTTATTATTGTTGTGCCTATAGCACACACACTCCATTCAGAACAGGGACCCTCTGTCTATTTCCCTGCCGGGTCATTTTGTGGTCACCTCATTTTGTGTGCCCCCATTTTGGTGTCCGTAATGGTCAACATGTTTCTCAAGTCTCATCTTAGGTTGACCATGAAGTGCCCCTCAAAATTTGTTGAAGTCTTGAGGCTTCCTTAACAAAACCTTTTGTTGGCGTCTGTGGAGCCTCTCGGGCCCGGACCATCAGGATTCCCCTCTCAGGTTTCCTTGTTTGCATTCCCTTTTCAAACGGCTTTCGCTCTGCGCCTCCCCAGCTCTTGGACCTTAGCTTCGGGATTTCTGTCTGGTGACTTGTATGTAAATTGGCATTTCATCGCACCCTCTTGGTTTGCCTGCTCGGGTTTCCTTCTGGTCCTTGTCATTTTGGATGGTTGTCGGCCAACATCCTTCCACCCTCTAGACCCCGGTGCCTGCTTGGTCATTGGATTCCTACTTGGTGAGTTTTTGGACGACATTTCCCTCACGTCAATCTGGACCTTGGGATCCGGACATCCCATCGTCGTCTTTAATTCAAATCCACCAACCTCACCGGCCATTGTACTTGCATTTATTAGGGACATTAATTGCGATTAGGGGTATAAATATTGGGTCCTACATGTCATTTTCACATGTCAGGAATTCCAAAGAAGTGCAGTGCCATCGCCCCTTTTGTGCTCAAGCCATCCCTTCGTCGTTCTTCGAGGATCTAACAATGTCGTTCTTCGGGTCTACGAGGTATGTTTGTCGTCTGACAGCCTACTTCACCTTTTCATAATTTAAATGTTTAAACAATGGACGAGAAGGGAAGAATTTGTGTGAATATGATAGAGGGAACACCTTGCCACAAAACCCACATGCTAAAATCTCCAAGACATCCCTCCCAAGCTTAGAAAATCAAAATTAGAACCAAGTCTTCCAATCGCTGTTCTTTGAATTGAGCAACCGCGCCCTCCGGGCCCGAGACCTTCGGCTGTCGTTACAACTTTAGACAACAAACTTACCTCAAACGGTGAAGCGTCCCACGGGTTTTGGCATCCAGGACTCCGCCTTTGGATTGTTGCTTCACCTTCGTTGTTTCAAACAACGTTCTCAAACCGTCCTTCTAGGTCTCGAACCTCGACTCATCATTTGACACGAGACCTTCGATGAAGCCTCCACCTCCAAGCAGCCCTCGGGCCCCAGTCTACGAACTTCTGTCCACGGGTCATCGTTGTCATTCTACTATTTCATTTTGCCCGTCGGATGACCGCCTTCCGTCTCTCAGGTCCCGAGTGCTTCCCCGCCAAATCATTTAACGAAAATCCCAAACAATCCTCGCCTCCGTCAGACCCTGCCCACCGGGCTTCCACCATTGGAACTCCATCCTGTCTCGGTCGTCTCGAACGAAAATCTCAAACCATCCTTCTAACCTCCCAACCCTGGCATCCCAATCTCTGCCAAGTTTTGGCAGATGAAGTCGCGGGGCGAAATCTCTTCTCGGGTCTAGACCGCCGGGTGGCAGGTCCTAGACTTTCATCCCCATTTCACTGTTTCTTACGACTATCACGTAGCGGCCTTGTGGCTCAGGATCTCCAATGACTTCAAAGTTATAAGGCATGGTTTCGTGGCCTTCGGCCTCTCGGGTTCTAGACTCTGGAACTCCTTCTCTGGAAAAATTTGTTTCTCCAATGTTGTTTCAAATAGCTAACACTTGACAACCTTCCCTTGGTTTGACCTCAGATGCCTTGATGGTGACCTAAGTGACCTCCAATCTGAAAACAAACAATGACCCATGTGCTAAAACATGATCACCTTCCCCATGGACCCTTTATTATCCAAATCCAAGGTTGAGGGAAGTCATCCGGGTCTTCCCATTCTGTCTGCCCTCCAGAACAACATTCTGACAAGGGAAGTCTGGCCTTTGGGGCCCGGGTCATTCATTTTCCTTCCAAAGAACCTTCAGTGACATATTCAATTAAGTGATAAGACAATTGAATGATATATTATTCAATCTAACCTTGTTTTCTAGGGATTTGGCTAATTGTTTATATCGTCATACTAAGATTGTACTTAACTTCGGCCTCCATGTGTAGGATATATGGAATCAAGTGCAGAAACTTTGGGAGCAGCCAAGGACAAAGGAAAGAGAACTGCCAAAGCTCCTCGAGGCAAGGAGGATAAAGACCAGATGAAGTACCAATTCTAGGGAGTGACGTGGCACTCTAAGGTCACAACCAAGTGGAAGGACATCACTGACAAAAATATTGGGCATGTCAATATTGATGAGTTCATACAAAGGGTTAGAATAAGCCCCAAAATAGATAATGCAAGACTCATCAGGAGCAGCGGAATAGCCAAGGTTGTAGGTTTCCCTCCCACCTTGATTGCCCCCGAGCTAGTAATGGCCTGTAGAGAGGCATTTCATCCAGAAACAAGGACTATTGTCGATAGGGACAAAAAAATCTTGGCCGACATGTAACCATCAGGAATAACAAAAACCTTCCACATTCCTGTCTTTGGAAAGATGGAGCTGCCTACTATTTAGGAATGTAAAGAAATGTGGGATGAGGACCCCATACGATGCAAGAAGCTTATAAATCAATATTAGCTAAAAGACATACGAGGTAGCGCTTCAAAGGTTCCCCATGAACTCTTTCGTAGTGACTTTTTCGAAGACTACCATGATTTGATCACCATGCTGAGCAAAGTAATGGGCCTCCCTTATGCAGCATATTTTCAATAATGGATGGTTTATTTCATCAAGCACATTCTCTGTGGAAAGGACACCACATTCTATTGGGGAGGAATAATCAATGCCCACTATCAAGATCAATCTGGAAAGTATAAAGCCTCACTTTTGAAAGAGGATGGAAGACGAGATGTCGGCTGAAATTACTATAGATTTTATGAGCTTTGTTGTCTGAGCTTTTGCCTAATCCAAGCTATTCAAAGACCACATTGCCAAGTATGAGGACTGGGAGAAGCTTGTTAACAATTCCAAGGAGTGGAGCTACCAAGTGTTGAGATCCGACATCATTGAGGTCGACAAGCTCCAGTTGGTGATCTTGAAATTCATGGAGTATGCAGCTTTGAAGAAGCAAGAGGGAAACCCTGCTATTGATGAAGAATTTCTAAAGGAATAGCTGCAACAAAGAGCAATCAGCAAAAGGACAAAATTCTACAGTGTTATCACTAGAAGACAAAATAGGGATATGGATAAAATGTATTTTAAAAATGTAATATATTGGGGGGTAGGTGGAACCCTAGTTTACAGTGAATTGTGGTCACACAAATGTAAATCAATCTTGGCCACATGTTCTACTTTTGGGACACTATAAATAGGGGGTCTCCTCTCATTTTTAAAGAGAGTTGAGCTGTTGTAAAGGCATGTTGCAGAAATTGCAATAGAAATACATTGATTTTGGTGCATTTATGGATTTCTTCTCATGTTTCATGATTATTCTCTCATAGTTGGATGATTTAGTTGAATTTTCTTTGTTGTTCTAATTTCCTTTTAGTTAGTTTTGGTAAATTTAGTGATGTTTCTTGGTTATGAAGATTTTTGTTGTGTCGATGCCCTCCTTGTCCATAATTTTAGTTGTTTGATGCTGGTAGATGGCTGTGTAAAGTTAGTCTGGACCTTGATTTGAAGTTGCTTTTAAATCTTTACCTTTGTTCATGCATATGTATGGTGAATACATGGTAAAATATCTGCAGTCCTTAGAAGATAGCACAGATTTCATGAGACTGTGATATTTTTGGTTAAGTGGAATTTTGTTCTAAGGAAGCTATCCATAGTAGAGACCTCCATGATCATTGTTCATTGGTAGTTGTAGGTCTAGGAACCCTCTCTCTTCCCTGCCCTTTTTTTCCTTTTTTTTAAGAAGTGACCTATGCTAAGTTTCATTACACATTGTAAAGCCAAATCTCAAGTCAGAAATGGAGTTTGAAATTATTGTTTGAACCTGCAGCAAATGTACAATAACTTCCCCACCTAAGAAACTCTGTTTGCAGATTTGATTCCCCTTCCAACTTAACTCACATAAGTCTTCCCTATGATTATCAGCAAAATCACAACAAACATCAATTGAGGTATCCTATGCAAGTCATGACCTGGCACCCAAGAGACCTTAAGGTTATTTTCAGCAACTTACTGGATATTTCCGTTCAGGAGAGGTGATGCACCTATGCATTACCTATGTTGAGAAAGTGTACAAAAACACCCATCAACAATTACCATCAAACTTATCTAAAATGCATTGAAGTGGACAAGGAATGAGTAAATATACCATATTCTAGATATACCAAATATCTAATTTACTTTGAATGTGAAAGAGTACCTTCTTTTCTTAAGTTTTCTCATAATTAAAATAACATAATGCACATCAATTCATTCTCATTTTAATATATTATTACCTGGTACAGAGAATCTCTAATTTGGGAAACCCGTAGGAAGGTCACTCTCCTTTGAATTCAAACTCTTAGTTTAAATATGACATGTATTTTCAAGCCTTATAATTGGATTAAATTGTGGCATTTAGATATTTAATCCTTGTCTCTTTTTAAGAAATGGAAGTTAGTGGAGTCATTGCTATTATGTCAAGAAGTAAATATTAAATTAATAGAAGAACTAGCTACAAAGAAGATATTAGATACATGCATGCAACATACAAAGTGGTGCCAATAATGTCTTATGAAACTAGCTAAATAATTTGAGTTTATATTAAATGATACTCAATATTCATCCTAAGTGTAAGTCACCTATGGAAACATCAAACCCTAGAAACCCCTATATCTTAGAATTGTTAAAAAATGTAAACTATTAATTACATCTCTCAAAATGATCCCTAAATACTCCAATTTATCACGGTCACCTCTCAATGCGCCTATATCTTTGTTTTTTAAGTCAAACCACCCAATAGAGTAGAGTGGCATTAAGATACATGATATTGAAATGTCTCAAATCTATCTAAGACCTAGTACTTGGATACAATCCCTCCTCATTTCACTAAATCCTTTATGGGAATCTAGCTTAGCCCATAATCATATATATCAAAAGAAGAAAAAGACTAGATGAGAAATTTCTAGGGAAAAGGTCTAGAAGAAAAAGAGAGAAGAATATCAAGAAATAATAATTGCAGGAAATTTATTTTCTTGTCTTCTTATTACCTTGTCCTCTATAGCCCTCTAATGTACATATAACGCATCACTTCCTATTACATGAGAGGCTAATCTTGTTGAATGTTGTGTTTGATGCACTATAAAGGTAGCTTAAAAAAAGAGGGCAAGACTAAGAAGTAAAATCAATGACCACATAATTAGAATATATTTTTAATTGTGTAGAACAATAATGAAAATAAGAATAGAATTTTTATACAAATTAAAAAGAATTCAACAAAACTTATATCTATAAAAATGTCTCCATAGTAAAATCAAGATCTACAATTTTCAAAATTGTTCATATGTGTTAAAATTATTTAAGCTAAGCTAAAAATGCTATTTTAAATACTATATTAAGCTAAAATATATAGATTAGCTAAAAAATACATAACACTAAAAAATATAGTTTTATCACAAAATACTATGCATATGTCGTGATGGCACATATTTAGCCAAATAAAGATTAGCTAAAACTAAGTTTTTATCCAACCATTCTCAATCAAAATAACCTAGTTGGTAATAGATGTGGCAATTTAGCTCCCTTATTTTTATAAACTTTTCAAAACCTATCTTTCACTCAAGTTTTCTGAAATCAAGAACATTTTCAAAAAAATCTAAAAATACCTTTTAATAGGTCTTGAAGCCTAAAATTCAAAAATATTTTAATTATATTTAGTTCACTTAAAATTTACTGAAAGTTGGTCATTATAAGATTCAAACATAAGACTGATTGGAAATCTAAAAATTTATATTAAAATTTATCTTTTAAAAAAAAATGTAGTGCATTAGAAGAGAGGATCCTCTCAAAAAAGTAGAATTAATTTTAATTTATGATAACCAATTAATACATAAAGTAGAGGACAGTCGAAGCTATTATAGTTTTAGTAAACTTGACTTTAAATTTTATAAAAATAAATATTTATCAATTTTTTCCATGCAATACGTATTCAAGATGGTTAATTAGAAAAAATCAAATAATTTTTTTTATTAAAGTGAAGGCATGTTGACCTCATACTAAACATTTTTTTAGCAATTAAATTTTAGTGTCAATTTTATATAAAAAGCTATATCCAAATAATTTTTAAAAATTATTAAAAAAAAATACAAACATTGTAATGCCCCGCCACGTAACCCTAGAGGATGACAAAATTACAACAGAAGCGTAACAATTTTTTTTTTTTTTTAAAGTGTAATTAATAACAAGTAAAGTGAACTACACTTAATGCATACATCCTCTAAGGTACGCGACAACACTTATATTTGAATCCCATAACATACAAAAGTAAGCTAATTCATAGCATCAAGATTATACTCATGAAATCAAGAACATAGATCCAATAACATTAAACTCATTTCATAAGATACAAAGTACATATTAAACCATTCATAGATTGCATTCATTTAATATAGTAGTTACAAGGCTGATTTCTAAAATGAGGTAGATCATACAAACAATATTACAATTACAATGATACAAGGATTATCCTCAAATACAAATGAGGAGTAGTACAAATACATAGATATCCAACTGATCCAATATGGTGCAAGAGCACCTATGGGTCCAATGTGCCTAGTATATTTTGGTATGTTTTGTTTCTTGGCTTGGTGATGGAATAAGGTCATAAGGACCATTTCAAATTCTTTTTAATAGGTCTCCTAGGTTTCTTGGTGAGTTTTGATCTTGGTGATCAACTTCTTTGTACAAACAAGGTCTCCATCCTCATTTTGTAAGTCTAGTGCACCTTGGCACGTTAAGAAATAAGGATGCCATGATGTAACTAGACACCTGAGGGGAGTCACCTTGATCAGTAGAGGGGTCTTGGATTTCTTTCACATATCTTGAAAGCATATTTGTAGTCAAGTTGGTGTAAGTTGTTCAAATTGCCTTAACTAGGCACTTAAGTGACAAAATGTGGTTTTTATGTTCCCAACGAGAAAATAATTCAAAATTCAGTTGCAAGAAGTTGGAGGAAGTTTGTAAGACCTCAAATATTCCTCTCTTGGTCAATTCAAGGCTGTTGATGAAGATTGGAAGGAGTTTTTCAATAAAAGTTTTCTATTTTCCTGAGATTTTATGTGGAATTTGCTAATCCCATACTTGGTATGGACTATATGTTCATTGTTAGCCTATAATGGTTAGAAAGGGGATTGAGTAAGATTCATTTTTGCGTTGGATTGGTGAGATTTCATCAAGGAATAAGGGAGATATCTTAGTTTTTCTATCAGGTGGTTTGAAAACCCTTAAAATCAACGTTTTGAGTAAAAAATGTGTATTTCTTCCATTCCCACATTGTAAAATTTCTCATTCTTGGTGGGATGGAAGATATAGGGTTTTACTACCATGTTTTCAAGGTTTTGGAGAATGGAAGACTGATTGGAGGGAGTGGTGCATGGTTTTTGGCTTGATATCTCTATGTGGCAAGCCTAATTGATAAGCAAAAAATTGAGTTTTTGCTTGATTTGGAGGAATCTGTCTAAGTGGAACTTAGGGATGTTCGTAATAGGTGTGTAAAACCTATAAGAGTCTGGTTTTAGGATTTGGGGTGCAAGAGAGAGCCTAGATGGTCAAGACCTAGGTGTAGGTCTTCCAATTAGGCCTCTTGGAGCAGCGGTAGAATAAGCCATTGTGGATTGTGCTTTGACAGTCAAGGGGAAAGGTGTGAGGCTTTATGGGAGTCCATTTTGGGTGTCCAAATCTAGTGGTTTGGTGCCATAATATTCTTCCATGTATATTTTAAATTGATTGTCCTACCGGGCAAGGGTTACAAGCCTTTAGAGCAAAAGAGGCCTAAGTCACTATAGAAATGGATGTTTGATGTAACCTAAGTGCTAGAAGGGGTGTTGAACCTTGGTTTGGTCCATTTAGACATGGTCAAAGTGTTCTAAGTATGGTGAGTGACTTGAGCTTATGAACCCTAGGGTGTGGGGTGTCATCCTTGAAGGAATAATGGAGTTTATGACTCCTCATAAGAATATTTGAGAGAAGCATTATGTGAAGTTTCTTTGCCATTTGTGGTTGTGTGTTTACCTTCCCTGCCACTCTACATCATAATAGAACATAAGAGATGGTACAAAACAACTGGAACATGCGATCTCTCCAATCTAGAAGATCCTGCCCTCATGAACATGAAGTGGAAACCCAATGGTGTAAGGTGCATGTTCCAACCTTGACCAAGTGGTACTTGAACGCCCACCCCCCATGCTAGGAGATAATAAAAGGGCTTCCTAGGCATAACCAACAACCTAAAGACACAAGCAATCACAAGACTAAACTAAACAAGTACAATACATAACATGAAGGTTACATTGCTTCCAGAGTAAAAGAATCAAGTACATCATCAAAACAATACAAATTGTTATCATAGGAGGAGTGTCATCACAAAGTAGCATGTGTTACCCTGGCAGATCTTCCTAGGCCCCGACCCCCATCTTGGGTTACCCCGATAGCCTCTCATGATCCCCGGCCCCACATGCAAACCGATGCGGAATCAAATATCTTTCAAAGGGATAAGATAATGATCTTTCCATTCCAGGCCTTCTCGTCTCATCCCAAGTCTAAACAAGCCCTTGATCCCATGAGTGAGGCACAATTAACAAGTTATGTGATTTAAGCTACCCTTTCCCCTAATACATTTATTTAATTTCCACTGAATTATCTCTCACATGAGTTACCCCGGAACCACTTTGTGCGTCGACCCCCATTGAGAGCCATTCCCCTACTAACAACACAAGGATCTAATCCAAAACCAAGGGTAAAAAAAGTGCACGAAATGGATTTTAAATCCCAACCATAATACAAGAGGCGACACATCTCGTTCGTAGTAACCAGGTGTTCAAACTGAATCACAACCAAGTGCACTACCCAAGGAAAACAAAGGGCTAAATAAAATATCACAACAACCCCCTCACAATATTACAACATCTGGAAGGCTTACATACACAACTAACAGATTTCCCAACTTAAAAAGACATCGTAATTAAATAAACAATTCCAGGCAAGTAATAAAAACTATCTTTAGGATTTCCTTAATCCAATTTCTATTTCAAGAAAAACAATATTACATTGCTCAAAATAATCTAACTTAATGCAATTTCATTTACAAACAATAAAGAAATTAAATCCAATTGTTTAAGTCAATTTCCTAATTACATCAATTTAAAAAAATCAATTTCCTCTTTTAAATAATTTCATTTTACAAACATCTAATTTGGGCATATGCATCCACCTATTAATAACAAAATATCCATTTAAATATATATATATATAATCATACATATAAAAATATATTATTTAAATAATAAAAAAAAAAAAAAAATTACAATTTCCAAATCTAATTATTAAATATATATATATTATATTTATAAATTTAAAACCATATTAAAAGATCAAATCACACATCGAAACTTTAATGGCGGATGGATGTTTCACTGCTCACGGCTGTGTACAGCCGAACCCCAAAGGGTGCGGCTGTGAAGGCAACACTAGGTGTTGCCTCCATAGTGTTGCTCCCCTATGGGGGCAGTTGTGGGGGTAGCGGCCCCCCCCAGCCTCCATAAAAACTATCAAAAAAAATTAAAAATAAAACCTGCGATATATTAAATATCGCCGTACAGAAACTTCGTCTGATTTTTTTTTCAAAATGAAAGTTTAACAGAGCCTTCACCAAATTTATATGTATATATGTATTAATATATATATATATATTTGTATATGTATATGTATATATATTTATATATATATATATATATGTATGTATAAATACATCAAATGATTGCTCCAGACAAGCAATTTCTCACAAAGTTTTTCTATAGGAAAAGATTGACAAAAAATTTCAGAGGTTTTCAATTTCCCAAGATAAACAAATCTAATTGGAAGAAAAACAATAATCTTCTACAAGAAGATCTTTTCCAATACAATCCGAGATTTTCCACAAATTTTGATAGGAAGATTTTAAATCCATTCCTACAGAGGTTTTCCAAATTTTCTATTGTTTTCCCTCTGGGAATTCTATTGTTTAAAAACAATTCATACAAAGGCTCTAAATCTTTCACGACAATCTTTCAAATTTTCAAAATATACTAAAGCTTTTAAACAAATAAAATATTATTCTTTATACATGCAATCTTTTCCAAAACAATAACTAATTCTAATAGCCTTTTCCAATTTGAATTTAAATGAAAACAATAAAGAACCTATTTCCAAATGTTTGAAGAAATGAAGATTGAAATAGAACCTCGCCTTCAGATTCCAATATTATCAAAGCTTCTTCCAAATATTCCTCTTTTCGGAAAGTTAAAAATAATACCAAAGCCAATTTCCCGAGAGCTTCTTCCCCAATTTTCAACAACCCCAAAATATATTTTTCATTGTTGTGAAATAGCCTCTTTCCTCTTTCAGTTAATACAATTATTCTCCCCGAGAATTATTTCCCATCACCAGATATTAATTTCTAACTCATGTCACAATAAAAATATCTTTCCAACCAAATTACAGATATTTCCTCTAAAATATTTTCTAAGATATTTATTTATTTAATAATTTAAAATCAAATATTAGTTTAACTAACCATTCAATTAAATTCACAACTTTATTTAAATAATTTATTAAACAAAGCTTTTATAATCTAACAACTTAAATATAAAATTTAGCCTATTTAATTTTAATCACTATGTAAAATAAATTTAATCTCAAGATTAAATTACTTTGCAAAATAAATTTAATTTAATTAATTAAATCAAATATAAAGCTTCTAACAACATTAATCAAGATTAATTAAATAATCACTTTAAAACATTATAAACAATAATTTCCCACAGAACATACCTCGCAAAATAATTAAATGACAAGGCAAACAGGAACAACATGACAACACAATATGACCAAAACAAAGACTGATGACACACTGTGACTAGGGTTGTGGTTTGACAAGGAAACCCTGTTACTATCTCCCATTCAACTATTTCGTTGGGCAATGGACACGCTCAAATGTATGAATCCAGGTGGAGTCGATGTCTTGTACCTGCATCCCGCAATCAAAACATATGTCATACATGTATATAGATCATAAACAATCACACTGTGAAGAGAACATCACATAATCGCAAGGTGCTCACAAGCGAGTGATGCAATCTCGTTCCCTTCACCAATACAGTGTCACATCAAAACTAACGAAACTAAACATCAAATAACTACATATGAACATATATCAATATCAACTCACATTATCAACTATGCTAACCAGAAAGCATGTCATAAACAATAATCACCAAAATAGTGTACCATCACATCTCAATATAAAAACCATCATCGCTCCAATGTTAGCGGTAAAATAACAACATAGTATCATAGTCTATCAAAATAAAAGCACTATCTGAAAACATAAGAAAATCAAAGGGGTGCTACAAACATAAACTGCACTAAAAAAATTCATTTTATTAGTTTATACTATTTTAAAATTTAAAACAAAATAGTGTACCATCACATCTCAATATAAAAACCATCATCGCTCCAATGTTAGCGGTAAAATAACAACATAGTATCATAGTCTATCAAAATAAAAGCACTATCTGAAAACATAAGAAAATCAAAGGGGTGCTACAAACATAAACTGCACTAAAAAAATTCATTTTATTAGTTTATACTATTTTAAAATTTAAAACATATATGTCACTTTTAAGTGCTTGAAGTTAAAAAGTTAGATTTGTGTTGTTCATTTCCTTTATATAAAAAGGTGACATAGTTCTCAACTTTCACCCTATATCACATCAGAGGAAAAAACAATTTATCTCCCACTAAACAATCTTCCAAGATATTGTCATTTCATTTACACCTAAGTATTATAATGCTTTTGGATAAGAGATAAATTATTTCAAGTCTAGAACTTTATTTTTAATACTCCTCCCAGATGTCAAGGTTTAATCACAAGGCTACTAGGTTTTATAGAAAAAATCATTCCCTGGTCTTACCTTGGGATCCCCTTTTTTTCAAAAGGAACTAAAAATGAAGCTTGGGGTATAGTGACATCCATAATCCAAGGCAAGCTTGGATCTCAGAAAGGAAAATGGTTGATTTTTGAAAAAGGATTTTTATGGCTAAGGTCAGTCTCTTAGCCATTCCCATCTATATGCTATCTATTCTAAAAACTCTAAATGTAGTAGAAAACAAAATCAATAAGTCCATTAGGACATTTATTTGGAAAGGTACTAGTGATAATAAAAAGAAGATGGTCTTGATATCTTCGGATAAAGTTTACAACCCAAAAATATTTAGAGGAGCTAAAATACATGATATCTCTACTCAAAACTTGGCATTGGGCACAAAATTGTAAAGAATATGTATTCAAAAGCTAATTCAAGATGTTGTCAAACAATGCAAGATAAGTATTTGGACACTCAAGATAGGCGGAAAAATTACATTCTCAAACCCTCCTATGGGGTCTAAAATGTAGGTTTTTTTATAAAATAGCCAAGAATTCATCCTCATACACATCTCGTGGGCAATTCACAATGGAGAAAATAATTCCTTTTTGGGAAGATTCATGGAATGGGAATGAACCTCTGATAATTATACCAAATCTAAAGATATAATATCATTCCTTAAAATCCTTTAGGGCTCAAAAGTGAAGGACTATCTTAATATCACATGGAAAAATAATATATCATTGTCTACTTAGAGAAATTTCAAGAAGCTACAAATATTAGAAGACCAAAAGGATTAGCTAGACATCATGTTGAAGTTAAGGAAGATTTTATGCTCTCAATTTGATGATGAGATTAAGTGGAAAAATTCAATAAGCAGAGAATATATAGTTAGTGTAATGGTGCAAATTTGCACCCTAGGAAAATTCCCCATTTATTTACCCTTACCTTAGAAAATATAAACCTGATGATGTAAAGTCTATCACCGCCACCTTGTCCCTTCCACCTGGTCACGTCTTTTTGCATCAGTAGGGGAATTTTTGTAAGGGATGCATGTGCGCCACGTGGACATATGTGCAATGTGTTTCCATCCTAATAGGATTCCTACCCCTAGCATCTATAGAAATATTATATTTTCCATTGAGCATGAAAGGTAATGTCCTTTACCTCCCTTGATCAATGAAAAATTGGCCTCTTACCTCCATTTTTCCAATTCAAACTCAATTCAATCAATCTCATTCATTATTTCATGCTCTCTCTCACATTCTAACACTTCACTCTCTCATTTATCACTTCACTCTTGCTTCTACACCATTTTTCTTCTTGCTGCAAGCTCCTCACTTGGCTCCAAAAGCATATTCTCGTTGCAATACTATTTCCATTGTAGGATTTCCAAGCTTCATCTTCTCTACGTGGTAGTGTCACTATATACCTTCTTCTATTGGCCTTGAGAAGTCATAGTTGGGAAGGTAACAACATATCTTTCTATTTGGTTGCATCATCATGCGTATTGGATAGCATTTCAGCTATCTTTTCTTTCTATCTAATTGCAATACTTCCTTTCTACTTTCTTTATCGATTTCTATATCTTGTGGCATTCTGACTATCCATGGAGGTGGGAACACCAAAGTGGGAGTCTGATTGAGGCAGACCTCAAATACATCCCAACATTTTCTTGTTTCTATGTGTGTAGTCACATTTGAGTGGAGCTAATCGAAGAATCAAATCATGGGAAGCATGGTACCTTTTCCTATCCTTTCTTCATCATTTCTAGAATAGTTCATTTTAAATATTTCTTTTGTTGTACTTTATTTTTGGACTTTTCTGCTTTATGTCAAATTACAAAACATAAACAGTTAGATAATTAATAGGCTTGTAGTGTTTTCTATCTATTTTCTAGACCTATGTCTATACAGGACGCTAACATGCCACACTAGAGTTTGAGATCCATGATGTCATCCTCAGATAGTGAGTTGTCTAGGTGGCAGACTAAAACCTCTATAGCTGGCTCTTCTGACTCTGTAAACACCTAGATTTAGCAAAAGGAAAGTGGTGTGTTGTTTGCCCTTCCTTTTGAACCTTAGTCTATTGTATTTCCAAACTTTCCTAGTCAATGTAAAGTAGTTTAGGGTAGTCCATTCCTTGGGGCTCTCTCATGACCTGGAGTCCCGAGGGTGATAGATCCCCCTTCTCTACATTCTTGGTGAACCCAACATGAAGGTCTTTTTTCCATTTCTTAGTGTCGAATATTCTCCTCTCATGTCTAGGGTGTGTTACGAAATCATGTGTTGTAAAGCTTTATGAGTTTTACAACTCAGTCAACAACCTTTAGGAATATTATTAGAGGAAGCTTACGACGCATAGAGATGGATCCTAAGAAGGTCACTACTGATCGTACCTTTGAAGAAGTGATGTCAAGAACAAATACAAGTTTCTCTAGTCCTTTTGGAGAAGCTCTTCAAATTCATAAACCTCCCGATTCTCCTTCCACTTCGTCTGTGGAGGAAGAAGATGTTATTGAGATCCCTGGGACTCAGATTATTTCCCTAGATATGATACTTGAGGAGTTTGAGAAGTACTTGGAGAAAGAAAAAAACTTTGGGCAAATCAGCTAAGGTTATTACTACATTGAGAGCTATGTTAGATAAGGATCAAAGAGGTTTAGAATTTCTCTTAGGCCTTCCTGACATTGTGGAAACTCATGTCTCGACATATAAGTCCAGATTGGCCACTGTATGAAATGTAGGCTCTAAAACTGCTGAAAGACAAATAGAAGTCCCAATGCCTAAGGTATCAGTGTACATGGTTGAGACTAGTCCTTTTGTTGACACCACCTTTGGTCCGCAATCGACCCCCACCTTTAAAGAAAACAAGGTACCCTTGGGCTTCAGCTCTACCACCCAGAATTCTCCTAGTGGAAACTCTGGAGTCCATGCTAGTTTAGCTGGCGAGGTCTCTGCTAGAATGGTGGTTGGTAGCTTTGGTGGTTTTGGTGGAGGTTCCTCTACTCATGTTTCATCTTCTGATCTTTTCCTAAACGCTTTATTACAAAACATGGCTGAAATGTAAAACCAACTAGTGAGCCACTCCAGTGCTACTTCTCAACCTATCTTTCAACCTTTCTTTTGACATATCCCTTTTTCTATTACTATTTTAAGACTCACATCCCCTAGGGGATGGAGATTCCTAAATTTGAAAATATAATGGTCATAGAGACCCTCAGATGCACATTCGATATTCAACAGTATGTGCACTAATTTCTTCCACCACAATGCTCTAATGGCTAAACTCTTTCCAAGATCACTTAAGGACACTACCCATGATTGGTATTGTTCCTTCTCGAATAATTCTGTTTTCTCATTTGATCAGCTCGTAAATCAGTTCCTCTAGTAGTTCCAAGCTAATATCGTGTCGAAGAAGACTTTTTTGGATCTCGTCTGATGTAAGCAAGGGGACCAAGAGAAGGTAATTGATTTTATCACTCAATATCAAGTGTTGTTCTCTCAAATCTCCTACCCTTTTCTCGACTCGAATGTGTAGAAGGTTTTCATTGGAAACTTACAGAAATCATGGCAAGACAAGTTTCCCTTAATGAAATACCCTTCTTTTGCACACCTGTACATCACATTGCACGACTACCAATAGATGGTGGCACAGTTTGGGGGTTTTTCCTCACGTTCATGTTCTTATAGTCGATTTGTAGTGCCAGTTTCTGGAAAAAACAAAGTTGCTGTGAACATTGTCTCTACACCCAAAGAATAATGTCGGGGCACAACAAACACTTCACGAAGCTATCAGAGTCCTATACTATTATTTTAAAGAATTTGTTAATAGATAAAGTTTTAACATTGCCAGAACCCCAACCTCTAATAGAGCCCTATTCTAATTAGTATGATGAGCACCAATTCTACCAATTCCATTGAGTATGCGTACACGATATCAAGTGGTGCATGCACTAATGACATGAGATCCAGGAATGTATCAATGATGAGACTATCTATCTTGATGGAAAGAATCAGAATTCTAATAAATCTATGGAAAAGGCTAATAGTGAACTACAAATCTACACTGATTTGTTTCCATCTCATTCTGCAAACTTAATTATTCAATTTTTGCATCATTTGAAATAGTCCCATACGAGTACATGAATATGGTTTCATTCACATGTACTCCTCCCCTAAAAATGCAAGTGCTACACCTAACATGACATTTACCTCACACGATGAGCCTATTAATATAGAACTCTCCCCTTTATACATTCTCGCTCAAATCAATAGAAATATTGTAACTAGCATTTTAGTTGATCCAACGAGTCAAGTCAATGTAGTAACAAAGGAGATGTTGTTCATAAATAGTTGGTATAGGTAGAAGTATGAAGATTCAGATACCATCCTCCATACACATGGTGGACTCTCAATTGCTCCTTTAGGTTCTATTTCTTTGACAGTCTTGGTAGGACCCATGGTTGTCGATGCTTCTTTTGTTATCATTCCAAAGTCTGATATGTTCTTAGTTAGGCTACACATCCCCTGGATTTTCTCTATGAATGGTGTCACCTTCATGGTTCATAAATGTTTGAAATTCATTCATGAGGGTTTTGTTCATGTAGTGCACAACACTGGTTATAAACCATTGGTGTCGTGTGAGGGTTTTGCACTAGATTGAACTTTTATCCTACCCCAATTGAACCTCTCCATCCTATAAGAGATTTTCTTTATAAGGCTTACATTTGAGTATAATATCAGGGGATTAGTGTTAAAGGCTAGTTATCTGGTGTCCTCTTGTGCAATCTTCATGAATGCTTTCATGATTGTACAGCAGCAAGCTGCTTCTTCTACCCGACAAAAGGGGAAGGAGAATCTTGCTTGTGCCCAAGGGCCTTCTTCTTCTTCTATAACATCTGCTCTTGCTTCTGCTTCTCGCCCTGTTTTGTCTTCTTCGACTCCTGCTCCCATGTGTCGCATGGGAATTCCAATGGTGCTCACATGGAGAAAAGTTAAGTGCCAGGTCTTTGAACTTCCAATTTTTCCCACAATTCCTAGGCATGTTGTCTATGGCAAGGGGAAAGGGTCCTCACGGGGTTTCTCCTATGTCTCGACCTCTACGGACACCTAATGCTTCTCTACCTATCCCTAAGGTAGAGAATGGGAAGGGGTCCACTGCCAAGGCATTGGTTTTTATTTCTCTTCCCATGGTTTCTCCTACCCCTCCACTTCCTCCTCCTGCTCCTACCCAGGATCCTATCCTTCCACCGGCCACAGATGCGAAGGATACTCCCATGGTTGGGTAGCAGCATCCGACCTCTTCTCAGGCCACATCTTCTAGTGCCCATAGTTGACATAACCAGCTTGAACATGAGCGTAATAGCTAACAAAAGGCTCTCACCACTATGTTGGAAGTGGATTCACTCTAAGAGGGGGGGGGGGGGTTGAATCAGAGTGGACTAATTTTAACTTTTAACATTGAATGCATAATGAAACTTTTAATATTTAACCCAATGTGAAAATTAGCACTTTAGATCAGATTGATATGAAACTTGACTAACATTTACAACCCATATGAAAAGCATCATATGATATTGTTCAATTAAAGGTTTATGAACAATCTTATTGTGCATTATCAACAGAACTATAAAACTTCATAATATGCAACCTTGACTTGCATTTGACAATATTTTGAGCATTCATATAATGAGCACAGAATGCAAAAGTTAATTCACTTTATAAAAGACATTTTGCATCAAATTTGCACAATCTAAATTTGCATGACAGACTTGAGAAAATTGACATAAAACTTTAGAACAGCCTTAAAGTATCAGAGCATTGACCAACTGAATGAGCACAATAACATAAATGACTGAAATAAAGATTATGCAAGATAGACATAAATCACACAAAAGAGAGACACAAAAATTGTCGAGTGGAAAACCCTCCTGGGGTAGAAAAACCACTCCTAAACTGCCTTACTGGCTTAATTTCAAAAATTATTTTGGCAATGCCTCAATGGCTGATTCCTGAGCACCGACTCAAGGAGCACCAACCCCTCTATTTAGAGACACTAATCTCAAGGAGCACCAACCCCTCTATTTAGAGACACCAATCTCAAGGAGCACCAACCCCTTTTCTATTTTTCAATAGAACATACAATGATACAGAGGATGTCTTTGTTTCTCTGATTTCTATCAAGTGCCTCTTGACAGACAATGCATAGAATTTTCAAGAGTCAAGAATGACACTTCAGAATTCCACTCATTATCAAATCTTGATACAATTTGAAGAAAAATCTAGTTACAGTGTCAATACAACTTCTCATCAAACTACATTATAGTGATATGATCTTTCTTTCTTTTTCTCACTCTCTCGTTTTCAATCTTTCATTTACAAAATATAAAACTGACAACACACTATGTTTTCCAATTTTTCAGCATCAAAAGCCATACTGTCTATCTCATCCCAAAAGTATTATATTTTGTACTTCTGTAAATATTTATTTTTAGGTTTTTCAATTATGATAAATCCCTAATCTCTCTATTTTCAACCATTTACAATTTACATCAAAAATTACAACTTTTGGTTACAACTGAAACTATATGTTTTCTGACAAAAGAAGAGGTGACCTTTTTCACTAATTTTACATTTTTAACAAGTTACTGTTCAGGTAATACAAAGGACATTTTTGCAGAATCTTTTCTCCAAGCAAGGCAAGTAAACATAGCATGTAAAACTAGCAGTGACAGAGCCCTATCCAGACGAGCAGCCTGCAATGGCAGAGCTTAACCAAAAATAGAATCAAGACATGCATGTGTGCATGAATAATGACCACAGAAAAAAAATTGCATAAACAGTAATTGAAAGACTATTTTGAGCAAATGAAGGCTCATACAGAATGTACCCCAAAAAAGGAGCAGTTATCCACGAATCTGATGAAGTTGAGAGGATATTCAAAGAACAATACCCATTTTAATAGCTGCAATTATTTAGTAACTGAAACCACTAAATTCTATAACCGAAAACCTTATTTTAAGAGCTGTAACCAAAGGATTCCAGGAAGGGTTTGAATAGATATGAAGGTATTGTGATTACCCACACACAAAAAATATTGACCCTTTAAAACTATCATGATGATCTTTAAAAGAATTACAATCACGTTTCTAAAAAAAACAATTCAGACTTTTCTCTGTAAAGGAATAGATGTTTTTCATTTTTCATTTTCATAAGAGAGAAAAACTTAGCTCAAAATAACCTTGACTGTAAAGAACGGATCTGCAAACCAGTCTAAAGATGAATACCTGACAATAGTGATGAAGATGTTGTCAAGAAATAGATTACCAGATCTGCATACAAATGAAACAACCAAGACATCTTCCAAACTCGTGCCTTCACCCAGCTGCAGGAAACTGACATACAGAATTACCATTGTAATGGTCCTCTCACCTCCCCCATATGTTGTCCAAGATCAAAATGCCAGAGGGTGCAGAGAAACGGTTGTGGACAAGATTCCACAATGGCGGCCAGCAAAGGGGTTCCAAAAACGTGAACAAAGAGAATGCAATGTTTTGACCTAAAATTCCAAACCAAACAAGCGTAATCCTTTGCAAAATGCGATAGCATTTGGAGTTTGAAAGGACAGACATAATGATTCAAAATAAACTCATAATGATATTTGAAATCTGCGGCCAAAGCAATCCAAATTCATGTTGACCAACTCATTGCCCGAATAAAAGACAAAGCATGTGTAATTTCAATTCAATAATGACGAGCATTATTTCATGTGAAGGGCCGAATACATAAGTCTTAATGTTCCCAAGTAGCCAAGGAAAAGTCACTTCCAATGTGACAAGTAAAAACTTAATCAAAACCAAATACATGTTGTCGACCTTGAAGCCTAGAGATTTATCCACCTTAAGGCTCGAATCATATGCAAATAATTGATAATTTGTTTACCTTTGACCAAAGCCGATTTTCCACCTTATAAAAATCCAATGCCATATAGTGTGTCAAAGATAATGGCCAATTCCAAGAGATATCAATTAAAACCAAAAACGATAGCCACCTCATAATAGCCAATGCTATATAATGTGTCAAATAGTATCCAAAACCTTGTGAAGAGATAAAGACTGATTTCATGTAAAGTTCACAAAGCCATAACACAATAATGATCAAATCCCTATAATATGCCAAAAGTTGAATACCGAGTGCTCAAAACATTAACAAGATTATTCCTCATACCCATGCCACTGACTGAAAATAGAGAAATATACCTTGACGAATATCAAGATGCTTGTAACCGATCAAGCCATAATTAATCAGCTTGTAGAAGAACTGATCATGCCAATCACTTGTAATCAAGTGAAATATTGAAGCACAAATTATCAAAATAGAAACATGTCACCTGAATAAATGGAATAAAGAACCTATAACCAGAATACCTCAACCGAGATCTGCAAATGGAGCCAAGATATCAAAGCCACCAAATATAATATAATTAATGAAGTAAATGTGCCAAACAGAAAAGTAGATCAACTGAGAAATTAACCACCAAGATGCCAGAGGTAATACAAATTGTTATCAAGGACAAAAATGGTGCAAGAGGGATTCATCAAACTCCCCCTTTGTCCTTGATGGAAAAAAATGAGCCACCAAGCCAAGATGAAGTATAGGAACCGAATGCTCATAATTCTCCCCCTTTTTGTCATAAGGACAAAGGAAGATATACAACAACCAACTTCTCCCCATTTTCTCCCTGAAATACAACAACCAGCCAATACCTAGCTGAAACAAATACATGCCCATGCAAAACTGTGACCAGTAACATATACTAAATTCATGATCCTGAACAACCTTTAGAATAATTCTCATTGTCAGTTCAACAAAAACATAAGCACCTGCGAAGGATAAATATGGATAGTAAGCATGAATATCCTGAGAAATAGGTTATGTAAGTTGCCATACCATGAATACCAAAGGATATCATCTCAATGTCATGAATTTAAACAAATGTATCAAAATTGGGTTTGACATCAAGAGTAAACCAAAAGGACTGAAAAAAAAAAAACAACAACAACAACATCATAAGGTTGCAAATCTGAATATCATTGTACAACCACTATCCAAGCAACCTGTCAAAAGATTCATAATCAAAACTACAGACCAAGGCTAACTATTCCACCTTTTGGTCATATTAAGCTTCATCCTTCATTGTCAACTGTAAGCACACAATTACCAGTATGAATAACCATGCACAAATGCATATCCTATTGTAATGAGCATATGGAAAACATTAGTACCATCATATAAAAACTAAGAGCATGCCATGAAACATGTGAACCAAGAACCAATTGTTCACAGTATGTACCACCCAGAATATGTGAATGTGTCACCAAAGCCAATATTGTTACCAAAGGAAAACAAGCATGATAAACATCTGAAAGCCAAACAACCAATGAAACCAGCTTGTTTTTCAGAAAAACATCTTCCACCACAATAACACAAAGCAGCCAAATCTATAGTATGCAGTCCACTGCATAAGTCTCAAGTCACCAAACTATCAGTATCAAGAAATAATCAATTGTCAAAGGAAAATATTGATCATTAGATGCATATTGAAATCTTCATCATCCAAGAATATCCAAACTTCTATCAATGTTGTTTGCTGTCCTCAAGTACACGAATACAATAACAACATAATCGAAGTCAAAAATATTGCATCAACAACCACAACTCTAGATAAAATGAATTTATAGCAACTGCTTAGTATGTTGTTCATGTTTTCCAAGCACAACACTGCATAACTCAGCATTTACAGTTTAATGTTTTTCAACTAACTGCCTCTGTCATTCTTTCAATTAAGACCTCAACCAATTCATTGTCTTAACATGCTTTGTTGTTGAAACATTATTTACAAATCAAGGCACTGTATTTTATCAAGTTGTTGTTATATATGGTTTCAAAGTATTGAATAAAGATGATACAATATAGCAAGATTTGATGATAAACACAAAAAGAGCATTGCTTGACTGTTCAAGCATCTTAACCTCACGAATCTCTTTGAGTAACACAAACCATCACCTATTCTGATAAGTACAAAGAAAATATATTGATCCTTCTATCCCAACCAATACATTACAACAAAGTCAGGTTAATCACAATTTGTTCACCAATGGTGGACAGTGTAATTTTTTCACACGTATCTTTTACTGTGGGCACTCCCAAAGACACAAAAGGTATCAATTGCAGCAACACCAAAATTCATATGAGAAAATCATCTTCTAACTTAATGATGATATAGATGAATCATTGCAATAATATAGTTATCATCACACACTGTCACTATTATTCCCAGCAAGACATTAAAACAAATCTGTGTCTTGCATTTGATGATAAATGGGTTATGAAACAACAAAATTATGCTACCTTTTATTTGATATGAAAGGGGTTTATTCAGAAAGCATTATTCATCTCCCCCTATCTTCATACAGCCTTTTAAATGCTCAGAGATGATTCTTGTGCAGCATGCACAAGATTTAGTTCTTCATTTTTCTTTTCTTGCTTTCTTCTCCATACTTGTGTAGGCTTTGTCTTCTCCTTACACACGGTATTATTTTCCTTTTGTTTGAACATGTAGTCCCTAGAAGGCTTTATCAAACTTTTCTTACACCAGTGTGCTTTGTGTCCAAACCCATTACACCTATAACATATAATAGAGTTGTCTAGACCAAACAGAGAATAATTTCTTCTAGGCATGTTGTACGAACCTCTCTTGACATTTCTCACATGATTACAACTTTTATTCATCCAAAAATTTCTTGCTCTATGTCCATAAGAATTACAACAGTAACAATAGCCATGAAATTGAGAGTGGTTATACCTGATAAACTAAGATCTTGATGGTCTTTTTGTTCTTTCATCTACCCACTTTTCTTCTGTCTAAGCAACAACAATATGGTGACCAAGATCAACTCTCAATCTTGGAGTATTATTAGCTGTAAATGACTTTCCATCTGCAGTAGCAAAAACTGTTTCATGTTTAGATTCTTTTGTAGAGCTTTGTCCAACTTCATATCCCACTCCTGTAGGATCTTTAAAATGCTTTTGTTTTCCAATCATCTCATTCAATAAATTAGTACTACAATCAAATTTATGATTTTTATCCAATTGAACCTTAACACTTTCAAGCTCTTTTCTTAATGCAACTACATCTCCTTCAAGTTTTATACATTCAATCTTTTTAACTTCCAAATCAGACCTTACAACTACTGCTATCCTCTTACATTCTTCAATTTCAATTTTCTAACTGATAATCAAATCATCTTTAAGAGTTAGTTCTTTTAACACAGAGTCATTGTCTGAACATTTCTTTAATGAGGCAACCTCATGTTCCAGTTTGTTACATAATTCATTCTTGTCTTTTAACTTGGCTTCTAATCCCTCTTCATTCTTTTTCTTGTCAACCATTTGGGCTTTCAGAAATTCAATAGTCTTTTTATCATCATTATGATCTTGTATTACAGCTTTATTGACACTAACACTTTCCTGTAAGCGTACCTTAAGATCCTAATTTTCTTTTCTAATCCTCTTAAGCTCATCTAAGGCAACAAGCTATTATACCTCTAAATCAACTTCAAACTCATCACCTTCACAATCCTTTTCACCAAATTCTTGTTCAAAGTCACTTATAAAGTGATCTTCTTCACCAACTACAGGGTCACTTTTAGTATTAGCTAGCAGGGGTAATTCTTGAGACAAAACTTCACTAGACTTGGCAGGGGTTGATTTATCAAATGTTTTCTTGGCACAAGTAACTTTATTTTGACCTTTGTTCCTTTTGCAATTAGCCATGATAAAAATTCCATGACACCCAAAAACAGACTTCCAAGACCAGAATCAATCCTAGGTATGAAACCTAATGCAGGACCCTACGCTCTGATACCAATTGTTGGAAGTGGATTCACTCTAAGAGGGGGGGGGGGGGGGGGGTGTGAATCAGAGGGGAGTAATTTTAACTTTTAACATTGAATGCATAATGAAACTTTTACTAATTTAACCCAATGTGAACATTAGCACTTTAGATCAGATTGATATGAAACTTGACTGACATTTACAACCCATATGAAAAGAATCATATGATATTGTTCAATTAAAGCTTTATGAACAATCTTGTTGTGCATTATCAACAGAACTATAAAACTTCATAATATGCAACCTTGACTTGCATTTGACAATCTTTTGAGCATTCATATAATGAGAACAAAATGTAGAAGTTAATTCACTTTATCAAAGACATTTTGCATCAGATTTGCACAATCTAAATTTGCATGACAGACTTGAGCAAATTGACATAAAAATTTTAAACAGTCTTAAAGTATCAGAGCATTGACCAACTGAATGAGCACAATAACATAAATGACTGAAATAAAGATTATGCAAGATAGACATAAATCACACAAAAGAGAGACATAGAAATTGCCGAGTGGAAAACCCTCCTAGGGTAGAAAAACCACTCCTAAACTACATTACTGGCTTAATTTCAAATATTATTTTGACAATGCCTCAATGGTTGATTTCTTAGCACCGACTCAAGGAGCACCAACCCATCTATTTAGAGACACTAATCTCAAGGAGCACCAACCCCTCTATTTAGAGACACCAATCTCAAGGAGCACCAACCCCTTTTCTGTTTTTCAATAGAACATACAATGATATAACAGAGGATCTCTCTATTTCTCTGATTTTTGTCAAGTGCCTCTTGACAGACAATGCATAGAATTTTCAAGAGTCAAGAATGACTCTTCAGAATTCCATTCATTATCAAATCTTGATACAGCTTGAAGAAAAATCTAGTTACATAATGACCATTGTAATGGTCCTCTCACCTCCCCCATACACTGTCCAAGATCATAATGCCAAAGGGTGTAGAGAAATGGATATGGACAAGATTCCACGGTGGCGGCCAATGAAGGGGTTCCAAAAATGTGAACAAAGAGAATGCAATGTTTTGACCTAAAATTCCAAACCAAACAAGCGTAATCCTTTGCAAAATGTGATAGCATTTGGAGTTCGAAAGGACAGACATAATGATTCAAAAGAAACTCATAATGATATTTGAAATCCGCAGCCAAAGCAATCCAAAGTCATGTCGACCAACTCATTGCCCAAATAAAAGGCAAAGCATGTGTTATGCCAATTCAATAATGACAAGCATTATTTCATGTGAAGGGTCGAATACATAAGTCTTAATGTTCCCAAGTAGCCAAGGCAAAGTCACTTCCAATGTGACAAGTAAAAACTTAATCAAAACCAAATACATGTTGTTGGCCTTGAAGCCTAGAGATTTATCCACCTTAAGGCCCGAATCATATGCAAATAATTGATAATTTGTTTACCTTTGACCAAAGCCGATTTTCCACCTTATAAAAATCCAATGCCATATAGTGTGCCAAAGATAATGGCCAATGCCAAGAGATATCAATTAAAACCAAAAACGATAGCCACCTCATAATAGCCAATGCTATATAATGTGTCAAATAGTATCCAAAACCTTGTGAAAAGATAAAGATTGATTTCATGTAAAGTTCACAAAGCCATAAACACAATAATGATCAAATCCCTATAATATGCCAAAAGTTGAATACCGAGTGCTCAAAACATTAACAAGATTATTCCTCATACCCATGCCACTGACTGAAAATAGAGAAATATACCTTGATGAATATCAAGATACTTGTAACTAATCAAGCCATAATTAATCAACCTGTAGAAAAATTGATCATGCCAATCACTTGTAATCAAGTGAAATACTGAAGCAAAAATTATCAAAACAGAAATATGTCACCTGAATAAATGGAACAAAGAACCTGTAACCAGAATACCTCAACCGAGATCTGCACATGGAGCCAAGATATCAAAGCCACCAAATATAATATAATCAATGAAGTAAATGTGCCAAACAAAAAAACAGATCAATTGAGAAAGTAACCACCAAGATGCCAGAGGTAATACAAATTGTTATCAAGGAAAAAAATAGCACAAGAGGGATTCAACACACTAAACATGCAGCCTCGTAGAAGAAAAAGTGGGAGCTAGTGGCCCCATTTCTGTATCTTCTTCTATTGATTTGTATTCTCTTGTTGTGCCTGCTTCAATTCCAATCAACTTTGTTTTTCTTCAAGCTCCTCCAGTAGGTGTTGATGATCATCATCCCAAGAGGGTGTAGGTCTTCATCACTCCTTCCATGGAGCCTCCTCTTTTGATGTCCCTTCCAAACATCCCTCCCTTTTCTCAGCCCATTGACATGTCGAACACCACGATAGTGTCTGTTGTGTCTTTGTTCTCTTCCTCCTTGCCTTTCGCTTCTTCTATGGGGATTTCACATCCTCCATTAAAGCATAAGTTGGAGGATGACCTCACCTCCAATGGAGTTCGGAAGAAGGGATCACCTTCTTCGGAAGTGTTTTTTTTGGCTTGCACCGTCCTTGTGATGGAGGCGGCCCCTTTGTCCCCTAAGTTTGTCACTGCCCCTCTCGATGAGGTTGGTAGTGGATCTCAAGTGCCTCCTTCTTCTCCCACCCAGTTAACACATGGCACTCTAATGAAGTACATGTTTAACTCGATGGATGATATCCTAGCTCTATCCTCAAACTTTGTAAGATCAATGACCTTTACCTCACAAGAGCTTAGCAAAGAAGACCTTGAAGGGTCGTCTTCCTTGACCCTTGTTGCAAGAGAGTCAGAGGGTACTACCCTCGCTATCCCACCCTTGTAGGATCATCCTCCCTCCCCCTATAATGATCTATATTTGGAGCCGAATGACCTACTG
Source organism: Sequoiadendron giganteum (assembly GCA_007115665.2). NCBI lineage: Eukaryota > Viridiplantae > Streptophyta > Pinopsida > Cupressales > Cupressaceae > Sequoiadendron > Sequoiadendron giganteum. The sequence continues at coordinate 292,223,239 of CM021108.1, forward strand.
GTTGATGAGGAGTAGGTTGGTACCTCTTCTTTATCTGTAGATTATATTTTTTGTGAACTTGTGTTCCCTCATGTTTGTTTTTATGTGTTTTTTATCCTACCTGGTAGACCCTTGCTACCCTTGCAGGTGCTTGGATAGAGGCTTGGAAAAAATTTCGTAAACTTTCTCTATGTGTATCATCATTCTTCTATATGTTGTAAATTTTCTTTTCGACAATTGGGGCCGATGCAAAGCATTGGGGGCATTTAGGCCCTCTTCCATGTTGACCCAATTTTTATTTGTATTTTGTCTTCATGTGCTTTTCTTCACAATTTGATTACTTTGAGGATTGATGATTGTTCGTCATACAACATATTATATTTATTTGTATTTATGAACAGATATGACCCCAAACTCTCAGATACCCCTATCTCTCTTGATTTCTTTGTCTTTACCTACTTCTTGATGTTGTGGTTCTTATGTGTTGTCCCTCGTATTTGTGTGACAACATACCACGAAATACATCTCATCATGTGTTGTGTGTCACGACATCTCTACCTCTCCTTTCTCTCCTTAGGATGCCATGTGCTCCTCTGCGTAGCACACAATATCCTAAGGGGGCCTACCATAATGTTCTAATTTTCAATTTTGGTGAATTCTTTCGGAAAGGGTTTCCTTGGTGTTAAAAATTCTTTTAAAATGAATTTATTCAAAAAAGAATCCTTATTGGAACCCGTCATTTTTTGAAAAGTTGCATTCTATCAAGATTCCTGGATGAAATTTTCTTTCGAAAAGGGTCTCGCATGTGAAAGGATCCGAAAACTTTTCTTTGTAAAAGGAGTACTTTTTCTAAAATGAAAAAAGTCTAAAAAACTTTCCTTTGAGAAGAAGCATTTTTTTCCAAAGGATTCCTTGATGAAATGATCTTTCAAAAGGATTCCTTGATGATAGAATCATTTGCAAAAAGGTACTATTTTTTAATCAGAGTGTTCCTTTGAATGGACCCCTTGATGTCTTGAAGGGTTTCTGAAAGGACCCATTTGAAAACTTCTCCTTCAATTGTATTCTTTATTGTTTTGCAAAAATTGTGTGCCTTGTATCTTATATTTGATGTCGTTGTGTCTGACATCGTATATCCTCGAGTCTAGCTTGGGGGCACCCCGACTACACCCACCTTTTCTATGACTATCTTGAAATAGATTTTGTAGCAACCACAACCTTACCTAACCATTGTATCTGATCAGGTTGTGTTTTATCATACTGGCTTGTGTGTCTTATGATTTTTCACCTAACATGTTTTGGTGAGATTGCAACTTGCTCTGCAAGACCGAGAACCTGTGGAACCGCCTTTTTTTTTCATAACTTTGCAGAATCGAGAACCTATAAAGTCACCTCCATCACATCCAGGTGTGGAAAATCAAAGGTATGCTTCCTCGGCGGTTAAGGTATATTTTCTTCAATCTCTTTCTACTTTACCTCACATCCACACTGACACTTATGCTCGCTAAAGTGGGGGCAAAATTTAATGGTGTAAATATGCACCCTATGCAAATTCCCCATTTATTTACCCCTACCTTAGAAAATATAAACTCAGTCATGTAAATTCTTCCACTGCCATCTTGTCCCTTCCACGTGGTCACGTCTTTTTACATCGGTGGGGGATTTTTTGTTAGGGGCTCACACACATCGTGTGGGCATCTACATGGTACACTATCATCCTGATAGGATTCTTTCCCCTAGGATCTGTAGAACCGTTACATTTTCCATTGGTCGCAAAAGGTAACTTCCTCTAATTCCCTTGATCGACGAAAATCGGCCTCTTTCCTCCATTTTGCCAATTAAAACTCAATTCAATCTAGCTCATTCATTATTTCATGCTCTCTCACACATTCTAACACTTCACTCTTTCATTTCTCACTTCACTCTTTCTTTTACACCATTTTTCTTCTTGTTGTAAGCTCCTCACTTGGCTCCAAAAGTGTATTCTTATTGCAACACTATTTTCATTGAAAGATTGACAAGCTTCATCTTCACTACGTGGTAGTGTCACTATATCCCTTCCGCTATTGGCCTTGAGAGATCATAGTTGGGAAGGTAACTTTGTATCTTTCTATTTGGTTGCATCATCATGCTTATTGGATATAACTTCAATTATCTTTGCTTTCTATCTAGTTGCAATACTTCCTTTCTACTTTATTTATCGATTTCTATATCTTGCGGCATTCTGGTTGTCTGTGGAGGTGGGAACACAAAATCGAGGGTCTGACTAAGGCAAGCCTCAAATACAACCCAACATTTTTCTTGTGTCTATGTGTGTAGGCACGTTCGAGTGGAGCTAATCAACGAACCGAGTCGTGGGAAGCATGATACCTTTTCCTATCCTTTCTTCATCATTTCTAGAATAGTTCATTTGAAGTATTCTTGTTGTTGTACTTGCTATTTTTTGTACTTTTTTTCTTTCTGTCAAATTGCAAAACATAAACAATCAAATAGTTAGTAGGCTCGTAGTGTTTTCTATCTATTTTTTGGACCTCTGTCCATACAGGACTCTAGCGCGTCCCTAAGATGCCAACGTGTCATGTTGGAGTCTGAGATCTATGCTATCGTCCTCAAACAGTGAGTTTTCTAGGTGGCTGACTGAAACCTTTGTAGTTGGCTCTTCTGACCCTGTAAACACCTAGCTTTAGCAGAAGGAAAGTGGTATAGTGTTTTCCCTTCCTTTTCAGCCTTAATCTTTCATCTTTCCAAACTTGCCTAGGCAACCCGAGGTAGTTTAGGGCAGTTTTTTCCTTGGGGCTCTCCCATGACCTAGAGTCCTAAGGGTGATGGAACCCCCATCTCTACAGTTAGACACAATTTTAGAACTCTCACCCAAGTCTCAATCATGGAAGATTGGCCTTACACCTAATGTTGGGGTAAGGTACTCCTTCCAAAAGTAGAATTTTTTTCTTAGCTTCCCCCCCACAACAAAATTCTTAAAATAGGCAATATCCTAGTCTTTTAATTGTGTTCTATGTGATAAAACTCTTGAAGATACAAACCACTTCCTCTTCAACTGTAATTTTAGTCTCTAATGTTAAAAGTGGCTATGTCACGAGTTAAGTTGGAAAGGATTCTTCCCCATCACAATTAGACAACACTTTCAAATTTGGTCCCTTGTTCAAATAGACTCAACCTTTTCTTGCATTTGGAGAATAGCTCTGTCTAATATGATCCAATCACTATAAAAATAAAAATAAAAGTTTAGAATCTTTAGAAAAATTACGTCTTCTTTGAACTCTCTTCTCTAATATATTGAAAGATCTATCTCTAAAAATGTTAATGCTTTCATACTATAAAATATCAATACTTTAAAGGCATTCTCTAATTGGGACAACAAGATTCTAAAGAATTGGAAATTAATTCATACCCCTTCAATATGTGGTTTTCCGAATAACCTTTTAGCAAAGTCTACTCATCCATTCATAAATTTCAACTTTGAGAGGGCCCTGAGTAGGAATCGTAATCTTGTTAGCACTTGACATGTCCTTAAAAATAGTGAAGACCAATTATGTAAGCAATATCCAAAAATATCCCAAATGAAACTAACAATGAAGCTAAAGCCCAAGTAGTTCTTATTAGATTGTATATTACAAGAAAGAAAAATTTCTTCAAAAATTCATATAGAGGTCGATTCAATATTAACTATCAATGCACTAACACCAAAAAAATCTTGCTAATGGAAATTGAACCATTTTCTAGATGGTTTGGCCCATGCTAGAAATTTTTGAAGAGTATGAATGTAAACATGGATACAAGGAGAAAATTAGGTCGACGAAACCCCTAGCTAATATGGTAATTTATTAGAATGGGGACTACATCGAGCTAAATCAGCATGTAGCAATTCATTACCTGGTCCCAAAAAATTCAACAAAACCACCATCAATAAGCCACCTCGTCCCAATCATTATTTATTTTCTAGCTCCATTGTCCTTTTGTACTTGGTATTCCTATTAATTTGGCTTATTTATGGTTTTTAGATCCTTGAGTTAGAATAACATGCCATCTATGAAGTATATGTGCGAAGACTTAAAGGAAAGATACAGATGAGATCAGATCATGCTCTCCTCTCCATTCACGAAGTCAGAAATTAATTCTGGCACATTTTCCTATCAGGCCACCTCAACCGTGCCATCCCTAATTTAGGATTTCTCTGTCAACAAATCTTGGTATTGATGACAAATTTATGTGACAAGTGCATTCAAAGCTATAGCATTTAAAGTTATTCTCTTAAGGATTTGATCATGTGGTTATTTGATCCCTTGTTGGAAATTTCCCTGGAATTTCTTTATTTTTTGCTATTAAAATGCTTCCCATTCACAAGAAATCCTACATATTCATTCCCCCACCAAATGGGAGTCCAAAGAACTGGATCCCTACAACTCCATGAAACTTGTCTTCAACTTCTCAATTTGAATGTGAGTGTGTGGAGGAGGATATCATGTCTATTACTGGTAAAGAAATGCTCTAAGACTGCCCCTACCAATCGAATTACTCTGAACTAGTTTCAGAGTTCATTTCTAACACCATGGACATATTCCTTCATAAGGGGCTTCTCCACCTGTTGGGTTTTGGTTTCTTCCAACCCTACTTTCTTTGGAAGGAATTGTTCCAGTCTATTACTAATTATGACAATTGGTTTCACACCCATTGGTGGAATCTTCTCTCACTGCCAACTCTTGAGGTTCCAGGTCTGTAGCAAAACAATAGCAAGGAGTTTTTAAAAGTCTGCAAGTTCAGACCAAAGATCTTGGCAGCTTCATGAGTGGCTTATGTGGAGAAATATTCTACACCATTCACTTCCTACTTTGGCATACATCAAATGATCATCTTGTGCAGCCTGTTATTAACCCCCCAACTCTATATGATTTGAATCCTGAACCACCCCTGTACAAGGCTAATCAATATAATTCGACTGTTTTTCTAAGCTCCAAATGACAGTTCATGAATAGTGCATGTAACATATTTTTTATCTAATTTTTTTCTATTTTTTCCCAGGACTCTGTAAAACTTCTTCATATTTAGGCTACATCTAGTGTGAGATTTGAGTTTGAAACAAGTTTTGCGTTTGCAAACCACTGTTGAATCATTGGAAAACAAGCTGTAGCTATCGTTTAATGGTAAACCAGTTGTCATTTAATGGTAAAAGCCTCCAAAATATCAGGTGAAAGCCTCTCCACAATCTCACTTACCATGTAAAAGCCAGATAAATATTGATTTTCCAACTAGATGGGAACATTCTATTTTCATTTGCAATTTTTTGTCAATTTGATGGCAACTTTCTTTTTTCATTTGCATTGCTTTATGTTTTAAATCTATATGTAAATATTTCAAAATCAAATAATACTTAATTTAGTTAAGGAAAAAATTTAGATTTGTCTAAGTTTATCTCATTCCATTATTTAGCACTTATTATTAATTGTTTGATCCAGCCACATAAATTTAGAATTTGCAGTACATGGCATCCATACACACCCATCCACAAACACATACTCTCTAACATATTAACATATATATAGTTTTCTATGGGCATTCTCCTTGAACCTTCTTTAAGTGCAAGTGCTAGTTAATAATATATCAATAAGAAAATCAATCAACGTATATTTCATATCAATTCATATATAAAAATTGATATCAATAGATATTATTTTAAAATTCTAAATTAACGATTGATATAATATATATAAATAAAAATTAATAATTCAATTGATATAATCTTAAATTTACTATTTAATCAATATATCCTAATATTGATATCAATTGATCTGTTCTAGATCAACAACTCAATAGATATATCAATTTATACATTGATTGATATAAATTGATATATTGGTTCATATCAAGTGATATAATCAAATATTTGTCAATATATCAATCGATATATGTCCTAAATTAACAAGTCATTTGATATATTGAATATATATTGACATATTAATTGATATGTTTCCTAAACTAACAATTTAATTGATATCAACTTATATATTGATTGAAATCGATATATAAATTGATATGATAACTAGATCATAATTTAATAATTCACTAAATTAACAACTCAATCAATATATATAAATGTATATGTTAATCAATTAAATAGTATTGATTTATATTGGTCAATGTTTATATTAATTAATGTTTAGATTAGAAATTATAAATTTAAATGTACAATTGTATAGATAATATTGTGTAGATCTATTTAATTTCAAGTGTGTATAAGATAAGATATTAATTTTGCATGTATATAATTTCAAGTATTAAATTTTTACATTTAACTTATACATGTATTTAATTGTTTTTTATGTATGTATTTATGTATCAATTTAAATTATGTGTGTATTTGTGTACATGTGTAATTTGTAATGATTTTGTATTTATAATTATGTAATTTTTAATTTTTAATTATTATTTTAAAATGTTTAAATTTAGGTCATTGTAAATTTATTTTAATACAGGTGCATAAATCAATGGATGATTAGCTTAATGAGGCTAATGAGCTAAATGATTCTCTGACTAGGCTAAGCTTAAATAAACAACTATTGATAGACTCTCAAATACCTCAACACATCTAAACCAAACAATTCACAATACTGCAAACCTAGAGAATAGGTAGAGATTGATAACTATCAAGGGAGAGTTCACATGTATAATTGATACATTTTTTATCATACAACTCCTATCATGATGTAAGTATTGAGTAATTTTATGCATCATTATCTAATAGTGTTAAAGAGATAAAAATAATAATTATTAACAAAGTATTTTCCCATGCCATCATTATTTTGGTTGGGATAGGTTCAATGGATATTCCATCATTAGGTGTGTGGGTCTTGTTGATGGTGAAAATGACACAAACAACGTTTAAACAAAATATTTCTACTCTATTTCTCCTGAAAAAGAAAGACAACATATAGTAGCCTAACTCCCAAGGTCCTGGTAGTTGGTTCTCAACTGTCTGGTGTCACTCAATTGGTCCATGCAACTGTAATATTCAAGGGGCCTATGCTGGTAACAAACAATGATTTATTCATCGAACTTTTCTTAATAAAGAAAGAGGGTTTAAAACAAAAGAAAAATATAGATCAAGGTGTACATCAGTAAACATGAATAAAACTTATCTAGTATCCAAACATATATCTTCAACAATGAATGTTTTTCCAACAGATCAAAAAAACTATAGCATTATACAATTTATAGAATAATCCATACTATTGCATGCATCTAACGTGCTTAATTTAACATCACAATCACACATCATAAATATTTCAAAGATTCCAAAAGAACACACTTCCATTCATCGCCAAGATCATAGATCAACAGACTTCAATAAATTCAATTCACCGATAATCTAATGAAATAATCCTTTAAATCTGGTTTCTTCTAATGACTTTCATCACATAAGAAACACTCATGATTCAGCACAATCACTGGCATATAGATAGATTATAATTCATCAACCTTACCAAGTAAAACTCAATTCTAACACCATGTTGCGTAAAAAAAAAAACCTATAATTATATTCAACTGTAAATAACAAAGTATCATTGTAACAACTACGAAGAATTCTATCTCCTATTATTAGGTGGTCAATTCTATTCTCTATTAGCCGACCCTTAAAATATGATACCCCAAGGGTATTTATAGATATACAAAAATCTGAAGTCCTCTCTATTTTAGGTCGAACCACCTTTTTAGGGATTAAAGTCTTCTTGGAAGCTCAGTTAAACTAGAACAAAAGAATGGAGAGGAGAAAAGAAAGCCATGCACCCACAAACTGCTAGTTGTGCATGCAAAGAAGAAAAAAGAAAACCATGCATGCATGAGGCTACCAATTATGCATGTGAAGCCTTCTCTGCAATGTACTTGTCATAACTGGAGAAGACTTGTTGAAGCACCTCCAAATCCGGCCCATCAACCCAACCGTCTTCAAATTTGATCCTTTCTAGCTCCGCAACAACAAATCCTCTCATTTCCTTTAGCTTGGTCAACTCCCACTTAGCTTCCCTTATCTCTTCTTTAATATCCATTAAGCGATCTAGCAACAGATCTTCACCATCATCTCCTTTTTGCATGACCTCTTTAAACCTATCATCCCATTTTTCCTTTATTTGGTTCAAAGGCAGGCCCTCCTTTACTGGTATATCAACATTTACTATAACAACAATAATTGCTTCCAACTCCTCAAAATGTTCATTCAAATCCTTAACAGAATCCTGAACCTCACTTTTATGCTCGTATAGAAAATCAGACCTAAATCGAAGTATGCTGGAAGTCTTTGACAAGAAATCTTTATTGTCTTCTTCGAGTATTGACTGTTCTAGAAGAGTGGACTTTGACAATTTTCTAACCTCCTTCAACTTTTGATTGTATCCTCTGTATTCCTCCTGTTCTCCCAATACTTTGACATACTGGTTCATTTCCTCTATTAGCTCCTCCACTATTTTATGAACCCCAAAACTGTTGTCCAGTACTTCACTTATTTCCTGATTTATCTTATCAGTCCACCTATCCAACATCTCTTCCTTAATCCTTACCTGTACCAAATCATCCACCTCTTTCTTACTAAGCAAAACTGGTGTTTCAATGGTGGCAATTTATTGTGACCTCGGAGTAGAAACACTTTTCAAGAAAGAATGCAATTGATCCAATTGAGCCTTAAGCTCATCCTTTTTCTGCTTATCTTTCATCATTTTGGATTTAGTGCACGAAGCTACCACATCTATTAAATTCATCTGCTAATCTCTGGTGGGTCTCCGCAAGTTAATAGTACCCAACTGGTAATCAGTCAATTGCATGTCTCCTACATCCTTGTCCATCATTGGTATGGCACATTCAGTAATAATTTCTCCCCTATCGGTGAGTCTAGTGGAATGTAGGATCTTGGCCTTCTTCTTGGGCCTTTCTTTCTCAATTTCCTTCATCATGTTGTCCCAATTGAGAGGATGTGAAGGTGTCACTGACCTCTTCTGAAGATCCAATTTTAACCAAGTGGGAGCACCTGGAGTAGTGGTCATTATAGTTGAAGAAGAAGCAATAGTAGTAGTAGAGGGTGGTTGCACATTTACTTGAGGTTGAGAATCAACCCCTTGCTTCTCTTGTTGTTCTTGCTCCACATTTGTTTGAGCAATCTTTTCAGCTTCCTCTCTATCCTTCTTTTCTTGTACCCTTTTCTCTTCTTCTTCCTTTTTCAACTTTTCTTCTTCTAATCTCTTCTTCTCCAATTCCTGGCTTCTCTCTTCCTCTAATGCCTTAAGTCTTTCTGCATCTTCCTTTTCCTTTTGTTGTTGTTTGATTAGTTCCTCGACATCTTTCTCTTTTTGCACTCATTTTGCTTCCTCAATCTCTTTATAAGCCTCTTCAGCAAGCTTCAACTTAGCCACAAGAATTTCTCTCTCTCTTCGCTGCTTTGCCTTTTCTTCCTCCAAATCATGAATTTTCTTTATTAACTTTAGCTTATCATTTTCCTCCTTGATCCTGACCTCCTACTCTTTTTTCATTTGTTGCTTTTCTATTTCATCAGCCCTTTGTTTGGCTTCTACCTATTGTTGTAGGAATAAGGCATCCTCTTGTACCTTTGCATCAATTACCTTTTCCTTCTCTATTGCTGCAGCATGTGCTTGATCATCTGAAGCCTTCTTTGCCTCCTCAAATAGTGCCCATTGCTCCTCCTCTGTCAACACCTGTTCAATATCCTCCTCTTGAGGCATATTTTCTTGTGCATCCTTCTTTGGCAAAGTCTCATTAGAATCCGTTCCAACATCATGGATCTCCACCTCTTCTCCTTTTCCCTTCAAGGTCTCAGTTGTATCATAAAGAGTGCCTCTTTGTACTTCTTCACTTTTCTGCTTTGTAAGTGGGACTTGAGTAGAGGACTCACCTAATGCAGGTGTTGAAGCAATAGGTCCTTTTTGGGTGTCCTCCTCCTGTGCCTCTGGTTCATCTTGAGTAGAGGCTTCAAGCTCAATCTCTTCAATGTTAGGAGGGAAAAATTCCAAGGGCTACTTAGAAGGAAATTTCCTCTTGATTCTTTTGTATCCCTTCCCCTTCTTAGGAGTTGGTTCCAGAGGAGTTTTGGTTCTTAGGACAACCCAATGAATACTTCTATCCAAAATTGGCCTCCCTATTTGCTTTATGTCAATGGTCTCCTCACCATCCCATTCCACCGGATCCAAACTTTTGGTACCAATATTTAGTGCCTCATATGATGGATCTAACACCACTCCATCATCTACTAATGTTTCAGGGATATCATCTTTGATCCCAAATTCTACCATGAGTACAATGGGTAACCTCTCATAATTTTTCTTCCTGAGGTCATACTCATCTTGAAGGTCACTCCAGAAATCTTCCAACAAGTTGAAATGTTTATCAAAAATAGAAGGCAACAAGGCATTCATTTTCTTCCTTGGGTCAAAGTACTTCTAAGTTGTGTACAAACCTAGTTTCAGATGTATCAACTCACTGCACACTACCTTAGCTCCCACCAGATGTTGACAGTTGTATTCAGCCAATTGCATGGGGAACTTATGACATCTTGTTTTGTGCTTCAATCCAAACTGGGCATTAACCCCTAGAGCTTGATATACAAATTCCATTAGAACTATCCTATTGCTACAACATCTTGGGAGCAAGTGTGGATGACCTTCAAATCTAGCCAGTCTAAAATAAGTGAACTTGGGGTATTGGATATACCAACATCCCCATTCTGTGATAAACGCCATAACTTCTTGGCTCAGTCTATATCTTGCATCTTCGTTAAGCTAGTTAATGATTATATATAGAAATGCATCATTGACTCTTCTAAATTGTGTTCCAAATACTTATAGAGATAACCGATCATAATGGTCCCACACTTTCCTTTGTCCATCTACCTCTCCCAATATCCTCACTCTCTTTAAACCTGGAAATATACCTCCTCTAGTTGTTGCACAAACAAGATAAGAAGTCATAAAGAAGCATTTGGTTTCCCTTATCCTTGTTAACTGGTCATGAATAGCATCAGAGACAACCATTGGCCAATCAAACTGTTGTTTTCCATTAAAGATGGTATGAATGAAGGGAAACATCCACTCCTTGAAGTGAAATGCATCCCTCTTCCCAAATACACTAGACAACATCATGATCAGGTCTAATACTTCTTTGTAGAATTTTGTCCTCTTTGGTTGATCATGAAGCTTGGTCAGAGACTTCTTCTCTGTTCTCAACCATTTCTTGTTCAAATGAGCTTTGTTGGCTTCCTTGTATTTGCTATATTTCTCTAAGGCTTATGTCTCCTTTAACTGTATTAGGTTCTTTGGATCCGGGACACTAAACATGTGTTGAAACATTTGAGGAGTTAAATCACTAATAACATTATCCTGTGAATCCATACACTGCCTAGCGGCTAGATTGTAAGCTCCTGCTACTATCATAATCAACTCCGGGCACTAGATAGATAGAGGAAATAAGGTGATGTGAGCCAACCCAGACTCAACTATTCTTTGAGTTCTCCCTATTATATCTTCAACGAATGTTTCCGAATACAGCTCCCCAAAATTGTATGAGCCCAGACTAGTGTCAGTTATATCAGACCAATCTGATTCCACTTTGCTTGTTGTGACAATAGGACCCATATGATTATACCTCAAAGTATAAGGAAGATGTTGTGGCTTTATCTTCTTGGGCTTAGTTGCTGCCTTTGATGTTTCTGCAGGCCGATTCCTTTGGGAGGCTTCTCCTAATACTCCTGACATCCTTTAGCTTTCCTACAACAAAAACCCCAATTAGATACTTGAATAAATATCATAAAATATGCTTTAAAACCTTACCCTTCATATATATATCGGAGGCAAAACCAAACATAACACATTCTAAACAGTCTCCTTTAAAACACTATTGGGCTCGGGGCCAAAACCGTCATTGAGATTTCAATAATAACAAGCGGGATCGGAGTCGGAACTATCATGGCGATCAGAACCAGAACTGGAATGGAAACTGATTTGGTTTCTTTCAGATTTTCTAATTTCATATTCAGTTTCGGTTCCGCTTTCGCTTCCGCCTAGGCTATCGATATTTTGAAAGAAGGCTTCTCACTATAAGCAGAGTCAAAGACGGGATGGAAATGGAATCGATACCTATTGGAAAACATGGTTCAAAGTCTAGATTGATTCTGATCCCGCTTCCACCTAAAATAACCATGACATCATAAGTGTTTTTTAACAATTTGGTAAATAACTTCATGATTAAGGACTAGGTCATATCAAAATGAAAAGGGGCTTAAATATAACATAATAAAACCATCCCCATATTACCAAGAGGCGACTATACTTTCTAGGGCATCATATTTAAAAAAACACAAACACAGAAATACATAAAAACCCTAAACTAAAAACCTCGATATAAAAACTAGGGCATGAATTTAACCCTATTTATTTTGCTAGATTGAATGCAAAACAATATTCCTAAGTAAAAACAATATTTAACAAACCCTACTCACTGTGGAACCGTAATTTAACCTACGCATTAAAAACTAGGGCAGCACAATGTGATCACGACTAAAAAATGTGAAAACGACCGTGTTGAAAACAAAGAAACCAAATACAAAAGCAAAAATGAAGACAAGAAATCCAAACAAACAAACAAATAAAAACAAAACATGCAAACTTACTCAAAATCACGAACTTGCCCAAAGCAAAAAAATCCCAAAACGAACAGAAATGGAAAACGTGAAAGTAAAAAGAAGAACAAGAATAGAAAACCCTACCTTGAACGCAAATAAATAGGCTAACCTCCTAAAGCAATCTGTGTGCAACTGTCTCTCTATCAATCGATTCACTCGCCCAAAAGCTTCACTGCGACTGTTTCACTCTTCAATCTCCTAACAGTAATGGTAATAACTACGCGTTAATCCCTAATTAAAGTAAAACTCGGAGTTTCACGCATGCATGGCACCTGTCATTAATGCAATAAATGTAGTAGACCGGAGTCGGAACTGCAGAAAGAACTGGCCCATTACTGTCATGTGACTTCAGTAAATTGAACGACCAAGAAACGGCGGGAGAGGAATCGAAATGAAAAATGTTTCGGAAACTTTGTTTAACTTTCCAACTTGGTTCTCGTTTCAGGTCTGGTTCTGCCAACAAAGAATAAAACAAAATCAAACATAAAAATAAAACAAAAAGACCAAAATAAGAAAATTAACATACAAAACCTAGTTTAAAACAAAAGACCAAAAAGCGGAGGTGGAGGCAGAACGAGATTTGATTTTGAAATTTTCAATAAATACCGACTTAACTTCCACTCCGGCTCTAGCTCCGATAAAGACAAAACAAAAAGGTCAAAAGAAAGACTATCGGGATGGGAATCGGAATGAGTTTTTGAAAGAAGTTTCAAAACCCAATTCAGTTCCGATTCCGGTTCCGGTTCCGACAGAATAAACCAAAGAAAAACAAAGTGTTGGAAAAGAAAGACTCCAAACTTTGTTCGAAAAACAACCAAGGATTAAAACATAAAGGGGGACCCCTTTTGACCAAGGAAAAAGATGGGGTGGCTATGCAAGGCATAACAAATGGTGAGTCATCTGGGAAAATGGTTTACCCATTTTCAAGATACCCAAAGAAAATTTCAGTCACCCTAAAACTACTTGGTTTATGAAGCATGCTAACTTGAATAAGATCAGATATATCTAGAATAAGGTTGAGCTGGAATCTCAGATGTATGTGCTCATGAGTTATTTCTGAATCTGAGTGTGTGCATATATTGTGCATCATTCTTTATAGATACTTTATGTGTTCCTAAACAACTATACCTAAGATTCAAGCTACATAGGTTGAGTCCTTTAACTATCGTGCAATAGAATCCTAGGTATTGTTTTGCTGCCAGACAAGCGTCCATAGCCCCGACGGAGATACCTCTAGTTCTCTCAAAGCATTTCTCTACTGCCAGCCAGACGTCCATAGCCCCGATAGAGATACTTGATTACCTACTTGATATTGAGTTTGCCTTTTCTTTCTTTCTTTTTCATTATCATTTTTTTTCAAGCTTCGCTTATGGAAATCTTTTATGCACCTTCCTCAATACTCAGACACAATGTATCTGAAATGTGGGTTGAGAACTACAATGGATTTCATGATAGTCTTGGAATCGTATTTTTCACTTGAATCAAAAATAGAACCACCCTAAACAGATAGGCATTTACTTAGGAAGATGTTTTTCTAATTTGGTGACAATTGTTTGATCATAAATCATGAGATATTCACAATGTATCTTCTATCCTTAATAACTTTTCAAACCAAATTAAAATGATCATAAAACATAAGTTTCAGAACAAAATCCTTTTCAATGATGATGATGAAAATACCTAAACCAATTTCTATCCTAGTACCAGTAGCATACTTTGAATAACAACCCCTTGTCTTGAGATGAACAAAATGAGGATCCCCAACGAAACAAGACAAAACAAAACAAACAAAAACAAAGAAAGAGAACACACAAAACACAAAATCTAAAAATAAAACTAAAAACAGAAACTTAATTACATATGATACAGTATAATACATTTTCTTTAAAACATCAGACCTTCTATGCACCAAAATAGTGCTTGAGAAACTGACCATTAACTGGTAATGGAACAAGCTCTCATGTTAAGGTACTTAATTGAAAAGCATTCTTGCCTAGTATCTCAGCCACTTGATACGGACCTAACCAGAGTCTATCAGACTTCTGGTGATCTCCTTTCTTTTCTCTGGCTTTATCCCATAATAACACAAGATCTGATATCCTAAAAGATTTTATCTTGTCTCTTTTTTCAAACCAACATTTGACGATGGCCTGATGTTTAGAGAATTGTTTGTTCTTCTATGTTAAGAAAATTAAGTAATCTAATTTTGATCCTATCATCCTTGGTATAAAATTCCTACATGAACTTAAGAACAGGTATTTGTAAATGAATCAAGAAGATTGGATCTTGGCCATAGACTAACTTAAAAGGTGAATTTCCTAGAGCTGTTTTGATTTGGGTTCGATCTGCCCATAAGGCAAATCTCAACTGGGTGTGCTAGTCTCTAGGATTGTTTTCTAAAAAATTTCTTATCACTTCCAACAAGTTTTTATTAGTGGACTCAGCCATTCCATTTCCCTGAGGGTAGTAATTAGATGAATACTTCAAAACAATTTTATGTTCATATGCCCATTGAATGAATTTGGCAGAAGAAAAAGAAGGGCCATTATCACATACCAAAGCAAATGGAACCCCAAACCTGGTCGCAATGTTCTCAGTCAAAAACTTGATCTATTTTTGTAGGGTTGGGCCTCAGTCCAACGTGTATAGTAGTCAATTGCAGTCAAGATGAATTTATGACCTGCAGAAGAATTAGGATTAATAACACGTACAAAATTCAGGGCCCATTGAACAAATGGCCTTACCTCATACACTGGTTGCAAAGGCATTACAGGATTCCTTTCCCTAGGTGTAGAAGTTTGGCATACATGACAGGTTCTGACATGTTGGTGTGCATCACGAAATACATAAGGCCAATAATAGCCTAATCTAAGAATCTAATGGGCCAAAGCATCAGCAAATCCATGCCATGTTCCATGCCTTCCATGAAACTCAGAAATGTCATGCTTGGCCTCTTGCTGATCTAAACAGCGCAAGTAGATCCCTTGAAAATAATTTATGCAGATGGATCCCCCTTTAAGCATGTAGTGAGCAATCTTCATCCTTAATGCTCTCCTCTGAGTAGCATTCATTCCCTCTGGACATCTATTATTAAGGAGGAAGAAAAACAAATCTGTATACCATGGATCCTTAGTAAATGATTGGACAGTGTACTGTTGACAGGTAATGTTTTTGTCCACATCTACCATTTCTTTTGACAAACCTTGCCCTCGGATGAGTTTCATCGGGTGAATTTCTAAGTCAAATTCTTGTAGAATTGCCATCCACTTCCCTCTTCATTCTCCTAATTCACTTTGCATCAGAAGAGACTTCACAGTTGGATCTAGAACTATGGCCATCACTTGACTTCGACGTATGTAATGCCTAAACTTCTTTACTGCTCGTACCAATGCAAAGGCTTATTTCTCTAGTGGTGGGTACCTCACTTCTGCATTTTTAAATGGAGATCTCATAAAGGCAATAGGTCTCTCCTCACCCACTCCCCTTCATTGTGTTAAAACGGTTGCACATGAATGGTCAGAAGCAAAAGAATAGATATAAAAAGGTTTAAGATAGTCTGGGCTTGTCAAAATAGATGCCTCATATATAGATTGTTTAATCTGCGAGAAAGCAAACTTAGCCTCATTACTCCACTCAATGTTTGCATGTTTCTTCATCATTTCATTGAGAGGTTTGATGATCACCGCAAACCCTGTTATAAATTTTCTAACAAAATTGATCCTCCCAAAGAAGGATCTCATTTCTTTCTTGTTGCCTGGCCTTGTCAATTTCAAGATGGCCTCCACTTGATCAGGGTCTATAGATATCCCTTCCTCTGATATAATGTGACCTAAGATTTTCCCCTCAAATACTCCAAACACACACTTTTTTGGATTAAGAGAGACACCATAACTTATACATTTCTTTAGAACCTTTTCCATATTAGCAGCATGGTCTTCTCTATTCCTAGAGAAGATGGTTAAATCATCTACATAAATGATTATACACTTTCCTATTATATCTTTGAAAGTTACATCCATTGCCCTTTGAAAGGTAACTCTAGCATTTATAAGATCGAAAGGCATCCTCATGTAAGCAAATGTGCCCCATTTGGTGGTGAAAGCAGTCTTCATCCTATCCTCATGACTAAAAAGGACCTTATTGTATCCAGAATAACCATCCAAGAATGACATCATCTGGGATCCATTAACCCTTTGTAATACTTCATCCAGAGAGGGCAACGGATAATTATCTTTCTCAGAGGCTTTTTTTAGATTCCTGAAATCAACACATAATCTAATCTCACCATTCTTTTTGCGTACAGGAACTAGATTTGCCACCCAGGTAGAATGTCTAACAGGAAAGATTATCCTTGTAGACAGGAGCTTTTGCACTTCTTTCTGAATCAAGGGCTCAATTAAATCATTGACCGGGCATTGCTTTTGGTGAAAAGGCTTGGCTTCTAGCTTGAGAGGTATGGTATTTGTCATCACCGAAGTGTCAAAGGTTTTTAGGTCATCATAACTCCAAGCAATAGCTTCAATGTTCTGCTCCAACACTTTGACTATATTGTCCTTGATTTCCTGAGGACAAGTCTTTCCTATAAGAACATTCATTTTAGGGCCAGAATGAGTCAAATTAACAGATTCATACTTCCCTCCATCACTCTTTGTAGGCACCCTTTGACGAGCCCATGGGTCTAAGTCAAATATCCTCTCCAAAGAAACCATCCCTTTCGGAATGCTATTACTTTTCGAATCCAATATCCCTTCTTCACTCTCTTTCTCAGGATCCCAATCTCCCTGATCTCTTTCAGATTCATCTATTATTTGTCCTTCAAAAACATTAGAACTTTCCAAAAAGGCCAATATATGTTGATCATCATCAAATACCTAAAAGTGTCGGACATTATTAGGAATAGCTGGGACTGAAATCAACTCAACTAAAAATCTCTTTAGATCAAAATCTTGCATGGGTTCCAATGTGCTAGCAGCAACAACAAGTGCATCTGCAATTTGATTAGCTTCTCTAGGGATTAGAGTAATCCCAAAAGCATCAAAGTATTCAATTAAGTTCCAGACTCTATTTCTATATGCAACCAATCTTTTGTTATGACATGTATACTAGCTACATACCTGTTTTACAATCACTATAGAATCCCCCATAACTGTGAGAGCAGTAACCTTCTTTTTATGAGCAAACATAAGGCCTCAATCAAGTGCTTCATACTCAGCCACGTTGTTTGTGAAACCAAACTACAATCTATAAGAAGCAAAATAAGTCTTCCCTTTCGGGTTGGTTAGTTCAATTCCTGCTCCACTTCCTGCTTTAGATTTGGAACCATCAAATTTAAGAGTCCACAATTGGTCTTTGCCTGGGAGTTCTTTCTTCTTAGGGACAACAGGGGATGACTTACTTGGGATGTGTGGCAGTTCGAACTTTTGCTGGTCATCAGAAATTGACTTGGGACAAAGCTCACTTGAAGATTTTTCTATGTTTTCAACTTTCTCAGAAATCAATTCCTGAACAACTTCTTGGGTTAAATTGCAATCCAACTCATCTTTCATCAATTCCTTGGGCATTGGCAAAGTATATGGGGCAGGTGTATTGAATAGGAATTGGGACACCTCAACCTCTTCTTGAATTTTAGAGCTTAGTACCTAAGTTTGCTCTACTAGTGAGGAACCTTCCTCTTGAGAAAGGCTAGTCCTAGTAAGAATGGTAGCATCCTTGACCTTAAAAGAAAAATCATTGATAGGAGTCTGGGGTTTCTCTTGACATATTTGTTGAGGCTGATCTACATGACTTAAGATATCTAGGCATGATTGGCATGTTAACTAAGAATTATTATGATAATGAATCCTACACCAATTAGGAAGTAACAAACTACTCAAATCAGTTTCTTCTCCTAAGACCAGTCTATCTTGTTGCAATTTCCTTATTAGAACTTGTTGGTTGATGCAGATCATTGGGTCACTATGTTCTAGGGGAAATGTATCCTCAGGACTGATTATAGTTAAAGTAAGGACTTCCTCTTGTTTGTAAACTCCTATCTCAGTCTCAAAATATGCCACTTCATTTGAAGCATCATATTCTGTGATCATATGCTTGAGTCTTGGTTCACTCTCAATCCTTATCTGTGTTGGTACTCCCTTCCATGGTAACCACATGTGAGAGAAATCCAACGAAAAATATCCCCCAATACTTTTCATTAGCTCTCGACTTAGGAGCATACCATATGTTTCTGGGATGTCAACCACTTGGATATATATGTAGGTCTGGATCCTTGGATCTGATCCAACCTGTACATGCATGTTTTTTAGTTCACCTACAACATTGACCTATGTTTTATCTAACTGAATCACTTTCTTATTGGTCGGGATAGGACTTAATCCTAACTTCTTACATATTGAAAAGGGCATAACATTACCCGATGCTCCAAAGTCTAATAAAAAGTTGTGCAAATTCTTTCCAAAAATCCTTAAACTTAAAAGAAAAGGTGGGGTACTGGTCTTACCTTTATAAATGGTTGCATTTGTCTCCTTTGTTGGAGTCACTTTACCTTTTCCCTTTAAGCGATCTGCCTCTTCCAAGGCTTTCAATACCACTTCACATTGAGTTGGGCACCACTTCATGATGTCAAAGAATGACAAGGATGTCTTCTATCTCTGCAATTCTGCAATAAAGTCAAATTTTGAATCATTCCTAATTTGATACTTAGGAAAAGGAGGCGGATTGCCTCTATTTTGAAAGTTAGAAGGTCCCTTTGGTGGCGGTGGGTTATTATCTGCATTTTGGTTTGGTGGGACAATATTGTTTGGGGGTGCAGATGTAGTAAATGGGCCCTTATTCTGAATTCTCAGAAAGTGACCCCCTTTAGACTGAAAAGCTTGGGCATCATACACATCTTCCTCTGGCTCATTATCTCCTTGCATGGGAAATTGGTATTTCTCTTCAATAGTCTCATAATTCATAGCAGTACTGACTGGCCCATTATCCTAATTGGAATTTCCTGTTGGAGGATGGGAATCAGCTTGTGCAATCTTTACAATTTTCTCCATTTCAGGGCAATTAACCTCAGAATGTGTTGCAGTATCGTGTAGCCTCCACCAATTAGTCATGAAATTAAGGTCAGCCACATTAGCAGTATGTGATCTCTCCTCACCTAATTGATAATTATGAGGAACTCCCCCATTGTTAGGTCCAGTATTCCACTGCCTATTGTTGTTGTTGAACCTCTAGTTATATCCTTTGTTCTGATTTTGGTAATTTTGATTAGAGGAGTTCTGATTCTAGAAGTTTCGATTGGTGTTATGATTCCCATTCTGATTGGAGTAATTTCCTTGATTGTTGTAACCTCCCTGGTTCTAATAATTCTGATTTTGGTTGTGGGGAGGGTTTTGCCTAAGCTATGCCATATCATTAGACATTTGAGATAGATTCTTCTTGAGAGTCTCTAACTCACTAGTCAGTTGAACAGTTTGTTCATTTTGCACATTTTGCACTATGGTTGGGGAATGAACATGGGTTGATCTTCCCGCTTATTGTTGTTGATTTTTAGGTTGTTGGGAAGAATCTTGCATACCACTTCCAAAAAAGGGCACAGTGGGTGGGGCTTGTAACTCATAAACAAGTCTGTATTGGGAATAAGACATCCCTAGGACAGTGTTGTACAATGGTGGGTTATGCATCTGATAATTCATGGGAGGAAGAGTTTTTCCTAAACTTCTTGATTGTAGACTTATCTGTTGTTGCAATTTGATGGCCAAATGATAAACTTTACACAAAGAGTTAATCTCATCAGCTTGATAAGTTCTCTGCAAGAATAGGCCAATCAAGGGATCAACAGCTCTTAAATATGCCTGAATGGCCATATTATCAGCCACTAAGTAAGGATCTTGTAGCCTACGATACATCCTTTCGAATCTAGTATTAAATAGAGGTAGTGGCTCATGATGTTCCTTTCTTATGGTGGAAAACTGGTGATACAAGATGGCAGGGTCCACATAAACTCAAAATTGATTAATGAATGCATTTTCTAAATCTGTCCAACCCAGAATAGATCCTCGGGGCAGATTTAAATACCAGTTATATGCCATATCCCCTAAACAATAAGGAAACAATCTACATACCACGTCCTGATGAGCAACTTGAGCATGTGTACAAGCATCTTTGAACTCTTGTATATGGTCCTCATCACTTCTTGATTCACCATGCATGTACTTGGGACAAAACTTTTCTGGGTTCTTCGGTAAATCATGGATTCCTCCTCGAATAGTCCTTAATGGAGAGGGATTATTCACAAAGTAAGCCATGGGTAGGATTGGTTGAGCAGGTGGTGGTGATGTAGGCTGAATTGGTGGTGACACAGGCCTAATTGGTGGTTGTGTGGGTGGATTTGGAGGAAATCCAGTGGAGAAAGTGGTGGTGGAAATGTAGGTATCAATACCCTACGAGCATGGGGTCTAGGTCTTATCGGAGTTTGAAGTTCTTCTAATGGTTCAGGATTAGTAGAGGATCTAAGAATCCTCCCGTATTTCTTCGGTGAGAAAGACACAATGCGAGCCAGCTTGTTCCTTCAGGCCCTCCTTCTAGCGCCAGATCTATTGATGGTGAAAATGACACAAACAACATTTAAACAGAATATTTCTACTCTATTTCTCCTGAAAAAGAAAGACAACATATAGTAGCCTAACTCCCAAGGTCCTGGTAGTTGGTTCTCAACTATTTGGTGTCACTCAATTGGTCCACGCAACTGTAATATTCAAGGGGCATGTGTTGGTAACAAGGAATACAAGCAATGACTTATTCATCAGACTTTTCTTAATAAAGAAAGGGGGTTTTAAACAAAAGAAAAAGATAGATCAGGGCGTACATCAGTAAACATGAATATAACTTATCTAGCATCCGAACATATATCTTCAACAATGAATTTTTTTCCAACAAATCAAGAAAAACATGGCATGATACAATTTACAAAATAATCCATACTATTGCATGCATCTAAGGTGCTTAATTTAACGTCACAATCACACATCATAAATATTCCAAAGATTCCAAAAGAACACACTTTCATTCATCGCCAAGATCATAGATCAACAGACTTCAATAAATTCAATTCATCGATAATCTAATGAAATAATCCTTTAAATCTGGTTTCTTCTAATGACTTTCATCACATAAGAAACACTCATGCTTCAGCACAATCACTAGCATATAGATACATTATAATTCATCAGCCTTACCAAATAAAACTCAATTCTAACACCATATTGCATAAAAAAAAAACCTGTAATTATATTCAACTGTAAATAACAAAGTATCTCTGTAACAACTACAAAAAATTCTATCTCCTACTATCAGGTGGCCATTTCTATTCTCTATTAGCCGACCCTTACAATATGATACCCCAAGGGTATTTATAGATATACAAAAATCTGAAGTCCTCTCTATTTTAGGTCGATCCACCTTTTTAGGGATTAAAGTATT
Organism: Sequoiadendron giganteum; assembly: GCA_007115665.2. Classification (NCBI taxonomy): domain Eukaryota; kingdom Viridiplantae; phylum Streptophyta; class Pinopsida; order Cupressales; family Cupressaceae; genus Sequoiadendron; species Sequoiadendron giganteum. Next base: position 292,245,377 of record CM021108.1, read on the forward strand.
CTTGGAAACTTGGTTAAATTGGAAGAAAAGAATGGAGAGGAGAAAAGAAAGCCATGCGCCCACAAACTGCCAGTTGTGCATGCAAAGAAGAAAAAAGAAAACCATGCATGCATGAGGCTACCAATTATGCATGTGAAGCCTTCTCTGCAATGTACTCGTCATAACTGGAGAAGACTTGTTGAAGCACCTCCAAATCTGGCCCATCAACCCAACTGTCTTCAAATTTGATCCTTTCTAGCTCCCCAACAAAAAATCCTATAATATCCTTTAACTTGGTCAACTCCCTCTTAGTTGCCCTTATCTCTTCTTTAATATCCATTAATCGATCTAGCAGCAAATCTTCACCATCATCTCCTTTTTGCATGACCTCTTTAAACCTATCATCCCATTTTTCCTTTATTTGGTTCAAAGGCAGGCCCTCCTTTAATGGTATATCAATGTTTACTACAACAGCAATAATTGCTTCCAACTCCTCAAACTGTTCATTCAAATCCTTAACAGAATCCTGATCTTCGCTTTTATGCTTGTATATAGAAAATCATACCTAAATCGAAGTATGTTGGAAGTCTTTGACAAGAAATCTTTATTGTCCTCTTTCGAGTATTGAATTTTCTAGAAGAGTGGACTTTGACAATTTTCTAACCTCCTTCAACTTTTGATTGTATCCTCTATATTCCTCCTCCTGTTCTCCCAATACTTTGACATACTGGTTCATTTCCTCTATTAGCTCCTCTGCTATTTTATGAACCCCAAAACTGTTGTCCAGTACTTCACTTATTTCCTGATTTATCTTATCAGTCCACCTATCCAACATCTTTGCCTTAATCCTTACTTGTACCAAATCATCCACCTCTTTCTTACTAAGCAAAACTGGTGTTTCAATGGTGGCAATTTGTTGTGACCTCGGAGTAGAAACACTTTTCAAGAAAGAATGCAATTGATCTAGTTGAGCCTTAACCTCATCCTTTTTCTGCTTATCTTTCATCATTCTGGATTTAGTGGATGAAGCTACCACATCTATTAAATTCATCTGTTGATCTCTGGTGGGTCTCCCCAAGTAAACAGTACCCAATTGGTAATTAGTCAATTGCATGTCTCCTACATCCTTGTCCATCATTGGTATGGCACATTCAGCAATAATTTCTCCCCTATCGGTGAGTCTGGTGGAATGTAGGATCTTGGCCTTCTTCTTGGGCCTTTCTTTCTCAATTTCCTTCACCATGTCGTCCCAATTGAGAGGTTGTGAAGGTGTCACTGAACTCTTCTGAAGATCCAATTTTAACCAAGTGGGAGCACCTCGAGTAGTGGTCATTATAGTTGAAGAAGAAGCAATAGTAGTAGTTAAGGGTGGTTGCACATTTACTTGAGGTTGAGAATCAACCCCTTGTTTCTCTTGTTGTTCTTGCTCCACATTTGTCTGAGCAATCTTTTCAACTTCCTCTCTATCCTTATTTTCTTGTATCCTTTCCTCTTCTTCTTCCTTTTTCAACTTTTCTTCTTCTAATCTCTTCTTCTCTAGTTCCTAGCTTCTCTCTTCCTCTAATGCCTTAATTATTTCTGCATATTCCTTTTCCTTTTGTTGTTGCTTGATCAGTTCCTCGGCGTCTTTCTCTTTTTGCACTCTTTTTTCTTCCTCTTTCTCTTTATAAGCCTCTTCAACGAGCTTCAACTTAGCCAAAAGAACTTCTTTCTCTCTTTGCTGCTTTGCCTTTTCTTCCTCCAAATCATGAATTTTTTGTATTAACTCCAGCTTATCATTTTTGTCTTTGATCCTGAGCTCCTGCTCCTTTTTCCTTTGTTGTTTTCCTATTTCATCAGCCCTTTGTTTGGCTTCTACCTACTGTTGTTGGAGTAAGGCATCAGCTTGTGCCCTGGTATCAATTACCTTTTGCTTGTCTGTTGTAGTGTGTGCTTGATCATTCGAAGCCTTCTTTTCCTCCTCAAATAGTGCCCATTGATCCTCCTCTGTCAACACATTTTCAGTATCCTCCTCTAGAGGCATATTTTCTTGTGCATCCTTCTCTAACAAAGTCTCATCAGAGTCCGTTCCAACATCATGGATCTCCACCTATTCTCCTTTTCCCTTCAAGGTCTCAGTTGTATCATAAAGAGTGCCTCTTTGCACTTCTTCACTTTGCTTCTTTGTAAGTGGGACTTGAGTAGAGGACTCACCTAATGCATGTGTTGAAGCAACAGGTCCTTTTTGGGCATCCTCCTCCTATGCCTCTGGTTCATCTTGAGTAGAGGCTTCAAGCTCAATCTCTTCAATGTCGGGAGGGAAAAATTCCAGGGGCTCCTTAGAAGGTAATTTCCTCTTGATTCTTTTGTATCCCTTCCCCTTCTTAGGAGTTGGTTCCAGAGGAGTTTTGGTTCTTAGGACAGCCCAATGAATACTTCTATCCAAAAATGGCCTTCCTATTTACTTTATGTCAATGGTCTCCTCACCATCCCAATCCACCGGATCCAAACTTTTGGTTCCAATATTTAATGCCTCATATGATGGATCTAACACCACTCCATCATCTACTAATGTGTCAGGGATATCATCTTTGATCCTGAATTCTACCATGAGTGCAATGGATAACCTCTCATAATTTTTCTTCCTGAGGTCATACTCATCTTGAAGGTCACTCCAGAAATCTTCCAACAAGTTGAAATGTTTATCAAAAACAGAAGGCAACAAGGCATTCATTTTCTTCCTTGGGTCAGAGTACTTCCGAGCTATGTACAAACCTAGTTTCAGATGTATCAACTCACTGCACACTACCTTAGCTCCCACCAGCTATTGACAGTTGTATTCACCCAATTGCATGGGGAACTTATGACATCATGTTTTGTGCTTCAATCCAAACCGGGCATTAACCCCTAGAGCTTGATATACAAATTCCATTAGAACTATCCTATATCTACAACATCTTGGGAGCAAGTGTGGATGACCTTCAAATCCAGCCAGTCTAAAATAAGTGAACTTGGGGTATTGGATATACCAACATCCCCATTTTGTGATAAACTCCATAGCTTCTTGGCTCAATCTATATCCTGCATCTTCGTTAAGTTGGTTAATGATTATATATAGAAATGCATCATTGACCCTTCTAAATTGTGTTTCAGATACTTGTAGAGATAACTGATCATAATGGTCCCACAGATTCCTTTATCCATCTACCTCTCCCAATATCCCCACTCTCTTTAAACCTAGAAATATACCTCCTCTAGCTATTGCATAAACAACATAAGAAGTCATAAAGAAGCATTTGGTTTCCCTTATCCTTGTTAACTGGTCATGAATAGCATCAGAGACAACCATTGGCCAATCAAACTGTTGTTTTCCATTAAAGATGGTCTGAATGAAGGGAAACATCCACTCCTTGAAGTGAAATGCATCCCTCTTCCCAAATACTCTAGACAACATCATGATCAAGTCTGATACTTCTTTGTAGAATTATGTCCTCTTTGGTTGATCATGAAGCTTGGTCAAAGACTTCTTCTCTGTTCTCAACCATTTCTTGTTCGAGTGAGCTTTGTTGGCCTCCTTGTATTTTCTATATTTCTCTAATGATTCTGCCTCCTTTAACTGTACCAGGTTCTTTGGATTCGGGAAACTAAACATGTGTTGAAACATTTGAGGAGTTAAATCAATAATAAAATTATCTTATGAATCCATACACTGCCTAGCGGCTGGATTGTAAGCTCCTGTTGCTGCCATAATCAACTCTAGGCACTGGATAGATAGAGGAAATAAGGTGATGTGAGCCAACCTAGACTCAACTATTCTTTGAGTTCTCCCTGTTATATCTTCAGTGAATTTTTCCGAATACAGCTCCCCAAAATTGTATGAGCCCAGATTGGTGTCAGTTATATCAGACCAATCCGATTCCACTTTGCTTGCTATGACAGAAGGACCCCTATGATTATACCTCAAAGTATAAGGTTGATGCTTTGGCTTTATCTTCTTGGGCTTAGTTGCTTCCTTTGATGTTTCTGTAGGCCGATTCCTTTGGGAGGCTTCTCCTAATACTCCTGACATCCTTTAGCTTTCCTACAACAAAAACCCCAATTAGATCCTTGAATAAATATCACAAAATATGCTTTAAAACCTTACCCTTCATATATATATAGGAGGCGAAACCAAACATAAAACATTCTAAATAGTCTCCTTTAAAACACTGTCGGGCTCGGGGCCAAAACCGTCATTGAGATTTCAATAATAACAAGTGGGATCGGAGTCAGAACTATCATGGTGATCGGAACTGGAACCGGAATGGAAACTGATTTGGTTTCTTTCATATTTTCTAATTTCATATTCAGTTTCGGTTCCACTTCCGCTTCCACCTAGGCTATCGATATTTTGAAAGAAGGCTTCTCACTATAAGCAGAGTTAGATACGGGATGGAAATGGAATCAATACCTATTGGAAAACATGGTTCAAAGTCTAGATTGATTCTGATCCCGCTTCCACCTAAAATAACCATGACGTCATAAGTGTTTTTTAACAATTTGGTAAATAACTTCATGATTAAGGACTAGGTCATATCAAAATGAAAAGGGGCTTAAATATAACATAATAAAACCATCCCCATATTACCAAGAGGCGACTGTACTTTCTAGGGCATCATATTTAAAAAAACACAAACACAGAAATACATAAAAACCCTAAACTAAAAACCTCGATATAAAAACTAGGGCATGAATTTAACCCTATTTATTTTGCTAGATTGAATGCAAAACAATATTCCTAAGTAAAAACAATATTTAACAAACCCTACTCACTGTGGAATCGTAATTTAACCTACGCATTAAAAACTAGGGCAGCACGATGCAATCACGACTAAAAGATGTGAAAACGATCATGTTGAAAACAAAGAAACCAGATACAAAAGCAAAAACGAAGACAATAAATCCAAACAAACAAACAAAGAAAAACAAAACATGCAAACTTGCTGAGAATCACGAACTTGCCCAAAGCAAAACAATCCCAAAACGAATAGAAATGGAAAACACGAAAGTAAAAAGAAGAACGAGAATAGAAAACCCTACCTCGAATGCAAATAAATAGGCTAACCTCTTAAAGCAATCTGTGCACAACTCTCTGTATCAATCGATTCACTTGTCCAAAAACTTCACTATGACTCTAGTTCACTCTTGAATCTCTTAACAGTAATGATAATAACTACGCGTTAATCCCTAATTAAGGTAAAACTCAGAGTTTCACGCATGCATGGCACCTGTCATTAATGCAATAAATATAGTAGAGCGAAGTCGGAACTACAGAAAGAACTGGCCCATTATTGTCATGTGACTTCAGTAAAGTCAACGACCAAGAAACGGCGGGAGCGGAATCGAAATGAAAACTTTTTCGGAAACTTTGTTTAACTTTCCAACTTGGTTCCTGTTCCGGGTCCAGTTCCGCCAATAAAGAATAAAACAAAACCAAACATAAAAATAAAATAAAAAGACTGAAATAAGAAAACTTAACATACAAAACCTAGTTTAAAACGAAAGACAAAAAAGCGGAGGCGGAACGAGATTTGATTTTGAAATTTTGAATAAATACCTACTTAACTTCCACTCTGGCTCCAGCTCTGACAAAGACAAAACAAAAAGGTCAAAAGAAAGACTGTCAGGATGGGAATCAGAATGATTTTTTGAAAGAAGTTTCAAAACCCAATTCAGTTTCGGTTCCGGTTCCGGTAGAATAAACCAAAGAAAAACAAAGTGTTGGAAAATAAAGAATCCAAACTTTGTTCGAAAAACAACCAAGGATAAAAACATAAAGGGGGACCCCTTTTGACCAAGGAAAAAGATGGGATGGTTATGCAAGGCATAACAGGTCCCACTATATAGGTCCTCTAATATATACGATAAGGTTGGTGGCTCATTATATGTGGCATCAACATGATTAACTACCCTTACAAATATAAAACAAGTATATGCAAAGGTAAATTTTCAAATGAGTGTTCAATGTATCCATCCCTCCTCACTTTGGAAAAGAGAAACGGAGATTTGGAGACAAACCTCAATATCGATGATAAAAATATGGGCTCCATAAAATAAAAGGCAATTAATGGTTCCAAACCTTTTTATTCTCCAAAAAAGGTTTGACTTGGGAGGCACTATAAAGCAAGTTGTTATGTCATCTAGGGATGGAATTTTTTAGAGTATAGCCATAATTTTAGATGGGGTGCAACATTTATCATTTGATTAGGTGAGTAGATACATGATGGTATCACACACCTCGACTACATTCGAGTCTTTGTTGAGCACAGATGATTTGTTCATCCATGTATAGATAGTGTCACCACACAACATGACATGGATGAGGGTAGATAACAAGTTGCATGGGTTGAGTGTATGCCTCACCTATCAGATCATGTATGCATATTATTTCATCAACTCATAGCATGGAATTCCTCTAGAGAGTTTAGATAGACTAACTACCTTTTACTACTAGACCTTGCTTTGATGATTCCTAAATTATTGCATATTTCCTTACACATAATTATACACTATTATTTTCACATCCTTCTCGATTCTACTTCTTTCCACTCACTTCTCATTTTCTACCTTGTTATGTTCCTACACTATAATTTCCTGCATTGTCATTTTCTCATATTATACCTCTCTTACTTTATTCATCATATACTTAATTTGTTACAATTATAATTTTACCACTCTCTTCATCTACCCAAATTCACATCATAATACTTCTCTCACTTCCTACTACTCACACTATGTCAATCCTAATTTCCTCTATTTTATTACCCCAAACATATTTTCTTATGCTTATCATGCCTACATTTCTTTCCCCTCATTTTAATTTTCCTCTTTGTGAATTTTTTCTATGCTTCTTATACATATTCCAATTGTTATATTCCATGTGTTACTTCCTTTCCACCAATCTATTGCATATGATATTTTTCTTCCTTCTTTCTCACACTGGTTATTTCTAATCACTATTTTAATTTCTTTCATCCTTCAATTACATGTTATATTATGATGTAATAATTTTTTTTACTAACCTAGTTCTTGACCATAAGTAAGCTATAAATACCACATGGTCACAAACGTAAATCAAGAAAACTAGAAACACTAAACCCTTCATCCTAATATCTAAACACAAATCCATCACCACATGCCTAATTCCCTAGAAACCCAAAACCATATATATGTATTGTATTAAAACAATAAACCTAAAACTTTAAACACCTACCTCAAAATATACAAAAATTGAAACCCAAAAACCTAAATCATAAACTCAATGTTCATCATTAGCCCAAGTCACCTATTGAAACATCAAACCCTTGAAACCCCTATATTTTAGAAACCTCAAAATCTATTATCTTTTATCTATATATCTCCCAAAATAGTCCTTAACTACTCTAGAAATTATCACTCTCACCTTTTAGTGCACCTATATCTTTGGTTTGTAAGTCAAACCATCCAATAAAGTAGAGTGGCAGTGAGAGACAAGGTATTAAGAGGTTTTGAATCTATCTAAGACCTAGTGCTTGGATAAAACCCCTTGTCACTTCATTAGACCCATATTGTCACTTCATTAGACCCTTTATGGGAAACCTATCTTAGCTCATAACGATAGATCCCAAAAGAAGAAAAAAGACTAGATGAGATATATCTAGAGTAAAGGTATAGAAGAAGAAGAGAATAATATCAAGTAAAAATAATTGTAAGAAAAATATTCTCTAGTCTCCTTATTACCTTGCCATCTATAGCCCTCAAATATACTTTCGGGGCATCACTTCCTAGGATATGAGAGGGTAACCTTGTTGAATGTTGTGTTCAGTGCACTGTATAGGAGGATTAAGAAGAGAGAAGAAATTAAGAATCTTTTAACTAATGGCCACATCATTAGAATTTATTTTTTAGTTGTGTAAAAAATAATAAAGATAATCATTACGTTTTTATACAAATTAAAAGGATTCAACAAAATTCATATCTATAAAAATGTCTCCCTAATAAATTAAACTACATAATTATCAAAATTGTTAATTTGTGTTCAAATTATTTTTTATTAAAGAGATAAATAATAGGTTTTGACAAGACCCTAAAACCCATTACATCAAGTAAAGCATCAATCAAAACATAGCTAACCCACAACAAAATAATAACCATAAGACAACATACCCATAATAGTCCAAGGCATACAAAATGAGTTCCATAGAGATGGAATGTCCAAATAGGATAGAGACAACACAACAACCAATCTACCAAAGAAAGCATAATTCTAAAAGAGAAATCCTAAACGATGTCAAACCAACCCTAAACAATTGCACACCCTCCACCCCAGTGTGCGATTGAGAGACATACTTGGGAAGAGCTTTCTTTCACCACTAAACAATAGTATATGATACAAATTTCTTTGGGTCCTTAAATTAAGGATAAGTGGAGAAGAAACCAACATAACTAACATAACCTCAAGTTTTGATTAGGGAGAAGAACACCTAAATGAATAAATCAAACATTGAGGATCCTCAACAATAACACACAAGTGTTGTGCCAACACCGAGGGAAAATTAAAAGAAACAAAATAGGACAACAAAGAAAATAGGTAGGGAATCATTGAAGGACCACAAATAGGAACTAAGGGAGCTAGATGACCTATATCAGACCTAATAGGAGCAACTATAGGAGTCACTGAGATAGGCTAAAATCTTGATTCAAATCCTTCGTATTGTACTCAATAGGAGAGGATGGTTTACGAATAGCACAAGATTAATCTAAATCCAAATACCATGTGGAAAAGAAACATCTACAATGAAAAGGGGCATTCCCATAGTTGAAAGATTGATTCCAAGGTCGATCTTCAGTCAACAAGATAATCTCCCCAAGGAGAGTCTTCACAAGGCTAATCTCCATCAAGATGTGGGTGAAGGAGGTGTAAGAGACTTTTGAAGTGGCAATAGAAACCTTCATAAAGAAAAAAATAGCCTTATCAATAACCTCAAAAGTAGAGTTACACCAAAACTAAAGGGATAGATAAGGTAGTTTGACCCAAATCAACATAATAGATCAAAAGACTCAGTTAGAGGATTGAACAAAGGAGTCTCAGGTCAAGTTGATAAAGAATGATGGCCCCATGACCATAATCTTTCATCCAAAATAGCATCCTTATCCTTAAAATAATTGAAACCCACCACAAATAATCTCCTAGAATAGGGTTAATCTCCATCATTTCCTCCAAAATAGAAATCCAATGTGATTTAATTATGAAATTCAAGGAGAGTAAGTCACAAGTGGCCAAATTTGCATATAAGACCTTTATTAGAGAAAAAAATATTGTTATCCACCACATCCTTCCCTAGAATTGCTATAAGAATGGACAAAGCACATGGGAGAAACAATAGGTTGGTCCAAGGATGATGGCAAGAGACGTCTATAGAAGGAATGTGGCTCATAGCCATAATGAATGAAGAAGGAAAAGGGGCACATAAGTTGTTAACAAATCCACCACTAGGGATATATCCACCATATAGTTTAGATATAGGAGACAAAGGAACTAAGCCACCCAACAACTTCTCCTAAAAACCATTCACTAGCACAAGCAAATCTACCTTACCAATAGCTAACATCAAGAAATCTACCACCAAATCACTACTCAAAAAGATACTAGATTGAGAACCAACCCACTACCAATACCAAGGGCCATAGGGAGTAGCAAAAAGAGCTCTTCGAAAAATAGGGTTGGGGTTTCAGGATCAAGTAGGAACATAGCATTTGAAATATCAAGATTATTAATGTGCTATTAAAATGATTTAATTTAAGCTAGATATATTATTTTAAATAATATATTCAGCCAAAAAATAATATGCATGTGTTGTGATGACATGTATTGAACCAAATATTTCAACTAAAACTAGGTTTCGATCAAACCATGAACCCGATCAAAATTACCTAGTTGGCAATAGACGTGACAATTTGGTTCCCTTATTTTCATTAAAAAAATTTAAATCCTACTTTCACTCAAGTTTTCTCAAAGTAGGGAGAACATATTCAACAAAATTTAAAAATACCTCTTGCTAGGTCTTGAAGCCTAAAATCCAAAAAAGAAAGGATCCTCTCAAAAAATGTTTTTCTTTTGTTTATGATAAACAATTAATACATAAAATTTAGGCCCATCAAAACTTACATTTTAGTAAACTTCGACTTAGTTTTTTAATAAAAATAAATATTTATCAATTGTGTTTTCATGTATTAAATATTCAACTTAGTTAAGTGGGAAAAATCAAGAGAAAAAATAAAATTTACAATAATAAAAATGGAGGTTCATTGACCTCACTTTCTAAATATTTTTTAGCAATTAAGTTTTAGAGTCAATTTTATATTAAAAATTATATCTAAATAATTATAAAAAAATACAAACATAAACTAAAAATTATATATTTCATTAGTTTATACCATTTTAAAATACAATATATATGTCAATTTTAAGTGCCTCAAGTTAAAAATTTGATTTGTGCTAATCATTTCCTATATAAAAATATGACATAGTACTCAACTTTTACCTTATATCACACTTTGTCATAAATTTGTCCTCACAATAGAGACAAAAAAATCTCTCCCTAAATAATCTTCCAAGATAATGTCATTTCATTTGCACCTTAAGTCCAATGCATCATCACATGAGGACATTACACCTTTTCCTCTCCTTAAATTGAATCCATAATAATGTATGAACTCAAATTTAGGGGGCATATTATCCCAAATACACTTTTTAGTTTGGCATGATTTTGTGTATGCATGAGTTTTGGGGGACATATTGTCTCCTTCTCCATGACAACCCTATGCAATATGATCTTATTCTTATATTTTTAGATATTGCATCCTTGTAAATATTGTGGGGGAGCACAATGATTCCAATTCCATGACAACCCTATACATCATGATTTCATTCATAAATTTTGCATAGTTCCATGGGAGCCAACTCATTTACATTTCCATGAATCCAGTTAAGGCTCAAACTTAAACAAAGATTATTTTTTATGGCTTCATGCTTGTATCCATCATTTAGGCTATACTAGTTCTAACTCAATGGTCTCATTTGTTGTCTTCACGTAGTTATCAATGTCATGTCTAAAAAAATGATAAAATTTACAAATATTTTTTTATGAAAACAACATTATTTTGTAGGTTTACTAAAGATGTGTGTGGTTTTATAAATATTTCTCTACTTGAACATGAAGAAATATTGAGATCTTGTCATGTCCTAGTATCCTAGATCTGTTTGTCAATTTTATTAATTATGTATTTTACTTTGGCATGCATAATTTATGTAGTTCACATGCACACTAAAGTGAGGGAAAAATATAAGAGATGCATACACTACTCTTTTATTCATTTGCTTTACATCTATATTTGGTACTATCCTAAATACATAATATCATAATACTCAATTTGATGTGTTTTAGACATAATTTAATCATAATCTAGCATCCATTACTCTAAACATATGCACCCTCATCATAAAATATAATCATTTTGAATCTTATAAATTTCTATCCTCTTAGACCAGACAAAAAATGCATGTTTATCCCTTATACTAATCCACATCATAATCCTATCCTACCTATTCAAATTCCAAATTTCATATTATTAAAATGAACACTTTAAAAAACTAAACATTACCCATCAACTTACATATCAAAATATTTAAAATTATAAAATCTTATCTTATATCTTTTTACACATTAAAACAACACAAAACTTACATAAACACTTACATCAACAAATAGTACACTCTTTCAAGATTTTTATTTTAAAAACATCTTTTATACATTATTTTTTATTATTAATATATACATTTTTCCAATAAAAAACAAATAGTACACTACAATCACCATCACCATCTTAAGTAGGCACATGCATGCATTTGATATGCCTATTGAGAGGAGGTTGTTCTAACTTGCCTTATAATAATACTCCACCACCACATCTTTTTCCAACGAATTAGATTAGCTTTGGAAACAACATAGAATAACCGCCCATTCCGATAGCCAAACAAATTTATGAAAGAATGCCATAAATTCAAATTTTAAATGGTTTTTAGGTAAAGGACAACATGGGTTTCTTAATGTCATAAATTCAAAGTTTTAATGGTTTTTAGGTAAAGGACAATATATGTTTATTGAATGGCAATCTTAATTGCCGGTATCAAATCACTTTTTTTAAAAGGTGTACTTTTTACCCATGGTGATAGATTTGCAAAGAAATTCTTTGATTGTTATAAAGTTATTTCACATGCCTTCAACAAATGTTTCTTATGATAATGCAAGAGAGTTTTCCAATGTTACATCATGTTATCCCACCAAGCACAAAGTCATTTACCTATGCTTTTCATATGAAAGGCCATATATATGAAATTGTATATGTGTAGAGAAATAAACACCTTAGGTTCATTATATAAAAACAATTAATTTAGATATTATGGGTTGGGTTTGATAAATACAATAAATATTTAATTAAATGTTTAGATAAGTTTAGAAATTGAATAAATTAAAGACGTAGATATGTATTTTTGATGTTGATGTAAATTTTTTAAGTATTACGAAGTTATTTATTAAGATTCTAAATATTTTTAATATGTTATTAATTTATAAATTTAATTGTGTACTTTTAAGATTCATCTATACAAATGTGGAAGTGATATTTGTGTAGACCTAAACCAAGTACACATATCTAAACATGCAAGTCATAGATCTGATAAGGATAACTTTGCAAGTGTCTAGTTTTATGTAAAGTTAGACAATATGTATGTGCATCATTGGGGAATCTATCAAATTGTGAGAGTCAAGCTCTTCTCAATCAACCAACTAACAAACTAGCTTTACAGTTCAAAGCAAAAGATTTGAAGACAAGAAGCAAGTGTGCAATAACTCCATAATGACATGAGTTGATGTGATTCTCTAATAATAATACTAGATTGTTCATTTTTTCAAATTAAAATCTAGTTATGCTCAATGGATTCCTAAGTTATCTCAAAATGAATGAATGAACATCTTTAAATACCACAATCAACCACACAAATCAACACAATGTACATTAAGTTAGCTCACAATGTGCATTAAGTCAGCCCATAATGAGTTGCATGAGGGGGTCACTATGATTAATTTTATATTTAAACTTTAAAAGTTTAAGGTTCAAATTTATGACTATAAAAATGACCTAGATCAAATCTACACATACAAATTTCATCGAAGTGATAAAAAAATAATGTAAAAATCAATAATAATAAAATCAAAATATGGGTCTGAGGCCTAGTTCGATTGGCTAAAGCATTTTGTTGCAAGCAAGAGGTCACAAGGTCTAGTCTCCCCTCGTCTCAATGGTGCAAGAGGGTGTGTCATGCCAACATCAACGATCATTTGAAAAAAGTTTACGAACGCACTTCAGATTATAAAGAAGACTACCCCATTCCTATAGTCTAGAAAAATCAAAATATAAAAACTATAAAACATTAAAAAAAAACATAAATATAATTTTCACCATTAAAATATAATATCTTCCAATTTCTCCTGAAATCATTTTGTAGATGCTTCCCCTATATAGAATACATCAAATCTCATACATGTGGTAGGTACTTCACTTTGTTCTTATTAAAAAAAGAACTAATATTCATTAACAATAATAATAATAAACTTTAATATTTATGATTTCACGTAATAAGGTCTGGTAGACGGCACGTCAAATCATATGATGTCATTTCATTCCTATTTCAAAGGTCGTTGGGTTGTCATATTTTAAAATATTTGATATCTTATTCGAACTGCGGAATGGAAGTGCGGTCGAATCACTCAACATGTTCTTACGCGCATGTGCAAGACAATGGTTGGAGCAACAAAAATGGCCCTTAAACCCAAAAACAAACATTTGAAAAGACAATGTCAAATGGGAGTTTTCATTATCTATATGCACGTTCATCTCCCCTAAAGTTTTTGCCAAAATGTAATAATGGGTATGTTGTATAACTTTTCACATATAAGGACAAGTATGTGGATTTGGCTCCTACATAGTCATGCATTGCCTTTGGACATAATTGTATAAGCATTTCTCTATCAATAAAATTTTCTTTGGCTGAGCACCCTGGGAAAACTTTGGGATGATTTCTATTGTTTTGGGGTATGGGTGCAATTCAAAATAATAGTAGTAAGATAGAGAATTTGAAAGAGTATGAGATGAGTTGGTGTAGGTAGATAATGTGGATATGATATTGATTTAGATTTTGAATTTGTTTCAATCTTTCGTAAATCTTTTTGAAGAATGTGGGGATAGTTGTATTGAAATGGAATCAAAGTATGGGAACAAAAAAGAGAGTGGTCAGAAGAAGGAGAAAGTTTGACATAATAAAGATAAAGAGTACGTCGTTCGTTCCTTTTCTTAACCATCCTCTTGTCATCTATCATGATTAATGATATCAAGTTTTCACAATCTATATTGATTATTACTAGATGATTTTTGGAACCGATTGTGTAAGAGTTTTTGCATTAACGTTTCATATCACACTTTGTGATCTTTAATGATTGCATCTTTGTAGGATGAGGGAGCAACCATTGAGGATTTGCTAGGATGGATAATGGATCAAGAGGAAGGGGGTGGAGATTTAGGTTTCATAAGAGGCATTAAGTAACCCTTATGAAGAGGAGAGGATTAAAGAGAAGGTAGATTAGAAGGGTTAAAGGGGAAGAAGACTTTGGAAAGTAAGAGCGTCTAGTTTTCTTGGCAAGATATACTTGAAGTCAATATTACATACCGATGCATTAGAATTGAAGATGAAGGAGAAGAAAATGGTCTTGATAAGGAAAAGTTGGGTTTCTTTTACTAATCTTTTGGGGAAGGAAATAATGGACAAGATAAAACTTTAGAATTTGAGTTGCTTGATAATGTTATGGATGTCAAAGTTGAATGTCAAGCTCCAACAGTCGTTTTCTTTTTTCCTAAAAGGGGTGCCAATAAAAAAATATTTTTGTAAATGGGTTTAAATGAACTAGGAATATAAGGGTTGGGTGATTGAGACCATAAGAGGTTTGGGAAGGGATGTGTGCCTTGTATGTTTAAACATATTGAACATGCTCAAGCTATGTTGCAATGTGGTACATGGGTTGTATGTGGACAAGTGTGTTATCTCCAAGATTGGAATCTTGAGTTCCATTTTAAAGGAACTTCACATTTGCATTATCTCATGTAGATAGAATTACCATACTCAAATATAGTAGTTTAACCCTTTTTAGGAATATTATGGGTTAACTTGGTCTAGTAATCGATGCATGAGCATCTGGGTGCACAGGCAATCCTGCACACCAAAATTATTTGTGTTATTTTAATTTCTTTCTTTTGGTTGTGGACTTGCAGGCATGATTTATTTTTAAATTATTTTCTCCTCGTGCTCTTATATTGAATTATTAAGTGTTGCAATCTTCTTGGTGCAAGTGCTTAAGGTAGTGGAGGTGTTGGAATGAGATAATGGATGTTAATTTAGGAAAAGATTTGAAAATTATCATGAAAGAACAATTAAGAGGCCAACTGCATGAATTACCATACCATAATGGAGAAGGTAGAGGTTTGAATGGCATTTTGGGGTAAGATTGTTTGGGTTGTAATTGTGAGACCCAGTCTTAGTAAAACGGTCATAACTTTCTCATATTAGATTGAAATTGTGAATTTCAAAATGTTCTTGAAAGCTGAGAAGGAGGTGCACCAAACCCAAAAATCATTTGAGGAGATTCAGACAAATGAGGGAGCAATGATAGACAAAATATGACAAGATTTTTTTGTTGCATACAAATTAAGAGATTTTTGATAGGAAAAGAATGAGAAGAATGTGTGAAAATGAATATTGTTCTAGAGAGGAGAGGATTTGATGTCAAAGGAAGTGTGTTGATGATGATTTGTACTACTCATAGAGAGCAATAATCTATTTTTTGTTTATCTGAAGGTGTTTCTCAGTAAATATAAACTTTGTATGTGTTTGCATGTAGGTGAGTGTTGTTGGAATGACATAGTTGGAGAATGTGGAAGCTTTCATAAGAAATTATTGTTGCAAAAATTCAAGAATTAATAATATTTTAGATTTCATGTGTTTCGTCTTCTCCATTTATGCGTTTTTAAAAATAGAGAAGTGAACTTGCTGCAACAATTGGCAATCCTATGAATTCTCAATTGTTGATTGTGTCAATAATTTAGTCCAAACGTAGTTCAGAAAAGTTTTCTATCATGAGAGTTCATCTTAGATTGTGTATAGAAGTTGACTTGAATTAGCCTTTGATAGAGAATATTAAGCTAATAAACCTTGGTTTTCAAATGGAACAGCTAATAGTTTATTTAAATAAGCCTAATGAATGTTATATTTACTTGAAAGAGGGACATGATATGCGATGATCTTGCCAAGAAAAATAGACTCATAAATTCAAAAGACTTCTTCCCCTTTAACCCTTCTAACCTACCTTCTCTTTAATCATCTCATATTTATAGGGGTTACTTAATGCCTCTCATGAAACCTAAATCTTCACCATCTTCCTCTTTCTTCATTACCCATTCTAGAAAATCCTCAATGGTTGCCCCCTCATCCTACAAAGATGCAATCATGATAGATGACTATAGGATGATTAAGAAAAGGAAAGAGCAATCTACTCCCCCTTTTTATTATGTTAAACTTTCTCCTTCTTGTGACCACTCTCCTTCGCATTCCCCACTTCCATTCAACTATCTCAACCAATCATCTACCTCCCTACTCTTTAGTGTAGGCCAAAGATCAGCATCCCCTTCAAATACTACTAAGGATTGAAACAAAATGACCGACATGTGTTGTTCTCTAATTGCTTTGGGGTGTTGCATTTGAATAATTAAACCATCCCGCCATCATCATTGTGAATTATAATATATTTTATTGGTATGTCAAAGGGATTTCTCTACTTCCTCAAAAGTATAAAGTCAATGAAACTATTAATAAATGGAAACCTAATATCATATTTCTTTGTAAAGTCAAATTAAGTTATGTTTTCCTTAATTTTACTTTTCATAATATATGGAAAGATGCTTAATTTTTGTATATTTCTCATAGTGATGGAAGTGGAGGAGTCATTTTAGAGACATCTTCATGGATATCAACATGTTATTGACAAATGTGAAAACCCTTAACATAGTTGTGTTTTATTTCTTATGTTCTTCAATGGAAAAAGTATTAAATTTTACTTTGTATATGCCCCTAATAATGCTAAAGAACATGCTACAATTTGGGATTAGATGTCTAAGAATATCCCTAACGTAGGTTAGTTTTAGGATGAGACTTTAATATGATAGAACCATAGCGATAATAGTTGGTATAATTATGTTAAACCCATCTAACATGAGTTTGGAAACTAGATTTATTGTCATAATTCTTTGGGTGTGATTGACCCCCTATGTGATAGATATTCCAGTCATTTTATAAACTTGTTTCACATAGTTTAACTGTAAAGTTAGAAAGGATAGGAAATTCAATTGGAGGATATATTAAAAAATTTATGCGAAACTTGTCAAAGAAGAAAGTCAATTGGAGGATATACAAGAAACCCTTGAAGAGATAGTTAAAGATTGTATTCCTAACAATGATCTTAGTTACATCTAATTTTTGGATTGACTTATTTCTTTTGAAAATATTGAATGTGTCCTCTTTTTTATGACACATAACAAAATCCAAGCATTGATGGGATACCTGTGGAATTTCATTAGACTATGTGACCATACATTAAAGATGGTTTTATCAAGTTTATTTAGAAGCATTTTGTAACATCAAAAATTGTATACCCTTACAATTTTCATGCTATGTTTTGGCTCAATTTAGTGTCTATATCCCTTATCATATTTTAGTCTCATATTGTCCCTTACTTCATCCTTTTTTATCCTTAGTGTTAATGTTATGTTTATGATCTCATCTTTCTTCGCCTCCTTCAAATGAGATAATCTATCTTTTGCGCTAGTCTTATATTTCCTTTGTAACTCAAACTTTTATAAGCTAATTTTGTTTGGACGTGAGTGTAATGCATAGAAATCCACATGATGTACTAGCATTTGTTGACATTTTTATTCAAAAATATTTGAACATTTTTCCACCTTTTGACTACTCAGGTTTTGTAACTAATTGAGGAAAAATACCAATACTCAATTCAAACCTTGCACCTCCTTATTTTCCTTCTCATTTTTTTTTGAAGAGGCTCTTTAATCCATTAAACTCAATCAATCTCTCCATAATTTTTTGGATCATTCTTGAATACAACAACAATATTTATGAACTTTTGATCTCTCTATCCAAAAGCTTGTTTCTCTTGGATCTCTTATTGTACTCTACTTGATCTCTATAGTTGAATCTTATTGACGTTGCATGTTGTTAGATCTTCATTGATAATTTCATATGCTCACTTTTCTCTTATATAGTATGCTTCTATTGTTCCATTGAGTTATCATTCTTGTTTGAATAATATTGCAGATCTCTATATATCATTTATCTCTATTTGATAATATATCTAAATTTTCACTTCCTAATCATTCACACACACGCTAGGGTGTGACTTGTTGTTGACTAGGAAGTTATCACTTATAAATTTCATTTCAACATCTTTTCCTTCGTTCTTATACAATAAAATAAGAGCGCACACTTTCTCTTTTTCTATTTGAGTATTTGTGGAAGTCAAAAGGCCAAATCAAGGTCTTGAACCTTGTGGAAAGCTCCCAAGCAATCACAACCCTTTCTTATGTTCACAACTACATGTATTTGGAAGATTTAATCACACATAGGTTTTATTTATTTCACCCTTTTCCTTGTCATTTCTATTTTGTTTCTAAATTTGTAGAGTAAATTGATTTAATAACATTTCTATATATAGAGGTATCTCCTAATATTCTATTTTGTTGCCTATATGTCTCCCTATTCTACATAAAACTATTTTCTAGATTGTATAAGTCCATTTTTCTATTTCTTTGTGATGACAACATGCACCAAGAATAGGACTACAACATTATTTACAAACATATATGCACTATGCCTGCATCCTAGATAGTGAGCCTCTCCTTCTACTACTAGGTTTTTTTCTTTTTTCTTTTTATGATTTTACATTTAGATATTTAGTTATGTAGTTTAGTTTCTTGTATAAAATCATTCTTTATCTCAAGCTAATGTTTTAACTTAGTAAAATATTTCATCATTTTTTAAGTATCAAGTATATTAGAATATTTCTT
Source organism: Sequoiadendron giganteum (assembly GCA_007115665.2). NCBI lineage: Eukaryota > Viridiplantae > Streptophyta > Pinopsida > Cupressales > Cupressaceae > Sequoiadendron > Sequoiadendron giganteum. Next base: position 292,264,598 of record CM021108.1, read on the forward strand.
GTGTGATTTTTATTCTTTTTACAAATCAAAAGAGCTGATATTATCATAATGTAAGTGTGTGGAAATCATTTAACTTATATAACAAAGAGAATTCTTATTTAAATTAATCGTATTTTTTACAATATACATTTAAAAAAGTATTTTGTTTTGAGTATTAATAAAGACTTAATCAAAATCCTTCCTAAGGGGATAAATGAAGATACCATTTATGGTCAACACCCTATTACATTATTAAACACGTCTTACAATACTATTGCTAAGGTATTATTTATTAAAAGAATATAAGTGGTTCAATGTATTGCGGTACAAGAAAAAATAGGTTTTCTTGGTGGAAGATATATTATTGCTAATTTAGTATTAGCATGGAAAACTAGTGAATGTGCTCAATAGTTAGGCTAAAATGCAATGTTGTTCAAGCTAGATTTTAACAAAGCTTGTGATAGGATTCAGTAGAATTTTATTCTCAATTATGCAATGAATTTTATAAAATTTAGAAAAAGAGTAATAATAATCAACATTTTTAATCTATATTGTTATATGCTGGGGTCTTAGCTAACTCATCATAAAATAAATTTCTTACTTATCTAGGTTGGTTCTATCCCTTAGTGGATTCCTAAAATATTGGAAATAAATTAAACATGGTGAAGTAACTTAGGTGTTTTGTTTGGTTTGGGGATATCTCTTACTAAGATATGCAGATGATATCTCAATAGGCTTAAGAATATATTGTTTAATTAGGGACATGAATTTATTTCATTTTCTAAAAAAAATCATATCGTAAATAGAATCTTTATTGCTACATGTGTATTTTTATTCTTGCTAGAAGTCATCTAAAAAAGGTATGAATATTTATGCAAATTGATCTAACCATTACTTTGGAGTAAGTGGGATGACATTACTAATTTTAAAGACACCTCTTGGTCTCCTTGCATCCAACCTAGGTCAAAATGTGGAGTAGGAATCATAGATCCTAAATCTCAAGGATTATGTCTAATTGCTACATGGAGTATTTCAGCTATCAAAGGTGATATTCTTAAATTTTGGAAATTTTTAATGATGTAGAATCATTGAAGTGGTAACTAAAGGAAAATGATAGAGTGTTAATTGGTTGGACTAGTTTTCTTCTTTTATTATGATTTTAGATTAAAGCATCTTTTCTATTCAATCCATTCAAAAATATTGGTAGCGAGTATGTTAATTGTTAAATTAGAGAGATTATTCATTACAACATGCTTTTAGCTTCGCTTCTTCTATTAGTAGAATATGCATATCTAATATCATGAGAAACCTTGAGCCATCAACTTTATTATGTAATCTTATCCCTTTTCAAGAAAGGGATTTGACATTTCAATGATATAAGGGACTTCACCTCTTTGAATCGGTCTCATTCGTAGCTCACAAAAGAACTTAATTTTGAATTAAATAATAATTCCAAGAATCTTCTATTTTTTGTTTGATATTTGGTCCCCCCTAATTTATTAATTCAATTATGCACTCCAACACTATGGAATTTCTATAATGAATGGCATTCAATTTCTTCCAAATATCCCTCCTTCTTCCCCTTAAAACAACTCTATTCTTCCCAAACTATATGTAATTCCCAAAAACATCAAATGAAAGTACAAATTTAGTCATAAATATAGGTTCAAGCTTAGTGTGCAAATTTAGAAATTCAAAGCTAGTACAAAGGTATAATTGTTTGCCCAATTTACAAAATATTACATTGTAAATTTCCCATTGATGATAGACTTTAATGCGTACATGTTCAACTAGTTAAATGCCCCTTTTCTCATTCAAATGAGATTATAAAACATTTACTATGGGGTTTCCAATTTTCTAAGAAGTGAGTTAGTTGTTTTTAGAGATTTGCCTACTTTATTTGGTCGTTAGTTGAGCTAGATAGAATATTTATTTAGAATGGGTGTGAAAAATAATATGAATGTAGATTGAGTTAAATATGTTATGCTTTTATATTTACAGAGGGTTACATTTTCAACTATATTTTTTAATTCTTATATTAATTTAGAAACTATAATTTTAAGGTTTTACTTTAACATATTCTTCTATATTACTTGGGATATTTCTTTTGAAGATCATGTCAATATTTTGGATAAGGAGTACAAAGTTGCATCTGGACTTCAAAAATTGGCTAATCTCATCTAAGTGTGCTTTCCTACTTGGTCTTCTTCTCTCCTACATGTTTATGTCTTACACTTGTGTTATTTGTTTCCTATATTTCTAACCCTACTAGTCTTTTGTTTCCCTTTGTTTGTTTCACCTCTCATGGGACTCATTTCTCTTGCTAGTTGGTTGTTCTAATGTAAAAGGGTTTAGTCCCTTTCAAAAACACAATTTAACTTTATTAAAATTATGTTCTTCTAGATTATATCATTGTCTTCTCAATTACAAGTTATGGTTAAAATAAACAAGTAAATTTCCTACTAGCTAGAGTAAATTAAATTTAAAATTAACTAAATCCAATTTAATTAGCACATTATAAATAAAAGAGTTACATACATTACCAATATTACAATGAATTCTATATAGTCTTTTTTTGTACATAGGATTTTGATTTGTGAACAACTTCTTGTATATATTTTTTTTTTCATACTTAAAAAGTTTAATGTATATTAGAACATTTTTTTAACTTAGTAATTGAATCTGCACCCTTTAGGGTTTCTTGTTTTATTATAATCTCATATTGTTCACTATAAAAAAAGTTACACTCTACACTTTTAAGCATCATTCACAAATGTAGAGATGGAAAGTACATACTTCATTTTTTATTTTCACATTTTGAACCTGCTTTAATATTTGTTTAGGAGAATATTCAACTTCACTATTTATAATTGTCTTTGTTAACCTCTTCCTAATATCATATTTCACTTCCATCAACACCAAATTCATAGATATTATTTTCACCTTAACCATCTATTTACCTTATATGCTAGTACATTTTTATCTTTTTCCTCTAGACTAAACTATGTCTGATAGTATCCACAATCATCAAATTTTGAATTTTATATTTATAAATTCATGATTTTATCCATCCCCATCTTCATTCATTCCCAACAATCTAAAATGTAAAAAAGTCGCATTTGATTTTATTAAAGCATTATATATTTGCATGAACAAGAGGGGGAGAGAGCAAAAGTGTAATACCCCTCCGTTTTGCTTCTTGTTCAAGTTGCTTTATGCTATGTTTGGTTGCAGTTACTTTGATACTGGATACATTTTGTTATGATGTTTTGATCACTACTATTGAGTGACAACTATTATTGTGGGATGTAGTTATCTGATTTTGTTTCACATGCATTATGGATTAATGATGTTGTAGAGTTAACATGAGATGTTATTATGAGATTGTTGGAATTATGATGGAAGTGTCAGTTTTGATGAGTGTATGGGTGAAAAGGACGAGTTTGCATCACTCGCTTGCGAGTGCCCTGCAAATCCGTAATTCCTTCTTCACGGTGTGTATTATATGCTGGATATATTGTATGATGTTGTTTACTTGGTTGCAGGATTGCAGGTACATGACATCGACTCCACCTGGTTTCACAGGTTTGAGCGTGTCGATCCAACGGCTAAGTTGAACGGGAGATAGTAGCTAGGTAACATGTGTCAAGTTTACACCCTAGCCTTAGTGTGTCGTCAGTCGTGTGTGTCGAGCCATTTTCTGTCTTGTTTTAATGTTATTTAATTCTGAAGAATTATTGATTTGAAAATAAATATTTAGAATAATTGCATTTAAATCATGTTGATGGTCATTTAATTTAAATAATGCAATGTGGATAAAATTTTATATTTAAATTAATTAATTATATTTAAATTATTTAATTAATTAAATTTAATCCAAGGGGGTTGAGTTTAGTTATTAAATAATTAAATTAATTAATTAAACATGATGCAAGAGAATGAAAGGAAATAAAAGAATTAGAATTAATTTTGGAATTTAATTCCAACGTGTGAGAATTAAATTAGAAATTGTAATTAAATGTTTATTTGGGAAATTGGTTGCAACTTTGGAAATTAATTTATTATTTTAAATTGCATTTTAAATTGAAAGTGGGTTTTCGAAAAGTGAAATTGAAATTGAAATTAAAATTGAAATTGAAATATCTAATTTGCATGTAATGTGAATTAGGGTTGTAAAAATTGAAATTGAAATATCTAATTTGTATGTAATGTGAATTAGGGTTGAATTAGGTATTTTTGATTTATAAGGAATACATGTTTTAATTTTAGGGCAGAAAAATCTTTTAGAAAAAAAATACATTTTTACAGCAAGGAAGAAATTTTGGAAAATTTGCACAAGGGTTTGAAGAAAGTTTTGATTGTAAAATTGATTGAAGAAAAGATTGTTTGCATTTGTTGAGTTTTGGATTGGATTCATTGGAGGATTGAAGAAAATTCAGGAAATCCTTGGAGGAGGCTTGCATCAGAAATTCATCTCTTCTTGTAGCTTCTTGTCCCAGGTTTTCCTCTTTGTGTATTATTGTTCTTGATTGTTTTCTTTAAAATAGTAATGATTAAAGATTTGTTTGTTAAATCTGTTTTAGAAAATAAATTTGATATTAAAAGAAAAGAATTAAACAAATTTATAGCCTTTGCTTGTAAAAATTCTTGAGTGAAAATTGTGAAAACCTTAGTTGAATTTAAATTATTTGGGGAAATCGATTTTCTTGTTATTGAAATCAAACATAGAGATTGAAGAATGCATTTAGAATGTTTTTAGAAAATGAAACCTTCTGTTTATTATTAAAAAATGGATTTTAAAATCTACAGTATAGTTATAATTTTCATGGTAAAATGGTCTGGTTGCGTCGCCTATAACTTCAATTTCACAAACTGGGTTGTCAGAAAAATTTAAAGGGTTTTTGCATTTTGAAATTTTCTTATCCCTGTCAAAAAATCGCAAATACCCAGATCGTAGTTTTTGAGTTATACTTGAAACATGAGACTGTTGTTAAGTTATTTTCCCATGGCTGTTCCGAAAATAAAATAATAATAAATTGATATTTATAAATATTAATATTTTATGTATTGTTATTATAATATTAAAATATTATTTAATAATATTTTATATTATAATATATAATATTAAAGTATTATATTTATTTATATTATTTGTATATTAGATTAGTGGAATTAAAATTATAAACATATGGGAAATTATTGTTATTTTAAAATGGCATGTTAAAGTTTAATTGAAGGAGTTAAATATTTGATTTAAAGAATGCAATATATTATTGAATAGAGATTTAAAAATGGATTGATTAGTGTATATGGAAAATGGATAGAGAAACAATATGTTATTATATTAAAGTGATTGAATGTTTTAAATAGAAAAGTGAATGAGATGTAAGATTTGGTTAGGAAATGGAAAGAGTTTACTTGCATGGATTTGTGTCGATTTAAAAGTAAATTAAGAAGTTGTTTTATTGATGAGGTAATCAATTATGTTATTTAATTAATTTATATTTAGATTAATTGAATCATTGTGATTGGATTATGAAAGAGATATGGATTTAGTATATCCAAAAGTAGTATCTTCCCCATGATTATCTTAAAGGATTTAATTCTCTGTATTCAGTAAAGGGAAGTAAGTTTAATTGTTTTAGATTTCCAATAATGAAAAGGGAAATAGGGGTTATGATTATTTTAGATGATCTAGTTATCATGTCTTTGACTTGTCAACACTACCTATTGAATGAGTATGGATTTAGGAAATCCAAATATTAGATTTGATTGATGACTTGAATGCTTTTGTTGCTATGTCGTCAAGTTGCATTGTTGGTTTTAGGATTTAGTGTTAGTCCTAAATTATAAGTCTTCCAGAAGAACTTAGAGGATAAGGGTTGTTGAATCTTTATGCCATCCAGTTGTTTTCCCTTGGGTAGTGCATGGCGTCTTTTCAGTTTTACCCAGTTTTCATGAACGGGAATGTTTGCACCTCCTTGGTTTATGAGCGGATTATGGGATCTGTGTCTCCTTGTATGGAGTGACCTTGTGATGTGGTTTCATCTTGTTGCCTCCTGTGAAAGGAGTGGACTATGTGATTGTTGCCTCCAACATGTTTGGAGTGAGTTTCTATTATTTGTAGCCTCCTTGTGTTGGAGTGGATCATGATGCCTAGTTGGTATGCACTTGTGGTTCCCTTGGTGGATTGTTTGGGTGTGTGTTGTCGAATAGAAGAGTGGATTTTGATAGGGGCCGGAGCCCAAAGTGGTAAACCGGATAACCTTCAAGAGTGATTTAAACAAGTGATAATTAAAATAATGTACTTAGAAGATTAGGACTAACTTCTCACTAATCAAGATAATTTAATCTTCACTCATAGACACAAAGGCTTGTTTAGAATTGGGATGAGTGAGAAGGCCTGGAATGGCAAGATCAACTATCTTATTCTTGTGAGAGGTAGTTGATTCCGCTTGAGTGAGTATGAGTGCCGGGATTCGGTTGAGGCCACCAGGATTACTTGTGCCAGAGCCTATGAAGAATGCCAAGAGGAGATCTCATGACAAACCTTGCGATGACACTCTATCTAGGACAACTGTTGTTAATTGTTTTATATGTATGGTTATGTGAACATAATTGATCTACTTTATGTCTGGAAGCAATGTGACCTATGTCAGTGATGTTTGATTGGTACTTGCGTTGTACTTAAGTTGAACTGGATTTGTACTTATTGATGGCATTTATTTGGTTATGTCAGTTTGAGTCAATATGAGTCTGTCTTTGGTTAGAGGTAGTAAAATCTTTGTCCATGTTAATTTGTTACTATCTCCTAGCATGGGGGGTGGGCCTTCGGGTACCACATTGGTAGGGTGGAACATGCACCAAAACCATTGGGTCCCCATCTATCTTCAATACTTGGTGGCGAGATATCCAAATGGACAGCTCGAGTTCTTGTATTATTCTTGCTTTGTAATATTTTAACTTGTATAAGTTATTTTATCCCTCTTATGTTTATGAGGTGAAATTTTGTAATTGTAATCTTATGTACTATTGCCTCATTCTAGGAATGAGTGATGTAACTATTGGATTAAGTTAATATTTATGAGATTGTATCTTGGTTGATTATCTTACTATGTTATGTGGTATTTTTATGATGTATGATGTTTATTTCATAAAGTTTATAATGTTATGGTTATATGTGATGTGTATGTGTGGGTTTAAGTAATCCTAACCTTGTAGCCTTAGAGGTTGTTGTTAATTAGTAAGTGAATGTGTATGTTAAATGCACTTTATAAAAAAAAATTGGTTCGCTTATGATGTTAATTGCAACTTCCTGTAAGGTTACTTGGCGGGGCATTACAAAAAGCACTAGGTAGTAGAATAGAGAACATATAGGTGCACATAACACAACCATAGAGCACATAGCATAAACATAATGCACATCCTTTAGGAGGAAGACCACTAGCACAATAGATGATCATCTACACTATTCCTTCTTATATTTTCGCTTGCACCAATGGTCAAATAATGCACTTGGATACATTGTGCATTTCTACACACTTCCAAAAATCCATTCTAGTCTTTTAATTTGTTGTGGGGCTTGACAACCGACAAGAAATACTAAAAAAATTCCTTTCATAAGGCAAACCCTCAAAGGTCCTCATAGCACTACCTTTTCCACATATCAAAATTATTTTGTAGGTGGTAAAACATACAAAGTGTGGGGATGGAACAATGGTTATATGGATACCATTGGGCCAAAAGGGTCAAAATCATAAATTGTAAGGACCATATTCAACATTGCATATGTAGAATCTTCTAAGTGCAAAAATGGCTAATCTCGAGCACCCAAATAAAACTAGGATTGACACACAACCTATAACAATAGCAAATATAACAAATCATTGTATAAACCTTCATCTCTACTTTTTTTAATTATTAATCTATTTTCTACAAGTAACCTCAACTTGATTAATTAATTTGGAGTCACTAAACTATTTAATATTTTATTATTTATTGTGATTCTAGATTAAGTGATTGGGTAAACCATTTATACCTATTCATTTCAGTGAATATGAATATTTTCTTCTCTTATTCTTCGGGTTTGAATTTATGTTTTTATCTAACTTGTATTTAAACCTATAAATTTCTTCTTCTATTCATGGGTTCTATCATTTCAATTTTATCTTCAACATTTCCAAGCATTTGATGATGATACTATTTCCTCCTCTATTACCCATTATGAAAATGTTTCTTATACTTTATATATGAATTATTGATAACGTTAATTTTTCTTCTCATTCATATATCTCTTCTCAAATTTTATGAAGTTTATGTTATTCAAAATCCATGCTTGGGTTTAACACCATCCTTTGAATAAATAATTTATAATAAATTTATTAATGCTTTATTTATTTATTTCATAATTTTATAATTAGTTCTATAATGTTTTAGAGTGTATGTCAATGTTTATTTATTATTATTTCAAGTATGTATGTATGTATGTATGTATGTATGGATTTATGAAAGTAATTAAATAAAGTATGAAACCTATAGTAGATCATCATAAAAAAATTCAAGAAAATTTCCCATGGATGCTCATCCCACACTCCCTTCTACTCTTTCATGTTTCGTGGATCAAGCCATCAAACCTATAATTTGTGGCCCTTATGGTCCTTATATTGATGTTGCTAAAAAATATGCGGGCCAATATAGTAAACCCTTTGTTTTTCCAACTTGTTGCTAATTTAAATCACTTATTTTAAAGTGTATTCTCCTAACCTAGGTTTTGTTTCTTCTACATCCCCATTCTTCACACCTTTTCTTTTATGCAAATTACTTGTTTTTTTATCGTATATGAATCTCTTTTACTCCAAATAGCATATCCTATTCATGATGTGCATGTCATGGACATATACCTATAAGAAACTAGCTCAAGAATAAAAGGACTCAACCATAATTAAACTTTTCCAAACACTAATCTTAAATTCCCCCTACTCTTATGTTAACCACTATAGTTCATAAACAATGATTTTATTGACCAACTTAAAATATTCAAACTAATATATAACTAGTTATTTTAATGCACACTTATGAGATCGATAGGAATTATTACAAATGGCCTTAGAAAATATTACTATTGCATTAGCTAGAACCCCTCTAAGGTTACTACAATGTTATAACATATCTAAAACAATGATGAGATGCTTATGTTTGGTTCTAAAAAATGTCCAAACCATTCCATTAAATTAATAAAAAAAATCCTTTACATATAATGGTGAGTATAGGATAAAAATCATCAAATATGTCATAGTCAATAATCAGTCAAGATTATATATCTATAATACATAATTTTTTACATAAAATTAAAATTGATAAATCTAATTTATTAAAATACGAAATTACAATTAAAGAATTTGATAATATTGGACTTGAGTATAAAGGATTACTTACTTTTCCCATTACATTAGAGCTATCACATGAGATATTTTACTCCATATGATGTCAAGGCATTTATCTTATAATATATTTTTATTATGGCTATAGATGCACACTATGGTAGAAATCCCCTCTACACTTCATTGGTCTTTAAAATTTATTTATATCATTAGCATGGCCAATTAAGATCCTTTCAAGTATTTTCAATTGGATGAACCTCAAATATTTATTATTCCTCAAACTCAATTGGCAACAAAGCCTAAGGGACTATGATTTTAGCATCTTGATTTTCACAAATTTTGATCTTTGTGGAAAATATTTTTCTTGGTTTTAGGCATTTTAGATTCAAACATAATCAAGATCTCCATGTGGTAAAAACAATTTCACATATTCCCAAGATTCTAATGCAATAACTAAATCTTCATAATTTTTGAGAGATGGAGCTCTCTTTTGGTGGTTCGACGTTTTTTCAAAATTCCTTGAAGGCGGGAAATGTCGGTTCTCCCCCTTGGTGGTAATGGTTGTAGGTGTGAGGTTGTTGTTGTTGATGGTGCAGAACTGTCAGCCTGTAGTGGTGTTGTTGGTATTGATGGTGGGTCCTCTTTCATGTCTTTTGTTCCAGACTCTTTGGGTTATGGGGACGGTCTTCACTCCAAGCCTTGTGTGGGGGCCCTGAGTCCTCATAATGTGAGCCTATCCTCTTCTATGTGTCTGAATATTACTACGAATGTTGTTGTCGAGGAAGGACAAAAGAAAGTGGGGGTATTTTCAAATGGACCCAACTGGTCTAATATTTTTGACACTAAGCCTAAAGGCAAGAGTACTTCTCCACCGGTTAGGTTTTTGGCGAACTTGTTGACTGGGGAGTATTTGGTGTCTATTCATGACTGTATTATTGAGAAAAATTTGGAGTCAATGGAATTATCTTTGGTGGGAAAATTTATGCGGCCTTGTTCGAACATTGAGCCGGTACGTAATCTTGTTTCTAAGAGATGGAGGTTGAAAGGTTAGGTGGAGGTGGTGGTGATGGCCAAGGGTTTCTTCTCTTTCTCCTTCACCTGTGAGGACATGGTGAGTGTTCTCCCTAGTGAGCCTTAGATGATTGGTAAGTCTTCGTTGGTCCTAAAAAAGTGGGAGGCTAGTTTTAGCCCCAGTTCTTGTTCTTTTTCTCTTGCCCCTATTTGGGTTAGGCTTTCAACCTTTCCTTTGGAGTTTTGGGACGAACAAGTGTTTGCAGGAATTGCTAATATGTTTGGAAAGTTCTTTGCTTAGACCAGATGACTGCTTCTCAGAAAATGTTGGTTTATGCGTGTTTTTGTGTGATTGTTGACCAATCTACGGACCTGCCTGAGAAGGTGTTGATTAAATCTAAGTTGGGAGGGTGGAGCCAGGTGATAGAATATGAATCTATTCCTTTTACTTGTTTTCATTGTAATAAAGTTGGTCACTGGGCAAAGAAGTTTCCTTCAAAGCCACCTAAGACATCGTCGGCTCAACCTCTTATGGAGTGGAAAGAAAAGAAGAAATCGAATGAGGGGTTGTGCAAGGAGGAGGGAAGAACTGCTTTGATGAAGCATTCCTTGGGTGTAGTGGATAGGGAAAATATCTTAAGAAAGGATGATGGTATTCAGGGGGGAGATTGTTGTTTCTAGTATGGCCTCTCCTCAGAAGGATTTGATAAAGGATCAGCCCCTTATAAGGGAAGAGCCTGCTCTTGAAGAAGGGGAGTTTATTCCTAATGGTGAGGTTAATCCCTCTGGTGAAGTTGAGGTCTCCAGGAGTGTTGAGGTTGTATGTAAGGTTTTGGAGTCTTTTGTGCTCAAGTATCCTTTAGTGGATATGGTGTCCCCTATTATTCCAAATGTGGTGCTCACCTCTTCTGTCGATGGGGAGGAGATGGGGTGCTCTTTGTTGGTAAATGAGCCTCCATTTTCACCTATTAAAACTAGGAATGGGAAGAAAAACCCCTCTCCTCAAGGGTTGCTACCAGGAACCGTCTAAAGGTTGATTGTGGGTCAGAGCCAAGGAGTAGGAGGAGACCCACTCTACAATAGAATAGGGAGAAATAAATAAAATTTGATATTGTTGATGGCTCTCAGAAAACTTTGTTCAAGATGTGCCCTAAGAGTGCATCTTTGAATCCACAATGAAGATTCTCTCATGGAACATCAAAGGGTTCAACAACCCTCATAAGAAGAATCTCCTCGCTAACTTGGTGAGGGATCATAGACCGGATGTGATTTTGATTCAAGAAACTAAAATGCATGTTGAGATGCTAGAGGTTTAAAGAAAAGGTTCTTTAAAGAGTGTGGCCTTCATGGTTTTGATGCAGAAGGCACTTTGGGGGGTGGCCACTTTTTGGAATATGAAAGTGGTGGTTGGAAAGACCATCTTCGAGGTCCCAAATCATATTTCTACTTCCTTTCGTCATATTAGGGATGATTTTTCTTGGATTTCCTCCAATATCTATTCTCCTAACGTCAAAAGTGCTTGTAAGAGGTTCTAGGGGAATCTAAATTCCTTCAAAGCAGATTTCCCCTCTGATAAATGGCTTGTTATGGGGGACTTTAATACTCCCTTGAGTTGTGGGGACAAAATGGGAGGGTCTCAGGTGGATGATGAGAGTAGATTTGATTTGATGTCTTTTATTAATGGCAATTCTTTGTTTGACGTCGACCTTCCTGGGGATTCCTATACCTAGTCGAATCGAACGATTGGGGACGTGTTGATTCATGCTAAGTTGGATAGGGCCCTCCTCTTGCCTGATTGGTTGGTTAATTTTTCTTGCTCTCTCTCTGCTCTCACTAGGCTGGGGTCGGATCATTTCCCCATTTCTTTATCTGATGACCCGGTTGATAGAAGGTGTTCCTTCCACTTCAGGTTTGAAAAAATGTGGGTGTCTCATCCAAATTTCAAAGTTAATCTTTCCTCTTGGTGGGATATCCAGGTTGATGGGATGGCTATGTACAAAATTTCTAAGAAGTTGGTGTCGATAAAGTCTAATGTGAGGAATTGGAATAAGTCTTCCTTTGGGCATATCTTTCAGGAGAAGGCTCGTATAAAGGGGAATTTGGATCTCTTGCATCAGAATATTCAAGTGTCAGGCTATAACACTAATCTGGCAAATGAAAAGAGTGTGATTTTATCCCGGATTCATAATATTGTGGCTAGGGAGGAGGAGTTTTGGAAATACATATCGCATGCGGTTTGGCTCAATTGTGGAGACAAGAACACTAAATTCTTCCATATTACCACCCAGAAGCATCGAGCCTCCAATCGTATTGTGTATTCATCAAGATGGTGTGTTGATTGAGAATGATGAGGAGATTCATCATGCGGCTACTACCTACTTTACTAATCTCTTGTCTGATAATTTTGTTCCATCTCTGGAGGCTCAAGGTCAGGTTCTAAATGTTATTCCTATAATCGTGACTAGTGATCTTAATAGCATGATGTTTGGTATCCCTTTTGCAGAGGAAGTTATGAAAGCGGTCTTTTCTTTTGTTGGGAATAAGGCACCTGGTCCCAACGGCTTCCCCATGTTCTTCTTCCAAGAATTCTGGACTATTATCTCCAAGGATGTTGTGGATGCTACCAAGGATTTTTTTTCCAGTCGTAATTTGTTGAAGGAATTAAATTCCACTTTCATTGTGTTGATTCTAAAAATTCCTGGTACCTCGGCCTTCAATGAGTTCAAGCCCATTAGCCTTTATAGTTCTATTTACAAATAAAAAATTTCCAAGCTCCTAGCTTTAAGGTTGCAAAGGGTTCTTCCTTTGATTATCTCTCCGCACCAATATGGTTTTGTTTATGGCAAGCAAATTCTTGACCCTATTATTACTGTGCATGAAAATATCCACTCATTGATCTTGTGAAAGCTTATGATCGTGTGAACTGACCTTTTTTGTTTAAGGTCCTTTCTGCTTTTGGTTTTTTTGATAATTTTGTTAAGTTGATTTAGAGCCTCACCTCGATGATATCATTTTCTATGTCGGTTAATGGTTCTCCTTCATATTTCTTTAAGAGCTCTAGGGGTGTGAGATAGGGTGATTCGATTTTTCCCTTCTTGTTCATAATTCTAGCAGAAGCCTTGGGGAGATCTTTGCAACAGAAAGTTTCTTTGGGCTTCTTAAAGGGGTTGTGGCCTACTTCCTCTTCTCCTCCTTGTTCACATCAACAATTTTTTGATGATATGATGATTATGGGAGAGTTGACTATTGTGGAAGCTAAAGCCATCAAAATGGTCCTTCAAAAGTATGAGGCTACTTCGAGGCAATCGGTGAGTCTTCCTAAGAGCATGATTTTTTTCCTCAAAACCCCAAAGAGAAGGATGCAAAGAATTGTTGGGATTCTTTAGTGTTCAGTTGGTACCTTTCCTTCCATTTATCTCGGCCTACCTCTTGGAGATAATCTGGTTCATGATTCCTTCTAGAATGACTTAATTGACAAGTTTAATGCTAAGTTGGCAGGTTGGAAAGGTTCTATTTTTCAGTCAGGCTAGAAAATTGGATTTGATTAAGTCTACGTTGTAGAATCTCCTGGTGTATGCTCTTAGCCTTTTCCAGATGCCGCAAAATTTTTGGGAAAAGATAGAAAGTATTCAAAAAAGGTTTTTATGGTCTAGTGTGGAGGAAAAGAAAAGAATGAGTCTGGTGTCATGGGAGGAGGTGTGTCGCTCAAGAAGCCAAGGTGGTTTAGGTTTACGAAAAATTAAAATCTTTAATTCTTCTCTTGTTGCTAAACAGTTGTGGAATATTCTTCTTGGTGATAAGGATTGGTCAACAATTCTTGCTTCTAAGTATCTTATCGGTGTTGATAAATTCAGGGAGTTCTTAAGGGATGACTTCTCTCCTGCTTATGTTTCTTTCTTTTGGAATTCATTGGTCAGGGTCAGAGGTGTTGTCTCTATTGGCCTTCATTGGTCAATGAGCAATGGGAGGGATATTCTTTTATGGGATGATTGGTGGTTTGGTCACGGTCCTCTGCGTGATGCTGATTGGGCAGCCCCCCTGAGGGATCTGTATATCCAAGAATTTGGGACTCATGTTTCTGATTATATTATGAATGGTGAGTGGAGAAGGATCCATAAGGAGTTCTAAGAACTAGAGATTTTGTATAGAGTGTTGTCTCAAGTTCATAACCTGGTTTCTTCTCAGTGAGACAAGGTGGTTTGGAGGATGCTTCTACAAGGACATTACTAGATGACTTCAAATTTTAACTCCCTCAATAATATTGTGGGGCCAAGGCCTCCTTGGGGTCTTGTTTGGTCATCCAAATTGATTCCCAAAATTAATATGTTCTTATGGTTAACGGTTCAAGACAAAATCCTAACCATTAATAATTTGTGGAAAAGGGGTTTCTCCATGCCTAATAGATGCTACCTGTGTGATAAGGATGTGGAGGATTGTTCCCATTTTTTTATTGGTTGCAAATTTTCTCGGGAGGTGTGGGCCCACTTTCTTAACCTCTGGAGAGTGAATTGGATCTTCCCTGCATTGGTTTGGGAGCTCTAGACTCAATGAAAAGTGCCCTCTTCTATTCCATCCTTGAAGTTGCTTTGATCCCTTATGCTCCCTCATATTGTATGGGGTTTGTGGAAGGAGAGGAACAATAGAATTTTTAGGGATGTTGCACTCTCCTCCATCTCCCTTTTTTCAAAATTTTTTCGGCCATTAGGATAATTTCATGTAGGTGGTAGCAAATTCTAGTATCCCAGGTTGTGTGATGGTCTCTGATTATAATGCTAGGGTGGTGGATTATTGGAAACTTTCTTTTGATATTTTTAAGCCTTTGAAGAAGGAGAAATTAGATGGGGATGGGGTTGTTTGGTACTCTCCTCCTCCTGGTTGGTGTAAAATTAACTTTGATGGTTCAACTAAAGGCAATTTGGGTCCTACTAGTTATGGGGGAGTGTTAAGAGATCATAATGGTAGGCTTGTTTCGGCGGTGGCACTCCCTTTGGGAATCCAGACAAACCAGTATGTTGAAGAAGCTGCAACCTATCATGGAATCAAGATGGCTAGGGAGAAGGGGGTCACTAAGTTATGGGTCGAAGGGGACTCTCTAAATATAATTAACTGCCTAAGGAATTGTTCACCTCCTTCATGGAGAATTAAAAATTTATTGTGGACACCTGATCTATGTTGCATGATTTTAATGAGGTTTATATTTCCCATGCCTTTCATGAGGCTAATGGGGTGGCTGACTGGATGGTGAATCTTGGGGTGGCATCAACCAGATATTAGGAGGCTAATGATAATCTTCCCATTGATTTAATTACCTTGCTTAATAATGATAAATCCTAGCACGTTGGAGGAATTCATCTCCTCGACTAAAGGCTTGTGTGGTAATCATGTGCAACTCGGGTTGATAAGACACTTCATACTTGTGAAGATCATTGGAATTTTTGGCTATCCAAATTGTAAATGCAGGAGGCTCCTTGCTATTATTGTCTTCAGTATCACAGTTGCCAGGCCCACACGCTTTTTGGGTGCTTTTCTTCTTCTTGCCCTGGTGTTTAGATGAAACTATATGTTGTTTGTTTTTGCTTCTATTAAGTGCTTGCATTCGATGATGGGTGAGGATAGGTGTAAGACTGAGCCAATTTCCTACGACAAGTTCAAAACCAATGATGAGGTTTGGGAGATTTTGCAAAAGGGAGGGGTTACCCCTTTCATGGAGAAACTGCATGGTTTTAAAACCAATGTCTCCAAGGAGTTTTTCGATGCTTATGGTCAAGTGTTGAGCATGTTTGGAAAGGATACCACTATCAATGAGGAATTCATTTCAGAGGTTATTGGGATGTCGACTGAAGGAAGAAAGTTTTATAGGGACAAAAATCTGCTAGGGGCTGCTAGGTTGAATTTTCTTTGAGACAAAGAGCGAGCTAAAATGATGAGGCTCGACTGTGGGGATTATGATAGGTACAAAATCAAACCTATCTGGCATGAGGTTGACATGGCCCTGATGCACTATTTCACCTTGGATGGAAGGTACTCGGCTCTGTATGGCCATCATGTTGTGATGCTTAATCACTTTCGCCATGGTAATCTCATCTCTTTCTCGTTCTATCTTTTGCACGCTTTGGAAGAAGGGATTATGAATTATAGAAAGAATTTGAGGAACCCTTTCTTACATGAGGATTTAATGTTGTTTATCATGGATTATATAAAGGTTAACTGTATTCTTGAAGCCCCTAGTCTTGTTAATTTTGTCAAGTAGAGGAAGAGGGAGAAGGGGAGTGGGAAATACCAGATTGAGGAGGTGGTTGAGAGTGAGGGTACAAAAATTTAGAAGGATTCAGATGCTTGGTTTGATGGTTACCACACAGACTTGGACTACACTCCCTCTTCTGGTGGGAAGAAATCTTCTACTAAAAACATGAAACCTTACAATCCGTGTGTTAAACATAAAATTCAGGAGGCTTGTGATGAAGAGGTTGAGGAGGATAAAGGTAGTAGGTGGAAGGCTAAGAAATAGGGGCCAGTGTGCTCCAAGGATGAAACGGAAAAGATGCCAAAGGATTTAGGGGTTAATCAGGTTGGTGAGGTGGTGGATCTTGGGGATAAGGACCTGGGTCATGGTGATGTTGGAGGGGCCCCTGTTGCCTGGAAAGTGAACAGTGTGGTGGATGTGGATGAGTCTCCTAATGCGTCAACTTCTAAAGGTAAGGGTAAGACAAAGGTTTATTTTCCTAAATATTTTCAAGAGGATGACCCCCCATGAGTTCCCATCAAGGGAGGGTATTATTTTGGGGTGTCATGGACTACTCACAAGCCTCTAGCCTGGTTAAGGAAGGGGTGGATATTTATTTTAATTTTCTCATGTGGTTGGTGCAGGAGGTCCAGGACCTCCACAACGAATATGACACAATTGCACGTTGCAATATCTCTACTCTCAGAAGCCTAAATGAAAAGGATTCCATCTCCAGTCTGGTTAAATCATTGAACTCTAGTGTGGGCTTGGTGGTGGAGGACATGTCCAATTTAAAGAGAGGCTATGGCCCAAGGATGTCAACATTGGAAAGGAACTCCCTATTGTTGCGTAAAGACCTTGACACGATTATCAACCTTAGCAAGGAGAAAATTGAATCCTCGGCTAAAGGGCTTGTGTTCCTAAATGAGAAGGTGAGGGACTGGACTGGAAGATCTCTATTTAGTGAGTCGATGAACAAGAAGGTGGATGAGGATGTTGATAAGGAGTTGCAGGTTACAAAATTGGGCATGGGGCCGAGTGTTCACACTCAAAGCAAAACTAAGAAGTGCAAAATGGTGCCAAGGCAAGACGTGGAGGTCATGGATATGCATGACATGGTGATCTCTAAGGATCTGGAAGCAGCTAGAATGCTTAAGGAATTTCTCTAAATTTTTCTTTTTCTGCTCCTTTTTTGTATGGTTTTGTTGATTTGGCTTTTCGTTATCTGTTGATGGGGTGTTGATTGTTAGGTAATCAGCCTATTTTTTTGGTGATTGATTGGGCAGCCAATTTTCTTTATCTTTTTTGCCTTTTCTCTTTTTTGTACAGGGTTTCAAGGCCTCTTCAAAACCTGTTTATTGCTAATAAAAAATAAAGCCTATCAAACCCAATAAAACCCATACTTTATTTAATATCAATGAAGATTATAAGATTACTCTTTATTTGGCATTGTTATATGACATTTAGTATGAAATTAATGTTAAGGACTTTGGTATATCTCATTTTGTGATGTTAGGGTAAGATTAGTTCTTTTGAAATAAAAGTTTTTTTACTATTATTCTATTATAGAAAGAATAAAATCATATTAGAAATATACTAAAAAATTTTATACTTGCAAAATGAAATCTTTTACTAAGCTAAAACATAATTTTGAGACAAATAAATTCTTTTATATAGGAAACTGGATTTCAAGATTGATTATATAAATATCAAACCATAAAATAAGAAAGAATGGAACTTGATACAAGAGAGAGAGACTCACTAGACAAGCCAAAGGTACAATGCATAGAATTACATGCATCATGTTGTAGTCCTATTCAAATTCTATCATCCTTCATACATTATATCATCCCAAATAAATAGAAAATTGGACTAAAGAACTTGGAGAATGGTTTTCTACACAAGAAGGAGATAGAGATATCAAAACATAAGACTAGGAGATACCAAAAATATATGGAAATTCTTGAAAATTGATTTAATCAACAGATTTAGAAATAGAATAGAAATGATAAGGAATAGGGTGAAAGAAAATAAAACCTTCATATGATCAAATCTTCTAAAAACCTATATCTATAAATACAAGAAATGATTTTAACTACTCAGGATCTTGCCACAAATGGCCAAGGCCTTGATTTGGCATTTCAACTTTTATGGTCAATAAAATAAAGAGAGAAATTATGTGCTCTTCTTCTATGTATATTAAGAACTAAGAACATAATGTTGAAATAAAATATTTAAGTGAGAACTCCTTGGTCTATGGGGAGTCACACCCTAGTGTGTGGAACACTTTTAGGAAGTAAAAATTCTAAGACATATTAGAAAATAGAGATAGATAGAAAGAGTTACATTATTATTCAAATGAGACAATAACTCAATGAAACAATATTACCAACATGATATAGAAGAGAAATGTGAGCATATGGAAGTATCAATGAAGATCCAATAGAATGAAACCTTAATAAGCTTCAACAATGGAGATATGCTCAAAAGAGTGTAATAAAGAGATCCAAGATAAATAAGCTTTTAGATAAAGAGCTTAGAAGCTCATAAATATAATTTTGTATTCAAGGATGGTCTAAAAAAATGGAGAGATTGAGTGGCCTTGATGGATTGAAAGATATTATTTAAAATGGAATGACAAGGAAAATATGGAGGTCCAAGGTTGAAAAGACCATTAGGATTTATCCTAGGTCAGTTATAAGACTTGAGAAAATAGAAGGTGGTAAAAATGATCATAAATGACTACTGTATAATAAAACATTAGTGAATGTTAGCATGTCATGTATACATCCACACGTTGCACTCACATCCAAGAAAAATAAACATTTAAAAGTCTAAGTCACCAAGGAAAGATGAGAAAATATAGAAGAAATATTATATTTCACAAAAGAAGTGAAGAAATACAATAACATAAACATACCACTAACACTAAGAGAAAAAAAAAGAGGCTAAAGTAAGGGCTAAAATAAGCCTAAAACATGCTAACAGCCATAGGCACTAGAACAAGCCAAAATATAGTGTAAAAATTTCAAGGGTGTGCCATTTTTTACATTACACTTAATTTAACCACATTTATTATGCTTTTACCCATGTCATCTTCTAATAATCCCATTATCTATGTTGAAACCATGATGTTTCCCCTTTCCTCACGATCATTGTATTGTTTCCTACTTAGGTGGCATTTCTTTACCTTGTCTTTTCCAATCTAGTAATGCCATGCTCTTGTAACATGTTCTTATTTTCTTTCATTTATCTTTATATGCACACCAATGGTCGTAAACGTTGCTAATAACTATATAAAAAAATTTATTACTAGTAATTTTACTTCACTTTCTCTGCACATTCTAATGTTAGTTTTAAATAACATACATCACTTTAAGTGATTCAATGATAGATTTTATACATTTTTGTCATGTTACATTATGAATTTACATATATTACACATATTTTCTAAATTTACTTGGTAATTTATCATTTATCATATATTGTGTTTCTAATGTTATTTAAAAATAAATTTCTTACACAACATGTGTCCTCACACTAAGGAAAATCTCTTGACCCTCCCATATCCTAGAGCTTAAACAAACACATATTTCACAAAAAAAAAATCACTTTATGGAAATACATTACTACATTTGGTTATTTTCCTTCCTTTCACTTCAAATTGATCCCATAATGTTGTATTCAACTTAAGGGCGCATATATCTTATCCCATTCCACATAAAAACTCATACCATGTAATGGTATGCCTTCATGGGTCCTACACCATGCAATAATTAAAGTGATTCCATCATGGATCCTACAATCGATGAGGATTCATTATAGTATAAGTTTTAAACCTTAGGATAGATCAATAATCTAATATTTTATTTCTTCCATTCATATCCTATATGAAAATTAAAAATGTAAAAAGTTGTAATCCTAGTTGTTAGGAAACTAGAATAAGTTATAAAGTAGTTGAGACTTCTTCTAGTTTGCATCTTGCATTGATATTTGGATGATATTCTCAATATTTTAATTTCAACATGTAATATACCTATATATTTCCTATACCTCCTTCATAAAAGTTAATCGAGTTTTAGAGTAAGTTTATAATTTTTCCTACAATTATTTCATAGACCATTGAATTCTATTAAGCTTGATCCCACACTATTTGGTTATCATAGCACTTTTTATTCATGGGTTTGGATTTCCTTTCTAATCTATTAGATTGGGGTTTGAAGCTCTTTTTTGGAATTTTCGGTTGGAGGCACTATAGGGAAAATTTGGCATCATGTCTTAAGCTAATGAGAAAGTTAAAATTATATTTTATATCATCTAATTTAAAGTAACGAATATCAATTTATGAGGGTTCAAAGGTTTGATTCATTCTTGTTGAAAATTATTGTAGGTTTGATTTGTAGATTATAGATATAATTGTTTAAATAGATTTTTATAAATTTAAAAATTAAATTGATTATTAGGTTGTACGTATATGATCCCATGCACATGATTTTATGTGTAGTATCCACAATACTGAGGCTATATAGACCTATTTCTATCCTCTATGTGGGCCATAAAAGGTGCTGGTAGTAGCCAAGTATTGTATTTTGATTTCTATTTACTCACTACCAAACTCTAAAAAATATAAAAACTTCAACACTATCTAATACCATCTTATAGGAAATTTTTAAAATCACCCACCCTACCAACATCCAACCACATAACATTCTTCCCAACTACCAATATATTATTTTATAATGACATAATATTTTTCCACTTGTATACCCCTCTATTGATGTTAGCACCACACAAGAAAGAATCATATCAGTGCATCCATGGTAGACCACATCAACATGATTGTATTAGTCACATAAACACATTATACCTCATGCCACATCAATATATCCATTCAATTTTCATATCATTATGCCAATATCATAATAACATCATGTCGATGCCATCAATTGCTTTAGGTTGGCATAGTTTGCACAATTTTGTATTTATATTTCAACACTCAACTTCAATGAACTCCTTCTTGCTCATCTAGAGTCCAAATGAGATGGATTTTTTATTCAACCCATTTTTCTATCATCAACATAATGGTGATTTCAATTTCTACTAATTATTCTCCTTGTTCAAGATCTTTTTAGTTTTCTCTAAGACTTATTGTCTTGTTCCCATTTTTATCTTTTTGGGCACTTTTTAAGCTCATATGGAAACATTTTTTAGTGTCATTTTTTAAAAGCATGTAATTTTTTATTAAAATCTATTTTAATGTCATAAGCTCTTAAATCTAAAATATATATTATAATTTTTTCATTTATATTATTATGAGGTGCATATTTTCTACAAATGGCTTTAACTCACAACATGGCTACCAATTTGGTTGAGAAATTTTGTAATGCCCTGCCCCGCCACGCAACCCTAGAGGAAGTTGCAAACAACTATTTAAACAGGCTAATTGTTTTTTTTTTAAGTATAATTAATAAGAAAATTCACTAACTAATGCCAACATCCTCTAAGGTTACGAGACAGAGGTTATATAGAACCTCAAAAAAGAACATGAATATAAACCATGTCATATAATTAATCAATAATTAAAGCACATGCATTCCAAAAGATAAATACATCAAGCAAAAAGAGATAACTTTCCATTCAATAAACCATTCATTAAACAATAAGGTTACAAATCTCATTCCCTGAATGAGGCAAGATCGATAATCATAATTACAGTTACAACTTCCACCTCGATAACAACTGAGGGGTGAAATAAATTACAAGAACAACTGAAATGAAATAAAGCAAGAACTGAAACTGAAACTGACGAGCTCTCCAACTGGAAGTCTCGTCCACAAGAACATGAAGATAGAACCCAACGGATTTAGGTGCACGCCACCCAACCAAGTGGAACCGAAAGGCCCACCCCCCGTGCTAGGAGATAGTAACCAGGAATCCTAGTCAAGACAATCTACCTCTAGACACAGGCTAACACAAACTGAAACAGACTGAAAGAACCAATCTCAAGTACAACACAAGCACAACTCAGATACCATGCAAGTACATCACAAGAACAACACTACATGGTCACATTGCTTCCAGAAATAAAGCAGATCAAGTATGTTAAGATAACCATACACATAATAATCGAATACCAACTATGGTCACATCAGGTATGTTACGGAAACCATACCTACCAGAAACAAGAACCAACTGTTGTCCTAGACAGAGTGTCATCACATAGCTCGTCATGGGTTATCCTTGGGATTCTTCCTAGGCTCCGGCCCCCACAAGAAAAGGTTATCTTGGTGACCTTTACCAAATCTCGGCCCCCATACTCACTCATGCGGAGCCAAATACCTTTCGTACAGACAAGATAGATGACCTTGCCATTCCAAGCCTTCCCACCCATCCCAAGCCTAATCGAGCACTTGGCTCCATGAGTGAGGCATTAATATCTTGATTAGTGAGAATTTAGTCCTAATCTTCTAAGTATTGTTTTAGTTATCACTTGATTAAATCACTTCCAAAGGTTATCCTGGATACCTCTTTGGGCTTTGGCCCCTACGATAGCCACTCTTCTATTTACAACACACAAACACCAACCAAACATCAATGGTACCAAGGTGCAACAAATAAGACATCACGACCTCTCCTTTCTCAGGAGGTGACACAAACTGAAACGCACTCCAACACTGGAGGCAACAACCACATAACAAGGTCACTCCATACAAGGAGACACGGGTCCCATAATCCTCTCCTAAACCAAGGAGCTACAAAACATCCCCATTCGTGAAAATCGGGTTATAACATAGACACAACCTCATGCACTATCCAAGAGAATTCACAACAGGATGACATCACAAACAACAACGCAAAGAATGAAAAAAAAAACCCATCTAGAAGACTTACATATTTAAGCCACTTAACCCACTTCCCCAACATGCACACTGAGGAATAAACACATAAAGTAATTGTGCTTGGAAATAGACTAATTTTGGATACTCTAGATCCATTTAATTCAATGATTTATTGCACAACAAACTGATTCAATGTCTCTTTCAGACAAGGTATGAAATTTAAACCAACATTCTCTTCCCTAATTGCGTTTAAAATAATGTTAAATGAATATTTACTTCTATAATACAAAACATATTGTTTTAAAAGAATCAATTAATTTCGCCATTAACTACCTTACTTATAATTCCAATATTTGTTCAATCAAAATATGACACCTTAAAATAAACCCTTTCACTTTGGCTATTGCATATTGATCTAAACTTTTCTCAATTACATTTAAAACATGACATTAATCAATTCAATCATTTTAAAATTTATATTCTCAACTATAACATAATACTTTAAATCTTTCCATTTAAAATATACTATTATTTTACACAATCATTTAATATATACATATATTTAAAACAAATATATATATATATTAAAATCACATTCTTACTATAAAAAAGATATTAAAAAAATCAAAATATATTTTAATACTTAATATTATATAATAAAATATTAAATATTAATATATAAATATTAACATTTAATATTATAAAGATATAATATTCAAGTAATAAAATATATTTTATTAAAAAAAAAAGGAGGACAAAGGGATTTTGGGGTGCATGTCGTCCTCGGGTCGTGCATCATTTAGGGTCGGCTGCATTTTCCTTTCCATGGCTGTGAGTGTTATGCAAGCTGGCGGGGGTTTTGACAATGGGCGGCGACGGCACTTACCAGTCGCCTCCCGACAGTGACTGTGGTGCTAAGCCAGCCGGCCACCACCGTTGGTGGCGTGGTTGTGCTTAGCACAGCCAGTCACCACCGTTGGTGGTGGTTGTGCTAGCCATGGCCGGGGGTAGGAATGGTCGCAGGGGATGAGGGAAGGCTGCACTGGGTGTGGCTCCCTTTCCACACGCCTCCCATGGGGGCTGCGGTGGGGAGGTGAGCCCCCAGCGTCGCCTCCCTCCCAATTTTTTTTTATAATTTTTTTTTGAACTATGACTGCGGATTTTTTTAAATCCGATTTTTAAAAAAATTAAAACCAAGGTTTCCTTTTCTTTTATTTCACAAACCCAAACATATAAAATATATATATATGCATGTATATATTTCCAAGTATTTATATATATATTTTTATATTCACAAGGAATCAACTAAATTAATTGAGAAAATAACATTTAAAAAGCTATTTTCAGTCCAAGAACTCCATTGATTTTCTTGAAGAAATATTTTTCAACAAGATTTTTCAACAACAATACACATTTAGATATAAACTTCAAAACAATGAAAAAAAAACAAAGACAAGAACCTGGAAAATTCTGAGTTTGAGGAGGTCCAGATGATGCTTAGCTTCCCACCTTGCTTCCAAATCCAGTTCCTCAAGTTTTCACAAGTCAAATCCAAAAACCCACAAAATTGAAGAATTCTTCCTCTCACTAATTCAATCTTTTTCAAAACTTCCAGATCCAAAATTGTGATGCAAAATCCCAACATAAGGATAAAACCCTAAAACTTCAACCACCACCCTCATAAATTCATCAAAACAGAAAAATAGAAAAATATCTAATTTCTTTAATTTTTTGAATTTCAAACTTTCAAATTCAGTTTTAAATCATTTTTCAATTTTGTAATTCCTAATTTCCCAAATTGACTTTTATGCATTTTCTTTATTTTCAAATTCAACATAAATAAATTCATTTCTTTCAACATCAAAAATTTAATTAATTAATAAATAGATTTAATCAACGATTAAATTATTTATTAATTAAATTAAATTAATAATAAATAAATTATATTTCAACATAATTCCAAATTACATTACTCAACAACTTAAATACCTTAAGCCATTTAATTACCCCTTTTCTAACTTGCAATTTAAATAATGAAGAGAGGGCACAATATCCAAAGCAACACAACCTGACAAACAACTAACGACATACAAGAACTAGGGTGACGACTTGGCACGGAAACCTAGCTACTATCTCCCAATCAAATACCGTTGGGTATTGAACACACTCCAACCTGTGAAACTAGTTGGAGTCGATGTCATGTACCTGTCAACCTGTAATTCAAGTAAACAACAACATATAATATGAACAGCATAAAATACACACTGTGAAGAGGAAATCATGGGATTGTAGGGCACTTGCAAGCGAGTGATGCGATACCATCCCCTTCACCAATACACTGCAAATAACTGACAATTATAACATACTATTATAATCCAAAGCATAAACATCTTTAAATTTGAATATCCATAATGCTAATCCAAAACATGGAATAAAGATAACATCCGAATAACCAAAAGCTCATCAAAGCAACATACCCACACAAGACACATAGTCCAACCAGAAGGCAAAACGAAGGGGTATTACAAATTTGTTGAACTCACTAATATAATCTTTGCATTGACTAATAATGTTAGTGAATTTTTATTAAGAGGCTTATCTCTCTCGAAACCATCAATACAAAAGATAAGTGTGAGGTAAAAATCTTTTATGAATCTTAAGACCTTGAGGTCCTTTATAGTTGGGTCCTTAATATGGAGACTTTGTTCAAGTAAAATAGATAGTAGAGATGATGAGTTCCATTTACAAAGATAAAACCTTTAAATTTATCAAGGATTGATCAATAAATTCCAAAATTCTTGAAACCCTCTTAACACTTGGGAACAACTTGTTATAGTCTTGAAGGAAACTTTGTATGCTTCTAATTACAAACAAAATTTACATATTAAATAGTTTTCTTTGTGTCAAGGAACTCACATTTCTGGGTAGAGATACATTTATCAATTCAACTACTTAAGGATTATGTACAAGGTACAAAATTAGAATACTATTTTCATTCTTAAGTTTAAGAGTAGAATACAAGAACAACTATTGTGAGAGTTAAAATATACTTCTACTAAGACACTTGATGTTGCATTCAATTAAGAATATGTGGTGGAAGAATTTTTTTACTTGATCTAGAGGATCTCACCCTTCCTTTTTCTTTTAATCATTCTAGAACATGAACTTCTTAGTCACAATAGGCTTCAAGAGAGGAAAAACCTTTCTCTTCTTCATCTCCCCTAATACGTGTTATCATTCTTTTATAAAAATAAGTCATTAAAATGTTGAGAATTTTTTAATTTGAAGAAGAATTTGATTGTATAAAATCTCCTAATGAGGATACAAATAATGATCCTATTGATACTTTTGGTAATGAACTTAAAGTTAATACAAGTTAAAAAGTTTGAATCAATAGTAACCATCATTCTAATTCAATAGTCATGATAGTTTATCTATCACTCAATCTCACCTAACACACTAATTCTTATTTGATTGTATTATTGGCAAAGGATAAAAATAATAATTATAAATTCCATTGTTAAAAAATGAACTCGATGATACCCACATCCTCATTCATAAGCACTAGGATGGAAGGATAAAAGTGTATCCTCATAAATCACACACACATGCATTACGTATTTTGGTTTTGGCCCCATATATTATTGATAAGGTCACTTATTATATGACCATCATGGATTTTTGTGGCATGTTACATGGAAATTATATCAATGTGATAGAAATTCTCACTATAATGTATGTAACAAAATATATGCACTATAACATGATAGAAACATATATCCAGTCTAGTGTAATTAGCGTATAATAAATTTAGTGCTTAGTTTCAAGAAAGAATATAAAACTAAGATTCAAACCATAAAAATTAGAAAACCTACTTCTAAAACATCAATATTAAAATTAATGACTTTCACATTATATACAAGTGTTGATCAATTATTCCCATCATATTTAAGTTTGTCTCAATATTATAAGACACTTTCCTTATAAAAATCAATCAATTGTAATAATGTACTACTATTTAATGTTTCATTGTATTGCGTAAACACTAACATGAGCTTTTTTAGTGGTTTGTGAAGTCATTTGGGCTTTAAAATTTGTATTCAATAACAAACCAGTACCAATTCTAGTAGGGGAAAAGAGTCATGAATCCATCCAAAATATGTAATGTTTGAAATATTAGTGTGCTACTTCAATGAAGGTTCCATTGAAGGCTATACCCCTTAGAATACATAATTAAACTAGATGAACTACACAAGAATTCAAAGAGATATTTAAATTTGAAAAATATCAAATGAGTCTACTTAGAAATTCATAAACAAACCTAGACACTTCCTTTATTATTGTGAAGAGACACCATGCAAAAGCTTTGTAAGGTTTTTATAGTCATTTGGTTGGCTAATTGATTACACATACATCAAGAAATGAGTACAATTCCAATGGAGACACACAATCAAGGTTGATTCTAAACTTTAAGCCTATTCTTCAAATATTACAATGAGTTCATTATAGATTTGGGGCAAAACCATTTCATCAAAATATAAAATATGTCTTTTACCTATATTGAAGTCAAAACCCTAGTTGTCTAGAAGTGTTTTCTTCTTTATTCTTCTCCAAATTTATTTTCCCATCCTTTGAATAATAAAAATGAAAATTCATATACCCCACTGCAACTCATTCCGGAATAGAAAACATGCAAACTTGAATCAAAACCCTAAAAAAATATACCATAATAGTTGCAAGGGGTGTCCATACCTCCACATTAGGTTTTTATCATTAGTGGTACCCTAAATTTGATTTAAGCATATTATATTATACCCACAAGATATGGTTAGTTGCCTTCATTTTATTTGCATCACTTATGGTCATCAATGGAGTCCATGAAAGGAAAGAGAGTAGGTGGAATAAATGTAATGACCTCCATAGATTTAGCTCAATTAAATTCACAAATTACACATCTTTATGCATATAAAGATGACACATGCTCAAGATTTAAGAATATAAATAGGGAATTGTATTAATTAAATAAAGTTGGAGTACAAGTTCTAATTACAAGGCAATACATATGGGAGCATTTCCCTTACAATAGACCTCTCAATCGAAACAAGACTGCACAACGAACTTAAAATTGAGCCTTCCTGACAGGATCTTTGTGACCTCTAAAAGTCCTTCAACCATCACAAGGGTGAGAATATTGTTAGAGCGCATTTCCACCCTACCATGAAGTGAATTACTTTCCCAAAATTCTTCTTGAAAGAAGAATACCCAACCCAGCACGAGGAAAACTAGCAATGTAATACTAAATAGGAGTAATGGAATGTGTGAAACAAGTCATATCATCATCTAATCACATCACGGTTTATCAACACAAGTATTATACCCAAAAAATCATCTTCCTTTAGGCTTGGGGACATACATAGTCAACCATGAAGACTACACGTTAGTTTACCATAAATGTTGTTTAGTCCATCATTTCTTAAAAGCAACAAGTAAATATTTGCAAGACAAGTATGCTAACATGATAACTAGTCTATACGCATGAAAGAAAACCTTTCAATATTCCTTCCATTAGTTCATGTCAAGAAATGTAGTGGATCCAACATATGAACATACAAGTATAAACATGGAAGCAAAATATGCAATATTTAATAAAGAAGGTATAGCTCATGTATGTATGTATGTATATGTGTATATATGGGTATATATATGAGTATACATTCTTAAGTAAAGAAATTCCCTTACCACATTACCTCCTATCTAATTATCATGAGGAAACATGTTCGATGAATTTATGAGCAAGCATTACCTTTCTTACATGGAGAAACATAATCAAAATTTCATCAAGCAAGCATTCTATTTCTAGAACGAATCTTCAAACAAATCAAGTCATTCAACCAACATTATCTACATGTATGATGGTTCATAAAGCACAATATTGTATAAGCATTCTTCCTAATTCAACCTTCAATGACTTATCAAATAATAGGAAGAGTTTCAGATTTATTATCCTAGTGACTCTTGTCAAGTTGATAACTTTTCCATCTACTCAAACACCAACTTGAGATGCTCCAAAATAATCCTATCTTGATGTGTTAAAGGTGATATCCTATAGGATCTTCGTCTCATAATAATTTTCCATATCATCATTAAAAACAATATCTATTTAGAAGGATAAATCAAGTAGTTCTATTCATTTCATTATCTATTCAGTTCATACATTAACTTGTCACATGACTACATTCAATGTCTTCTACCACTTCATATTTAATGTAAATCAATATAAATTATAGAAGAAAGTGAGTAAAATAAGTAACAAAATAAGTTATGTCACAAGTATGTGTATGTATGTAGACGAAGGTCTATGTGTATACACATATGTGCCAACTTCAATTAATATATTTGTGCATACATTCTGAAATGAATAACCATTACAACAGATTGCTTTCATTCAAATTATTGTTTTAGATTGTCATATCAATTGACAGTTATACAAAGTGTAAATTTTCCTTTTTCAAAGAAAGTAGAAGAACAGTCGAGTTTAAAATAGTTACTTCATACTGGTACACTGTTTCTATCATAATTGTGTTGTTTACAGAAGTTTGCATGTTACTGTGTCAATGTGTCTCATATACAGTTTCAAGTTAACCAGTGTTACATGAATTCAACCAAGGGTACTATCATTTTGGATATATATATAAGGAATTTAAATGATACTAGTATCGTTTTGTGAAAAGTAAAAGGAATCAAATGACTTGCTTGTCATTTTTAAAATATTAATACACATATAAAGATGGAACAATTTTATTATTGTTTGGGTTATGGAGAAGCCCACGTTCATATTATTTGAAAAAGGGAATATTCTTACTTAGCTTCATATGCAAGTTAACTCAAAACTTCTTTTGCAAGTTAACTTGTGACCTCTTGTACAAGTCAAAATTGTGTTTGTTTGAAGGAATATTAACCCTTGATTAAAATCTCATCTTTCATTCTCCTTCATTGATGGGAATCCATGATCCATGTTTCATCTTTCCTCCATCCTTAACCGTTGATTAGATTTTTCAATCTCAACCCTTCATTTCTCATTTGCTCTCCTATAAATAGGTCACTATTTGGAGACAAATGGATCCATCTTTTAACATCATAGTTATGCTATTAAAATCACTCACACTCACACTCATATTTGGCACACATTTAGCATCTTTTTTAATTTATTTTAATTGTATTAATTAGCTTTAAGCTTCCATTAATGGCTTCCATTTAGCATGTTTATTAATTAGGGTTTGAATATTTTAGTTTAAAATCCGTTTAGAATTAGCTTAGCATTTGTGCATCTTCATCATTTTAGCATAAAATCATGTTAAATTAGTTTGCATCATACTCATTTAGATTAAAATCATGTTTTCATACACATCTCATAATCGTTCCATCAATTTTCTTCAATTAATTTGACTGGAACAAGCTCATTTATCCACGGGATTGGGAAAGGGTCGTCATTCCACATCAATGTGACACCACTCCCCCAACAAGATAAGTTTCAATGGATTAGAGTAGGAATTTTTAAAGCTTTCATAGTTTAGTATGCTTAGTTTTAATGGATGCTTGGTTTAATTTACATTTGATTGATCCTATTGAGATTGACGTTAGTGGCTTCAATGTTCATTATTCTTCGATTCTTCATGGATCGAGCATAATCGGCCCATGCTAATTCGTCAGTCACATTCTGGTGCTAGAAGAAGGGCATGACCGATCAAATTTAATCAATTTCTATCTCGAATTTGTTTTCTCTTATTCTTGTAGGATACAACAATGCCCAAAGGAATTTTAGTGATGCCTTTACTAGGCATCGCCATAAAGTAGCGATGTTATCATCATCAGAAACATCAACGCCTATTTAATATCATGGTGTTGATTAAACTAAACTGTGAAGCTGAATACTTTTAGAGGTATCAAAATTTGCAAATTGTGATGCTACAAAATCATGATGCTATCATCATAATTGGTTTTTTGCATAGCGACACCCAAATTCACCAAAGCAATGCTCATGATTTATAGCAACACTATCGTGAACAACGACACCCTTCTCTGATAAGCAAAACGGTGATAAATTTTCAGCATGTGCTTTAATTTTTTACTTCATTTGATCACTAACATGCCTTTGACTTTGTTCTAGTTTTAGGCTAACTAGGTTTTGTAGGTTGGACAATAAAATTTGAAGTGAAGAAGCATCCTTGTCTTAAAATATTATAATTGTAACAAGTGTTTCGATGCTTTTGGGGCAATTATAACCCATTTATCATTAATTTCATTTTATGATTTAGAACCACACTAGTTTTCAATTGGGTTTTAAAAAGAACGCTGAAACAAGACTAAAATTGGACCCTCACTTCATCATTTTACTTTGGGTTTAAAATTGAACAATACAACTTAAACACTTCATTTGGTGCATAAAATAAACTCATCTTTAATTTAGGGGTTAAAATTGATGATTTTTTGCTATGTTTTTTTATTTACATCTTCGTTATTAGATGTGTATGCACTTCTCTCGTGCCACTCAATGATATTGAGAATCAGAAACATTCCTTGACATTTTGTATAATCACCCTCATGTTTCAATTTTGATTAAAAATGAACCCCATGCTAGTGTAGGAAAAATGTGTGGTGTGTGTTTTCTCCTTGCTTCATGCGAACTGGGAGATTGAACTACAAACCTACTTCCTTGATTTTTTTAATCTTTTGAGGGCCTACCTCCCCACTTTGAAAGGAGGGAACGACCCAAGTGGTAATGAGCTAAAGCCAAGCTCTTTCAAATCGCTATATAAAAATGTGTTTGTCACGAAATTCATAAACAACAGGTGTGGATGTGTCATATCGACAAGTGTCACCCTTAGTATCTATGTGATACATCAAAATCTCTTCTTAGGAAGGGACTGGGAGGCCTCTTGATTGAAATAATCTTGAGCTAATCTTATCGCATGTATGGCCACCTTGAACAAAATCCCTTACTACGAACCAATTGTTTAGAAGCCAAAAACATTTATGCTTGCTGGTATAGGAACCGTTGTTCAGAAGTCGCCCCACATTTTACTATTCACTATTGAAATAAAAAAAATTCTTCAGATCTTCAGATCTTTAGGATTTGAGATTTGGTGGTCTCGAGAAGTGTGTGTTGTGGAGGGGAGCCAGTGTCACCAAATCTCTAGTTGTTCGCATTGTCTTAGTATTTGGAGAAATCCAAGTGGGGATTCAATGAATAGTATCTTTTGAACCTAAGGTGGTAAATTCTTGTGAGCTATTTTAATACTTTGCTTGGTTCCAAAACATTGCAAACAAACATTCACAATCTTCCTCAAAATTTCAAGCCCTTTGGTCTAAGTATGGATACTTCTTGACAAAACCTTGATACTAATGCCTGCCCTAAGAATTTATTCTTAGAGACTTTTAAGTATTTTGGTTTATATCTCAATCCATATTTCCCAAAGTTAACATAGGAAACTATGGCTTGAATTTCACCCTTTTCACAAAATGGACCTTGTGAAATTTATAATGTTCTTGGCATAGACATTTAGTTTGAACTTAATCAAGACAAAGTGTTTGTGGTAAAAGAAACTCACTTAAGCAAGATAACCTGACGAATTGAACCCCACATGACCATTTGGAGACTGATCACTCCCATTGAACAACCTGACCTTACACCTTCTATCATTCAACCAAACTTTGAACTCATTGAGGGAGAACAAACTGATATAATTATTAGTTTGAGAATATTCACATTTGAAACAAAGGAAACATCCATTCAGTGGAGAAACGCAACAAACATCTTAGAAAAAGAAGAGGAACAAACCAATATTAAGGCTGGAAGGCCCATATTACCACCACCTGCGAGGCAATAAATATACTCTTTTTCATGATCTTAACTTCTCTAAATGATCTTACAAAAAATTTAGAATCCCCAAGAGAAGGTCTACATGTCATCATTTGAAACTTAGGCATCATAGTCCAAAATCTATCAAAAGACACATTGTAGCTCTCCATCAAAATAGAACCAAGTTGGTATACAACTTCTACAAACGTGTTTCGAGGAACAACCTAGACTTGTATGCATTATTTTATAGTCAAAACGATGGTCTCTTTCACGATCTTGAACCTATCTAAATCATTGGGTCTTTAGGATTTTAAAAATTTAGAGGTCTTGCATGTTTCTCACTACCTTGGTCTTCTCAAATAAAGGTTCAATCTAGGTCAACATTGGGTCAAAAATTTCATCCACCCCTTCATCAAATTGCATCCTTCACTTCACCAAAATTTGCAAAATATTTGAATACACCAACACTTTTTGACTTAAACATCTATCAAACCAACCCCTAACTTAGCTACATTATATGTGAAATGAATATTTTTCCATGCATTTGGTTAATTTATTTTTCATATTTGAACTGGTTTATCTTGAAGGTCACAAGTCTACCCTAAAGATTCTCAAGTTCATAAACATCCTTTATCCAAACATCAAACCTAATTCAAAATTGTTGTCCCAAAAAAATGTTTGCAAAGATCACTTCCCACATCATTCACTTTTTCATCTCCCATTGACATCATTGCTCCAAAAATACTTAGAGCATCCCTTTTACCTAGATTTGAATCAACTAGAGAGTTCAAACATTATAAATCTCAATGCAACTCTCCCATAGGTAACCCAAAATTTATGAAAAAGACAAGATCAAAACATAAGAGAATCATGGAGAAAACCAAAGTCACATTCACCTAGAGTGATCCCAATCCTTTAGAATTTGATTTGATAAGTCAAGTTACCCCATCACAACAACCCTCATCTCCATCAGGACCATATGAGATTGAAGACGTTACAAACAACCCATTTGGACTTACTAAGGAAGAAATCATGGAGTACAAATAAGAACATCAAGCCTTAGAAAATGTTACTCTGATTTCCCCATCGTTTGTTGTGAAACCTTTGACACAATACTTAACAACTCCATCACTAGGGCTAACTAAAACATCCATTCCTAGTCTTGGCAAAGACTTTGGTCTAACTCTTCCATTTGAAAGTAACACACTTGTGGATACTCTCAAAACCAATCCATCCACTACTTGGACACCAACATTTGGAACTTCTACCATTTGCAAACACCTCCAACATCAACATCAACCACTTACACTTCATGAATCCATGACAACATCAACATATTGAGGGTACCCATCTTCATCCATCCCCACAAGTACCACAAGTGTACCCAACATCCCACAAGGAAGTATAGGCCAAATATCTCAAATCGACCCACAAGGGCATGCCAACACACTAACCTAAAGTCAACCTTTAACACAAATAGGGACATCTCTATCCAATCCCCCAACTGGCTCATCCGCACCATTGGTTTCACAAAACACATCCATCCCATCCATCATCAACCCAAATCAAAATAATCCCTTGGTCACGAATCTCGTCAACCAAGGTAATATCTTGTCCATATCCCTAGCACGAGAAAATCCTCAAGACATTAGGCAAGGGAAAATTTTAAATCAATGGACTCTAGGTCCTAGCGTGTCATTACCATCGCAAAATCTAATGGCACCATCCTTATCTTTCCCCATTGTCCCTATTACCATGAAAAATCAAATGGGACCTCAAATGTACATTCCTCCATCTCAATCCACCATCTTCCAAGGAATGTTAAACCAAGGGAATCTCCAACCTTTCATCAACAATTCGCTACCCACTAAAAGCATCAACACCCAAAATCCATCATAGATATCCCAACAACCAACTGATCCCATAGTGCAAGCACATGCCTTAGCTTTAAAACAAGCACAAAAAGCTTACCAGCAAGCCGTCCAATAGCAGCAACAATCGCAAGCAACTCTAGCAGCACAACAACAATAGTAACAACCGCAAGCAACCCTAGCAGCACAACAACAACAAGCAGCTCTAGCAGCACAACAACAAGCAACCCTAGCAGCACAACAACAACAACAACAAAAAACATCAAGTAGCCTTAGCATCACAACAAGAAGCCCTAGAAACACACAACATCAAGCCCAACATACAGCCTTAGAATCACAACAACAACAACAACAAGAAGCAGCCCTATCAGCACAACAACAGGAACAACAAGCCCAACAAGTAGCCCTTATGGCTCAACAACAATAGCAAGCCTTACTAGCTCAACAGTATGCCCAACTACAACAACAACAACAAAGTTCCTACTATAATCCTCAATTGAGCATCATGAATACAAACACATCAGGAACATACACATCAACACCATAATCACCTTCATAAAATCCTACACTCCCGTTTTGAAAATTGCCAAAAATGGAAAAATTTCCATTTTTGGAAAGTTTTCAAAAATCTTTCACAATCCTGCATACAACCCATCCACCATCCCATAATACGTAATGTATGTTCCTCCACCAAACCCGTAAGATGATCTAGCATCACAATTTAAGGTGTTATCAAAAGAAATGTAATACCTTAATATGGGCAAGACAAAGAAGCCCCATACATAGAACTTATGTCCATATCCATTTGATCGAAACATCACAATGGTACCATTCCCTCCCGATTTTGAAATCCCAAAATTTGATAAATACAAAGGGAGAGGAAGTCTTGTGGACCATGTCAAAGATTTTAATATCATCTGTATGGAGGTGGCCCACAATGATTCTTATTTGATGCGCCTCTTCCCCCGAAGTTTAACAGGTCCTACCATGGATTGGTTTTCTCAACTACCACCGGATATCAAAACTTTTCAAGAAATCATTGATAAATTCATAGATCACTTCTCCTTTAATCTTGACATGGACGTAAGTCTAGAAGATATATATACTATCAAACAAAACAAAGGAGAATCTTTCGCTAATTTATTGCAATGGTGGAGACAAAGAGCTAGCAAGAGAAAATGGCCCCTTCCCAATGAGCAACAAGTGGGGATCATCATAAAAAACCTAGATTCTAATCTATCCTTCCACTTGAAAATGCAGTGCATCACATCTTATTTTGAGCTTTTCCCTAGAGCCGTTAACATCGAGAGAGCTATAATCTCACAGGGAAATACTCAAGCCTACAATTGTCCATCAACCAGTTCAAACGACAAGCCTCGTGTTTGGGCTAAGAACAAAAATGTAACAAATGATGGCATGGTAGATGCTAAGGTAGTCCTAAGTGCTCCTAGACCTAACAACAATCAATTTTCTAACATTCAACCAACTATGCAACAAAAAACACCTCCTCAAAACAATCAGATCAACAACACTGAAACACAACAAAGACGAGCCCCTAACAAGAACAACTATCTGAAACACAAGTACACACAGTTATTTGAACCTATCGAAACCATCATGAAGAAATTGGTTGATTCAAACCTGATAACACTGCCCAACTTTGAAAACTAACAAGAACCATAGGAGAAGCCATCCTAGTACAATGAGAACGATCTTTGTGACTTCCACAAAATCAAAGGACACAAAATAATAAACTACATGAGGCTCAAAAATATTATCCAAGATATTATAGAGAGTGACACCATATTTGTTGAAGTAGAAGTTGGTAACCAAGATCTTAAGATATACAAGAACCCTATCCCAGATCATAGCAAAGGGAACAACAACAGAAAAGCTAAGGATTACACAAATGTGCAGCATACCTATTCCAATGTAGTCGCTTCTTGTGGCAGTGTCATTACTATTGTCACCATCAAAGGTCCTAGTGTGGAGTCACCACATGACATGGAAAAGTCACCATCCAAGGAGTCCCATCTCAATCTAGGGCGCAACCTACTTTTCCAATATCAAACCCCAATAAGTACAATCTCCTAGATCAACTTAAGAAGACATCTAC
The DNA here is from genome assembly GCA_007115665.2 of Sequoiadendron giganteum. Classification (NCBI taxonomy): domain Eukaryota; kingdom Viridiplantae; phylum Streptophyta; class Pinopsida; order Cupressales; family Cupressaceae; genus Sequoiadendron; species Sequoiadendron giganteum. Next base: position 292,301,876 of record CM021108.1, read on the forward strand.
ACATATATCAATCTTAGAAATATTAAGGCTATCCCCTACACATAGGTAAATCTTAGAGAAGGCTTTGTCAGAGTCATTCGTCCCTGAGGATATTGATACAAAACAATTTCAAGCTATGGTAGGCCATATCACTAATCATTTTCTCACCTTCTTGGAACAAGACCTACCATCACAGTCATCTCATAATCGTTCCTTACACCTTGAGGTTGTCATTCATAAGAATAAGGTCAAAAGAGTCTTAGTAGATGGAGGTGTTGGTCTAAACATTTGTACCCTTTAGTGGATCAAGAACCTGGGCTATTCAAAGGATACTATTGAGAAAGAAAAGAGTACTACCATCAGAGAATATGATGATCAGGAGCAAGTATCCCAAGGCATCATTGCACTACCCATCCAAGTGGGACCCATCATTGCAGAAACTAAATGCAAAGTGTTAGACCTTGATCTTCCCTACAACATCCTACTTGGTCGGCCATGGATCCATGCCTTAAAAGTTGTAGCCTTGACCTATCATCAATGTGTAAATTTTCCCTTTGAGGGCAGAGAAATGACCATTCATGGAGATCTTGAGCCTTTTTACTACTGCAAGAACCTTGAGGCCAAGTTTTATAAGATACCCCAAATACCCAAGAATGATGAAGGGACTACACCATCTTCCTCATTTATTGACCCATCATCCTTGGCATCTACCTCAAAAATGAAAACACCCATTATGCAAAACATACCCAACATCAAAGCAATGATCCAGAATGATGGTTGGGAAACTACAAACTAATGAAGGATACCTTTGTCTTGGGAGAGCTACCTCTTTCTCTTAAATCCTATGGAAAACCCGCATCTAGCAAAGAGCTTGAAACAATCAAGATGGAAGCTACTACCATCACCAAGTGGGGGGATTTGAACCAAGAATATGTCAATGAGGAGGATGTCTCTAAGCTGCTATATCAAGATGAGTGGACCATCCCTGTTGTTCCCATGGAAGATGACAATAAAGGCTTGCAGCTAATGAAAGGATAGGGTTATAACAAGAACAAGAAGCTAGGGCAGAATGATAATGGTTTTCTAGATCCCATCATTCCTAAGAAACGTCTAAAGAATCTAGGCCTAGGTTGTACTACTAGCAAAGTTACCCTTATTGGCAAAGTTACTTTCACTAAAAGGGTCGAGGCTTCCTCTTGGTTACCAACATCCCGTTATACCACCTTAGATGACTTCCCCCTTGATTTTAATGACCTATTTGATAATAACTCCCTCTTCATGATATCCATAACATACTTTGCTCCAAGCAATCAACCGACTGAACTACGCCTAGTATACCCACAACTCATTGACTTGGACCAACAAGGACAACCGATTCTAGATTTATTCAAAAATGATGAAGAAATATTAGAATTTATGGGACTCAGTGACAACTTACCATGGGAAGATCACAAAGCGGGCTTTGATATAGAGCTAGACACTGGGGCGTACTACGGGGAGATGATTGAATCCTTCAGTCACAAAATTAATGAAATGCAAATAATGTACAGATCTTTGAGTGAAAACCACACTGTGGCACTTTCTAATCCTAAAATAGTAAAAATAAAGGACAAATATGAGGGTGAAAACCTCTCCGAGGCACCCAAGGATGAGGGATTAAATCTCCCCCTTAGTGCAATGCATCCAAATAAATCAACTATGCTAGCAAAAAAGGCCACTCCGGTCAATGTGGGCACAAAAGAAGCACCCAAGATCACTTTCTATGTTGAATCCTTGTTGGATGAAGAACAAAAACGCCTAGAAGCATTCCTAAAAGAGCGAAGAACCAACTTTGCATGGTCATACACAGATATTTCAGGGCTCGATCTAGAAGTGGTTGTGCATCATTTAGCAGTATATCTTGAAGCCAACCCAGTGAAACATAAATTAAGGAAGATGCATCATTAGATAACACTCTTGGTGAAGCTTGAGTTATAAAAGCTTCTTGATGTTGGATTTATTCGATTGATAGATTATCCTGAGTGGGTTTCAAACCTGGTACTAGTGCCCAAACCCACTGGGGGCATCATAATATGCATAGATTTCAGAGACTTAAACAAAGCATGTCTGAAGGATGATTTCCCTCTTCCTAACATTGACCTCATTGTAGACTTAATAACTAGGCATAAAATGTTGTCACTCATGGACGATTTTTCAAGCTACAATCAAATCATGATCGCCAAGGAGGATCAACACAAAACTACATTCACCTGTCCATGGGGAACCTATTGCTAGAATGTAATGCCATTTGGGATAAAGAACACAGGATCAACCTATCAAAGAGCAATGACCCTCATCTTTCATGACATGATCCACAAAACAATCGAAGATTATGTGGATGATATTTTGGAAAAATAAAGGAAAAGAAGTGAGCATATAGAAGTTTTGGGACCCATCTTTGATAGACTTGAAGAATACAAAGTAAGACTAAATCAAAAAAAGTGTGTCTTTGGGGTTACATCAAGGAAACTTCTTGGCTATATCATCTAATAGAGAGGAATAGAAATTGATCCAACAAAAGTAAAATCCATCCCCGACATGGAACCACCACAAACTCTAAAGCAGATGAGGGGGTTACAAGGAAGATTGCAATCCATCAAAAGGTTCATAGTGCAACTATCAGATAAAATCCACCCTTCTTTTGCATCTTCTCCATAAAGGAATAACTTACAAATGGGACAAGAAGTGTGAAAAATCTTTACAACAGATCAAGGACTAACTATTGACACCTCCAATGCTCATGTCATTGATACCGAATAAACCATCGATCTTGTATATCTCAGCAACATCTGTAGCACTTGGTGCTCTTTTGGCACAATATGATGAAATCAAAAAAGAAAGAGCTATCTACTACATCAGTAGGACCTTGGTGGGCTATGAAATGAACTATTCATCCATTGAGAAGGCATACTTATCAATGGTTTTTTCTTTACAAAATTTTAGACATTACATGATTTCACACCAAATTAAGCTCATTGCAATTATTGACCCATTAAAATATATGTTATCCAAAGCAATTCTCATTGGGAAAATGGCTAAATGGGTAATGATCTTAATTGAATTTGACATAGAGTATGTGGAGTGCAAGGAAATCAAAGGACAAGTGATCACAAACCAACTAGTAGATACACCTATCTATGCAAAGAACCCTTTGATATCTGAATTCCCTGATGAATATGTATTCCTTGTCAATCTAACCAGATTAGTGGAAAATTTACTTTGATGGATTATTCACCCAACATGGATCAGGGTTGGGTATTCTTTTCATCACCCATCAAGGTGATTACATCCCAAAGGCATACAAGTTATCATTCCCATGTACTAACAACATTATTGAGTATGAAGCTCTGATAACAGGTCTAAGGATATTAATTCAATGGCATATACAAGAGTTGAAAATCTACAGAGACTCATAGGTAGTTATCAACCAAGTCAATGACAACTACCAAACTAAGGATGACAAGCTTACTCCTTACAAGAAGATGGTAGAAATTCTCAACGACCTTTTCATTGATATAACTTTTGAGAAATTCCTCGCATGAACAACAGAGTAGCAAATGCTATGGTAACCATCAGATCACTATTAGACATGTTGAACAATGTCCTCCAATGTGAATTCCTGGTAGAACAACTTCTCGTACCAACTTTCTAAATCCCTGAATCTGAATTTGCATGTGTCATCGTTGGTCCTGGTTCCCCATGGTATCATGACATATTCACCTATCTAAGTAGAGGAACCCCCCATCCAATATCACCTCCAACCTTAAAAATACCTTTGTCAAGAAGGCATCTTGATTCATGATCCTAGGTGATACCCTTTACCATCAAAGCATCAAAGGGACATTATTACAATGTCTTAACCAAGAGCAAGCCTTGACCACTTTAACAAAAGTTCACGATGGAATATTTGGTTCCCATTCCAGTGGTATGACTTTAGCTAAGAAACAATTGAGGATGGGGTACTACTAGCCAACTATGGAAAGAGAAGCCATCCAGTATGTGCAAAAATGTGTCCAGTGTCAATAGCATGGAGATCTGATTCATGCTCCAGCTCAGGAATTGCAACCAATGATCACACCCTAGCCTTTCTCACAGTGGAGGCTTGACCTCATAGTAAATATCACTCCAACCTCATCCAATGGCCACAAGTTTATCATAACAGCCACTGAGTACTTTACCAAGTGGGTCAAAGCCATTCCTTTGACCTACATAATAGGAAAGCAAATTGATAAGTTTATCCTGAATTACCTAATCTGTCATTACGGTGTTCCACAAACCCTTATCTTAGACAACAAAACACCCTTCAAGAATCAGGATGTGAAAGAGCTATGTAAAAGATTCAACATCCAACACTGATTCTCCACCTCGTATTATCCCTAAGGTAATGGTCAAGTTGAGGCTACAAACAAGACCATTCTAAAAATCCTAAAGAAAACGGTCAATAAAGCTTGTCGTGACTGGCATCTACAGCTAAATCTCGCTCTCTAGGCCTATTGCACTAGTATCTACATGCCTACAAGTGTGAAACCTTTCTCCTTGGTCTATGGATCGGAAGCCATTTTTCCTATTGAGATCAAACTTTCATCATCGTGAGTGTCACTACAAAACTTGATCACTGGTGAATATAGAGTATCTCGGCTGAATGAGCCAGAATTCTTGAATGAGAATCCTCTTGATGCCCTTAATCACTTGCAAGTATATCAAAACTGACTGAAATAGAGCTATAATAAGAAGATCAAATGTTGGTCTTTCCAAGTAGGGGATCTTGTCCTAAAGAAGAATCAGAAGAATCTTCTAGATTAGGATAGTAAAGAAAATTTTGAGCCTAATTGGTTGGGTCCCTTTGTCATCACAACAAGCTATGGATCAGGAGCATATCAATTGTCAACACCTAAAGGTGAACCCTTGCAGGAACCAGCTAACAACTTGCATCTTAAAACGTTTTATGCCTAATCTTGAAGAGTATAAAACTCAAAATACAAAAAAAATAAAAAATGATCAAAATACAAAAAAATAAGAAAAATGATTGAAAAAAGTAAAGAAAAAAATCATCCTCTGGTGAAAATCACTTCGGTGGCACTTTGGGCAAGTACCTTGGTGAAAACCTGGCCAACAGGCACCTTGCATAAATAAATCACCTCCATCTAGTCTTTGTCTCTTTATCCTATCATTCTCAGCGTCACCTCCATTCATCACATCATCCATCATCCTATTTATTTCATCACCCATCTATGTCTTTATCATAGCTTTATGTTGTGAAGTATTGTATCCCCTTTAGTACTACTTGACATATTCCTAAGGTTAGTTTGTCCTACCTATATTGAGGTAGTCTATTGTGTCATGTTGGGGGAAATTCGTTATGGATCATATCGGGTTCTTGTATATCTTAAGGTTATTGGAAATCTCGAAAATCTTAAAAACATTTGTAAAACTTTCATTGAAAAATCCAAAAACATCAAAATTATTGTACAGCTAAAATCCAAAACATTCAAATATCAAAAAATACAAAAACATTTAAATATTAAAAATCCAAAAATATTCAAATATCAAAAAAACCCGAAACATTTGAAAACATTCAAAAGACTTAATCAGCATCAAATATCTTAGAGAAAACCCTAAACAACCTCAAATAATTGAAAACTAAAACATTCACATAAACTTTCAAAAAGACCCAAAACAACCTCAAAACATTTTTAAAATACCAAAAATATTGAAATATTCTAGAAAAGTCCAAAAACTATCCATCCCATTTCGCTTTCACCCACAATAAACCTTCATCCATAATAAATCGATCATCACCTTCAACCTTTGGCAAAACAAATCGAAAATAAGTATCGCAAGTCGTAAAGTGAGAACCTAATTGTCAAAATTTAAAGTCTAGATCATAGGTAAACGAGTCAGTGGAGTTTGTATCAATGTCTTATCACACACCTCATCCTAATAAAAACACCTTATAAACATGTCCTAGGATGTATCCTTCCTGTGATGGGCATCAGTATCAGACATCACCTTAGTTATATTTAAACTGGCAAGAGATATAGATAACACTGACTATTTGTCTTTGATCTTTTCTTATGATTTATCTTATTGACCCATTCTGAGGACCTCTCGATGATGTCTCAATGATTTAGAGAGAAATAAATGGGGCATCGATCATTATCTTTTTGTTTTTTGTGCTTGTGAGTATTCTTGTAAAATAATCTTGGCACATAGTTAGTTGTGTGTAGGGAGGTTGTTTGGAGTACATTGTTGACTATTGCATATGCTTTGGTCTGATATATTCTAAGCTTCTAACTACATTCCAATGAGGTTTTTGTATGTCAAGGTGTGAATAATAACTATCCTATCTATTTGCAAATTCAAATTCCATTACACTAGATACAATGCCATCCTGGTTATCAATACCTTGATGCATCGTGTCTAGGTGTTATATCAAACAATAAGGAATGAAAAAAATCTCAATCCCAATATATGAGCAATCATCATCATGCATTTCTCATCACCCTCTCTAATAAATTCTCGATGGTTCATTGACTTGTTGGATCTTTTGAATCAATCATCAAAATCAATGGTCATTCATCTTGTTCCTTCCATCTTCTCTTTGCGCTAACCTGGTATCATGACTGTCAACAAAAAACATCATCAATGCATCCACAAATCATCAGCATGCATACATCATCATATCATAAAATTGCATAAGAAAATACACAAAAATAAATGCATTCATTTTCATAAGTATAAAATCTACATATCATATCATCGATCCCATAAATTGCATAAAAAGATACTGAAAAATAAGTGCATCCATCCATTGCATTGCATTACATTGTATATCACATCACACATATCGCATAAGCATATATAATCATTGCATCACATCAACATCAAATGCATCCATACATTCATAAGGCATGAATTAAAAGGGCACATCGCATATCAAATCCATCATATCATATATATCAAAAAATGGTGATTGTCATGATACAATATCTAAGTCAGTGTATGTATATCGATCAAAAGTACAATATCCATGAGGCTATCAAAAAGGAGCCCATGAATGTATATCTGTATAAATAATCGGGCAATAATAAAAAAAGTGTATATACATGCAAGCTAGCCCTGATGGATGTTCCCCTCACTATATTTTCCCTCTAGATGATCCTCAACCTAAGGATGTGCCTCACTCCTCTATGAATAATCTAGTTGCCTAATAGTTGTTGGCACATCCTGGTGGTAGTGCATGTGATAATATGTCACCTCAGTCATGGCCTCTTTGTACAATCGGGTAGACATTATCCACCCCTGGGCTACAGTTGTCATGGTCTCTAACTACTAGTGTCACCTGACCTCCTATGCCAACTGAATCTTGGTGGTCTGCCTGAGCTAACACTCTTGGTCCCCCTCCACTGTCGGTGCCACTACCTGTTGCTTGGCCTGGTCTCTCTCGGCAGTAATAACCAAAAAAATTTGTCAAGATTGATCTCTCTCACTCGTAACCACCTGCAACTGTTGTTGCAACTGCTTTATCTATGCATCATGGGGATCTAGCCCCAAAAATGGCTATTGTGGAGGTTGTTGATGCACTGGTGGTGCACCTGGGACCTATCCATCCTACTAATGTTGTTCATCCTATCCTCTACCCCATCCTCTACCCTTCCCATCATCTAATTGACCTTTGCCTCTACCTACACCCCTCCCTCTCGGTCTCCCTCATGGAGGTATACCTACTAGATCTGTCAATCAACGAGGGGGTACAAACCAAGCATCATAAGCAAGCATAGTATGTGCATCATCTTGTCCCTAATCATATGCCCATGGCCTAGAAACCAACTATCAAAAGCCCCTGACAGCCTCATGGTCTGGGATCATAGGTCCCCACACTATCTCTCGAGCTGACCTGGCAAAGATGGTGGTATATTGGTCATCAGGCTTGTCCTGCCTCTTGCCAAACTGTCTAGCAACCCTATCAAATAGGTACCTCTCTATAATGGTGTGCTCTTGACCCTAAAAAAACTAGGTCTATTGAGCAAAGAAAAATTGTTGTAGATCATCATACCAAGCTGGCATCTAAAGCCAAGGCCATCATCTGAATACTATCATATCGTCGATCACTCAATGCCAATAAGGAATCCCAAGCTGCCCTATGTGTTGTAATGTGATGGCACCCCTGTATTTCCAGACAACTATATCATTTGGATCTACATCTGCCATTTGAACAATAGGTCAAAGCTCAACGATGTGCTCCTAGGCCCAAATGTGAAGAAGGGTGACCCTTGTACCGAGAGCCCTGCCATCACAATATACAAAGTCATGCATATCATGGTAAAGGAAGGCCAACATCACTAGGCCCCATGCATATTGAGTCTTCTGAAAGAGCATCCTGTGCTAATCCAAGCCCCATCCTAGACTGAATCCTCTACTCTATCTGGAGCAACCAAACTTGAGATCATTGTCGCAATGATCAATCTGAAAGTTGACACCCAACCTTTGTACATCTCAAGGTTAATCTAGGAGGTGAACAAGACAATGTCCTCTTGTTCAAGCACCTCATGGAAAGCATCATAGATAGCATCAACGTCATAGATCAAATGCTCACCATGTATTGGAAATCACAAAATACGCCATACATCCTCCAGCATCATTGTCGCCTCATCGGTAGGTAAGTGGAATGACGAGGTCCCACTACGCCATCACTTGCATAGCATTGTCATCGTCGCTAAATGGGTCTGGACGACGGGCATGTAAGCAATTTACCACAAGCCAATCTCTCCCAAGTCCTCCTGTCGCAACTCAAACAAATCACCAAGTCTGGATAAAACTGCAGGTCAGTGCTCACAGGACATCAAAGGCAAGATAACCTCCTGTACCCACGAAGTGCATGACGTCAAAATTCACAAACATTGGCTAATTTTGGAGTTTTTATCCCCCAAAATGACAATAGAATCACTATTTATGATAGCGTCACTATAATTCAAATTCCAAACTGTGACGCTCGAAGCATTTAAATTGCAAATCATGATATGCATTGCTATTTGACTTTGGGAAACCCTAACCCTAAAATTCAAATCATAAGTTGCATCGCTATTTAAAATCTAAAACCCTAATTTTAAATCGTGAACTATGTCACTAATCACATATGTGTGACTAGAAATCAAAATAGTGTTGTCAATTCTAGAAATAGCATCACTATATAGCGACATCACCAAAGTTTAAATTTCAAAATGCATTAAATGTGTTTAAAAGTCAAAATTTAAATCATGTTTCGAATCACATACCGGTGGTTCTATGCTTGGAAGCCTCTGGTACTCGCAAAACTGGTCAAAAATATGTCGTGGGAGCACTCGTTGTGCCATTTCATCAAAGGGTCGAAGCTCAAAATACAACAATTCTCTAAAGTGTGAATGCACAAATAAATTGAAAGTGACCCTTCCTAACCTATTTATGCCTCCAAATTAGGGTTTTTTGCCATAATTTGACCTTGCAGCTAGGGTTTTTTCAACATTTTCACCAATCTTGCCAAACTAGTGCTTATTTTACATCATTTTTTGCATTTTTTGCATTTTTTGGCATTTTTTTGCATCCTGGAGCCTTTCTAGACCCCTTGGACAGCATTTTAACCTTTGTCAAGAAATCAACCCAAAATTTAAAAAAATTGCCCAATTTCTCAAGGGGGTAGGGAACCAGCTCATTCCTTCCATTGGGGAAAGAGTGGGGCATCTAAAAAATTTTAAAAAAATATTGATTTAAGCAACAGTTTTTAATCCGAAGAGCATCAGTCTTTGAACCAATGCAATGAATACCTTGCTTCAAAGAGGGGGAAAATGTAGATACTGAAAAATGTCCTGAATGATATCATGCACTTGAATCAGGTATACTAACATCATTTCATCCTATAATCCATCCTCTTTTCACTTAATTGGTTAAATTAGCCTAGCTATTTAATTAATTGCCTTATTTTCATCTATTAACCTAATTACTCTAATCGAGTTAATTCATCATCTTCCATACTAACACTTGGTCTTGTTAAAGTAAATAAATCAAATTATTTAATTTAAATCCCTAAGTCTCCTTATTTAATTAAATAACCCTAAGTTATTTAATTAAATATCATTCCACCTTTCCCCTTTTCATTCAATCACTTTATGTAATGATTATCATCTAATTCTTCTAATCCCTTAATTGTATAATTATCAATTACCTAATTAAATCTAATTCCCCCCCCACTTGCAAGGGAATGTTCCTTCTTTGTACATTCCCCCAAATGGAGTATTCCTTCCCCTTTTGCATAATTAAACTTTATTTTAATTTGCTAAATTATCCTTTTCCCTCACCCATGAGAATATTCTAAAGAATATTCTCTCTCTTCATTTGAAAAAGGGAATATTCTTACTTAGCTTCATATGCAAGTTAACTCAAAAATTCTTGTGCAAGTTAACTTGTGACCTCTTGTACAAGTCAAAAGTGTGTTTGTTTGAAGGAATATTAGCCCTTGATTAAAATCTCATCTTTCATTCTCATTCGTTGATGGGAATCTATGATCCATGTTTCATCCTTCATCCATCCTTGACCGTTGATTAGCTTTTTCAATCTCAACCCTTTATTTCTCATTTGCTCTCCTATAAATAGGTTGCTATTTGGAGACAAATAGATCCATGTTTTAACATTAGAGTTATGTTGTTAAAATCACTCACACTCACACTCATATTTAGCACATATTTAGCATCCTTTTTAGTTTAAGTTACTTGCATAATGACTTAGCTTCCATTAATGGATTCCATGGTAACTTAGGTGCATACATTTAGCATATTTTATAATTAGGGTTTCAATTTTTTTAGTTTAGAACTTCATTTAGATTAGCTTTGCATACATCCATATCAATTGTCTTAATCTAAATCATGTTAAAATAGCTTGCATCATGCTAATTTAGCTTTAAATCATGTTTTATCACACATCTGTTAGTGGTTTCATCAATTTTCTTCAATAAAACTAGTTGAAACAAGTTCATTTATCCACGGGATTGGGAAAGGGTCATTGTTCCACATCAACTCAACACCACTCTCCCAACAGGATAAGTTTCAATGGATTATAGTAGGAATTTTTTATGCTTTCATAGTTTAGAATGCTTAGTTTTGATAAATGTTTAGTTTAATTTGCATTTGATTGATCCTGTCGAGATTGATGTTAGTGGCTTCATTATGCTTCGATTCTTCATGGATCAAATGTAATCGGCCCTTTCTAACCTATTTATGCCTCCAAGTTAGGGTTTTTTGCCCTAATTTAACCTTGCAACTAGGGTTTTTTCAACATTTTCACCAATCTTACCAAATTGGAGCTTATTTTGCATTGTTTTTTGTATTTTTTGGCATTTTTTTTGCATCCCAGAGCCTTTCTGGACCCCCTGGGTAGCATTTTAACCTTTGTCAATAAATCAACCCAAAATTCAAAATTTCCTTCCGATTTCTTGAGGGGGCAGGGAACGAGCTCATTCCTTCCACTGGGGCAATAGTGGGGCATCTAAAAATCAGAAAAAAATTTAAAAAAAAAATTTAAAAAAATTTATTTTTCTTGATTTAAGCAACAGTTTTTAATTCGAAGAGCATCAATCTTTGAACCAATATAATGAATACTTGCTTCAAAGAGGGGAAAATTGTAGACACTAAAAAATGTCTTGAATGATATCATGCACTCGAATTAGGTATACTAACATCATTTCATCCTAAAACCCATCCTTTTTTCACTTAATTGGTTAATTTATCCTAGCTATTTAATTAATTGCCTCATTTTCATCTATTAATCTAATTACTCTAATCGATTTAATTCATCATCTTCCATACTAACACTTCATCTTGTTTAATTGAATAAATCAAATTATTTAATTTAAATCCCTAAGTCTCCTTATTTAATTAAATAACCCTAAGTTGTTTAATTAAATATCATTCCACCTTTCCCCTTTCCATTAAATCACTTTATTTAATGAATATCATCTAATTCTTCTAATCCCCTAATTTTATAATTAACATTGTTTAATTATCAATTACCTAATTAAATCTAATTCCCCACCACTTGCAAGGGAATATTCCTCCTTTGCACATTCCTCTAGACCCCTTTTGCACAATTAAACTTTTCTTAATTTTCTAAATTATCCTTTTCCCTCACCCATGAGAATATTCCAAAGAATATTCTCTCTCCTCATTTGAAAAGGGGAATATTCTTACTTAGCTTCATATGCAAGTTAACTCAAAACTTCTTGTGCAAGTTAACTTGTGACCTCTTGTATAGGTCAAAAGTGTGTTTGTTTGAAGGAATATTATCCCTTGATTAAAATCTCATCTTTCATTCTCATCCATTGATGGGAATCCATGATCCATGTTTCATCCTTCCTCCATCCTTGACCGTTGATTATCTTTTTCAATCTCAACCCTTCATTTCTCATTTTCTCTCCTATAAATAGGTCACTATTTGGAGACAAATGGATCCATCTTTTAACATCAGAGTTATGTTGTTAAAATCACTCACACTCACACTCATATTTGGCACACATTTAGCATATTTTTTAGTTTATTTTAATTGCATTAATTAGCTTTAAGCTTCCATTAATGGCTTCCATGATCACATAATGCATCTAGCTTGTTTATTAATTAGGGTTTGAATCTTTTAGTTTAAAATCTATTTAGAATTAGCTTAGCATTTACACATCTTCATCATTTTAGCATAAAATTATATTAAATTAGCTTACATTATACTCATTTAGATTAAAAACATGTTTTCATACACATCTCACAATCGTTCCATCAATTTTCTTCAATAAAACTGACTGGAACAAGCCCATTTAAATCCATGGGATTGGAAAAGGTTCATCATTCCACATCAATGCGACATCACTCCCCCAACAAGATAAGTTTCAATGGATTAGAGTAGGGATTTTTAAAGCTTATGTAGTTTAGTATGCTTGGTATAATGGATGTTTGGTTTAATTTGCATTTGATTGATCCTATTGAGATTGACGTTAGTGGCTTCATTATGCTTCGATTCTTCATGGATCAAGCGTAATCGGCCCATGCTAATCCGTCAATCATAGTACTAAATAAGGATGTATAAATCCACTGAGTGATATAATAAATTTTTGAAATTTTATAAAATCTCTCTCTCTTGGATTAAGATAAATTAATGAATATTGTTTATTATTATAAAGTAAATGCTAAATTAGAGGATCTGATTGAATGCATAAAATGAAAACTTCAAGTGAAGTAGAAAAACAAACATGGTGTGAACTAGAACAAACCCTAGAGGAAGTCAAGAGGTATCTCATCCTTCTAATAATCCCAATGCAAAATTAGACCAAATTTTAGCAATGCTAAATGAAACAAGAGATAGAATTGGCACCTTAGAGCAAGAGGTCAGGGGCCCAAGTAGGCCTAAAAAGTAAGCATCTCATGAAGGTGAAGATGAGAACAAGCATGAGCGCACTACCTAGAGTGGGTGTAGTGAAAACAACTCTAAATCCAAAGGTGATAATGAGAAGAGAAACCAATTAGCCCTTGAGGTATCTAGGGATACAAAAAAGATGTCGCCACCAATTTTTTATGGAATGGTGAGAGAAGATGCAGTAGAGGCTTGGCTCACTAAAATGGAGAAGTACTTTCAAATAAGGAACTATTCTAAAGTTACTAAAGCGATTTGGGGAGCATATCAGTTATCAAGAGAAGAATTTATTTGGTGGATGAATAAGAAGATGGAATTAGTGTTAATTTCATTGATCTTAATGTGGGATCAATTCTTAATCATCTTTAGGCAAATATGGCTACCACAACTATCCTTTGATCAAAACCATTGATTTCCATAATTTGCGGAAAGACGACTTGTCAATAGTAGTCTTGGGAAAATTTTACTCGTCTCCAAAAACATGTGCCCCAATATCAAAAATATGAGAGGTTCAGGATAAGAAAAATTATTATGGGGTGGAATGCCCAAATTAAAGGTGAAGTAGATGTTTTTGGTCCCACAACAATGGACCAATTTTATGAGAAAGCAATAAAACAGGAACAAAAGTTGAAATCCATAACTTCTTATTGTGAGAAGAATCGTAAAAAGTTTAACTAGTCAAAATCATCCCAGTCATTCAAGAAGAGGAATGATAACTAGGATTCTAAAAAGAAAAATGATAAGTGACTATTTAATAATAAAAATGATTCTAAGAATGAGAAGAAGAACAACAATAACTCTAGAAAGAATGGAGACAACTCAGGAAAGCCTTATGAAAGGTGAGGACCTCCTTGAGGATGTTTTCTTGCAAAGGAGATCATTATGTGAATCAATGCCCAAATAAGTCTGAAGGAGCTCAGCCACATCGTAATCCCTTACCAACTCAACAGGAAGTATTTCAATAAAGGACCCATGCAACACTAGATAATCAGAAAGCGGAGTACCAGATTACTTTAATTAAACTATAGGTACATTATTTGGTGTCCCTAATTTAGTTTTAATAGATACCAGTGCAACTAAAAGTTTTATTGCGCCAAGAGTATTAGATAAAAAAATTGTAAGAGTTGGATATATGACAAAACCCTAGTCAGTAGAGCAATGCATGTTTGAAGCCAAGGTTGATCTTTCAATTTTTTCAACCGACGTGAACTTCTATGTAGCACCTTTAGGTTCCTACAATGTTGTCTTAGGAATAAACTAGTTGCGGAGGCATTGGGCTAAGGTAGACTATTTTGCAAAAACATTAGAATGTCTAGATGACCTAGGGAACAAAGTTTTCCTTCAAGGCACTTCAAGAGAATTTAAGGAAAATATCTATTATGCAATTAAAGACAGCCAAGCAAAAAAGGGTGTAAACTCTTCACGGTCAAAATGGAGAAGTTAGAAGATTTCAAGGAGTTTATCTTCCAAGATGACTTAATGTACTATGAGTCTCAAAAACTCCACGGAATTGAATATGGGGATCTAATAGATCAAGGAAAACATGTTATGGATAATTACCCATATCTATGAGATTTTGAGGATGTATTTCCAAATTGACTTTGTGGATTACCTCCCAAGAGGGTTTTTGATTTATTTATAGATATAATTCTGGGATCGGAACCAATCTCCAAAGCACCATACCAAATGATAATAATAGAGTTGATGGAATTGAAGGCTCGGTTGTAGGAATTGTTAGCTAAAGGATTGATTAGACCCAATGTTTCACCCTGGGGAGTACCAGTGGTCTTTGTTAAAAAGAAGGATGGTACACTACGGTTTTGTATAGACTATTGTATTCTTAAAAAAGCATCGATAAAGAACAAATATCATTTACCATGTATTGATGATATATTCGATCAAATGTGTGGGGCAACAGTATATTCAAAGATAAATCTATGATCTGGGTACCATTAGTTAAGGCTCAAGGATGAAGATATTCATAAAAATCCTTTAGAACAAGGTATGGGAGCTACACAGTCTTACCTTTTAGACTAAAAAATGCCTCTACAACATTCATCAAATTGATAATTAATGTATTTAGAGATTTCCTAGACAAGTTTGTTCTAGTATTTATGGATGATATTCTTATATATTCTAAGAATGAGGAGGAACATTTCTAGCATATGTAGTTTGTTCTTCAAAATTTGAGAGAGCATAAATTATATGGAAAGCTCTTAAAATATACTTTCTTTCATAAATAATTATAGTATTTGGGTCATATAATTTCAACTAATGGAATTGCAATAGATCCAGTGAAGATCAAAGCCATATTGGAGTGGCTTGCATCGAAAAATATGTAGAAATTTCATAGCTTCATGGGTTTTTCAAGCTATTATAGAAAGTTCATGTCTAAATTTTCAAAGATTTCCTATCCCATTACTTCTCTACCAAAAAAAGACAAAGATGTGATTGGTTAGAAAAATATCAGGAGGCGTTTGGTTAGCTAGAAGAGAAGTTAACTTCAACTCCAATACTAAAAGTACCTGATCCAGAAGGTAGTTTTGTAGTTATCATTAATGCCTCGGGAGAAGGATTGGGTGGGGCACTTTTACAAGAAGGTTGAGTTATCACATATGAGTCGAGGAAGCTGAAGAAATATGAGTAGAATTATGCTCCTCATGATCTTAAACTAATAGTAGTTGTGCATGAATTGTAATGTGGTGACATTATGTGCTGGGAAAACCTTATTATTTAAGGTCAAACCATAAAGTTCTTAAGTATTTATTCACTCAACTGCATCTTAATGCTTGATAGAGAAGATGGTTAGTGTTGATATCTAATTATGATTTTGAGATCCATTATATTAAGGGAAACGAAAACCAAGTAGCGGATTCTTTAAGTTGAAGGAGACACATTTCCTCGATGATCTTTATACACTCAAATTTCAAAAATTGGGTGTTGCAAAATTCCATGGGAGATGAGTACTATGAAAAATTTAAGAAATTTCTCACAAGAAAACCTCAAGATTTAAGGTATGATGGGTTCTATTTTGAACCATATGGACTATTAAGGTTCAAACAAAGAATATAAATTTCAAACTCCAATGAGTTAAGGAATATTGTTAGGAAAATTAAAGGTGCGGAACTAACTCTCTTAATGTCAAAACTCAGAGAAGAATGCAGATAGGTTTTTAAATTTTACAATTACAGTCCACTAAGATGCACATTAAAGGAATAACATAATAGAGAAATAAACACATACACAATTGGACACCGGATTTACGTGGGAAAACCCTTATGGGAGAAAAACCCACCACACCAAAGAAATATCACTTGTATTACAGTAATTGAATTACATACAAGTTATAGACTCTCCTTTCAGATGTCAATTGCACAGCAGCAACATTTCCCTGATCAACCTTATACTAAACATTGTTACAATGCTCTCCAAAAGCATACAATGAAATTCACACACTTTTTTATGTCTTACTGTTCCAATGCTCATATAGCGTACAGTTCAAAACAATAACTACTCGAACCGATGATCAGTTGCACACCCTGAAATTTATCTCAATGCCATGGTCAATTCATTCTTTCAACCAATAGTTTGGTTCATCTTCCAGTTCAACTGCATCATGTATCGGTGAGACAACAGTTCATGTCTCACCGATGCCAAATTGCTCATTTGACAATCGCACACACTACAGTATTTTTTCACTCGATCGGTCAAACCTAGGTGACATCTCTTTGACCAAACACCATCAGGCTGAGTACACACCTCGATGGAAGTTTCCAAAAGTTCATTCGATAATTCATGTTCTACCAATGAACTTCATGCTTGTTCATCTCATCAGCAAGACTCACTCCGATCGCAATCCTCAGCCAGACATTAACCATCGAAAGAGGATCTTGAAGCTAGACCGAAGTCATGTTTCCCACCAATGAAGAACCATCAGCCAAACTCACACCAATCACACCCCATTGATTAGACTTCAACCATCAGACGAAGAACTCAAAGCTAGGACGAAGTCATATGTTCCACCAATGAAGAACCATCGGCAGGACTCATGCCAATCATCACCCGTCGGTCAGACTACTACTATCAGTTTGATCTTTCCAGGTCTTACCAAGGACCAAAGTTAGCCCGATGGAGTACCATCGACAAGACTCTCATCGATCATCACCTATCGGTCAGACTAATACCTTCGCCGAGACATAGAGAACTTTTGTTGATCGTTCAGGTCATACCGGTGGATCTCGTCAGAAAGACCGACCATTAGTTACATTGACATGATCATTTCAAACCTTTAGGATCAAGCTGCTTGTCTGCAAGATAGTCCAAATGTCTCATTGATTTTTCTCTTATAAGAGTTTCATGTCATTAAGATTGACGCACATTTTCCAACAAATATCATGTGGAAATAAGTTTATTTTACACCATATTCAAGGCATCCTAGACTAACAAAACTTCTAGCGGATGTGAAACCACTATATTTCTGCAAAGTAATAAAGAGGGATGTTGCAAGATTTGTAGTCAGATGTCTAGAATGCTAGAGGGTAAAAGTTGAACACCATCACCCAATAGGACTTTTGTATCCTCATGAGATTACAAATTGGAAGTGGTAGATCATTACTATGGATTTTTTACAAGGTCTTCCTATTTCTAGAAATATACATAATGATATTTTGGTAGTGGTGGATAGACTCACAAAAGTAGATCACTTCATACCTAGGAATTTTAAAAATGGAGCACCAGTCATAGCCCTTAATTTTGTTCAAGAAGTGTTTAGGTTACACATAGTTCCTAAGTAGATCATCTCAAATAGCAATGCTCACATGATGTCAAGGTTTTGGAAAACCTTATTTTCTTCACTTGGAACTCAACTGAATATAAACTTAGCTTATCACCCTAAGAAATATGGTCAAACTGAAAGGGTAAACCAAGTTTTAGAATATTTTTTGAGGATGTACTGCATGGATCAGTAATATAAGTGGAAATATTATCTACAATAAAGATGACTCCATTTGAAGCATTATACGGAAGAAACTTTTGAACTCTTATAAAATGGAATAAGCTAGAATATGGGATTAGCCTTGGTTTAGAAATATTGTAAGAAATGGAAGAGTAAATCAAGTTGATCAAAAAATATTAACGAAGGAAAATGATAGGAAGAAAAGTTATGTTGATGTTGTGTAAATATCGAGACATTTTTTAGTAGGAGAAAATTTTCTTTTGAGATTCAAACCCCAGAAGAGTTCTATAAAGTTTGGAAATTCATCCAAGCTAGTTCCTAAATATGTGGGTCCCTTTGAAGTTCTCGAAGTGATCAACCCGGTTGCCTACAAAATTTCTCTACCACTAGCTCTTGCCCAAATGCACAATATGTTTCACTTGTCTTATCTTAAAAAGTATATAACAGGTGTTAATCACATACTTGATTGTAATGCATTGTAGATACAAGATCCAAGGGTGGTAACAATCAAGCCTCTCAAAGTGCTTGAAACACGTAGGCTCCAATTATGTAACAAAGAGGTTACTCAGTGCAAGGTCCAGTGGGACCAATGTACAAAGGTTACTGCTACAAGGGAGGACTATAATAAAATTAGTTGAAAAATTCATCATTTATTTCATGTTTCATAACATTGCTAAAGAAAAACTTGTTATGTTTATGTTATGATACACTGAATCATCGAAGATAATGATCCTTATGGGGGGGATATGTTACACCCTATTTTTGTTTTACCAAGTTAATTTCAACTGTTTATGTTAAATGCATTATCATACTTGATTATGACATTATGTTATTTAATGTTATGATGATATTATATGTAATGAAATATATTTGAATTTTTATTATTATATGCTATTGAATCAAGATTATGATTATGTCATAATTTATAACGACTAACTCTTTGAATGATTTCTCGATGAAATGCAAGACTATTTTTCTTGCCCTCCAGAGGGAGAGGGAGACTATCACCTAAGAGAGGAATATAGATTTCAGAACCAAATAGGTATGCCATTTAATGTTTTGCACACACTCACATAGGTCTATCCTAATCCTATCATTTAATTTTGACTAGATAGTGACAAGTGTTCTAATCTCATGCTATGAGACAAATTGTCCTAAATTTAGTTCAAACTGATTAATAAAAAAAGCAAACTAAATAATAAAAAACAACTCTTGAGTTTAGCTAAAGTGATTAAAGTAAAAATTATATAATAATTAATTAATTATTAGATAATGACTTATTTACTCCAACACCCCCGTGAAGATCAACTTAGGGAGAAACTAAACAATTGATAAAGGAAGATAAATGAATGCAAAATGGGTCCTAGCTACAAGGCCTGATAAGGTACCCATGAACAAGCAACCGAAATCTCTCATAACTAGAGAAAAGAAGAAAACCTCATGGGAAAAACTCCTCTCCAAAAGAGAGATAAAATAAATGAAATCATACATGTGACAAAGAAAAGTAGGACTCAAAATTTTCCCCCAAGTGTTGCTTTAGTCACATAATTACAATCAAGATCCCCCCATAGGAGAGAAAGGATGAGACAATGAATCCACCCCAAAGGTAGAAGCTCCTTTGCCTGAAGTGAATGCTCGAAGAAGGATTATGAAGATGATCCAATAGCGACAAACATTGTTCCTCCCCTTAGGAAGAAACACATCCAATGGTGTGTGAAGAAGAACCTTTCTTAGGATAAATGGTCTCATGATGAATTCCATGGAAGAATAATCAAGGGTCCACATGTTTGAATCAAATGAAGTTGATCCAAACAACTATGAAGATGCATGTAGAACAACCTCCAAAGTAAATGTTGATGTGATGACTGGTGAGTCAAATCTATCATCAAAGAGGAAGTGAATATCCTCAAGTGTGTCTCCAATATCAGAAATGTCTGACTCAATGAATAGCATTGCAATGTCAGGAAAATAATCATCCCACAAAGCTAAAATTGAAAGACTAAAAATATCCTATTGAAAAGAACTGAATGTTGAAGATGCAGGAGGTGTAGGAGGAAGAAGCTCGGCACAAATATCATGAACCAAAGTCGACGATGGAAGTACACATAGGTTCAAGTGACCAAACCTCTCCTCAGATATCGGATCCACTCTAGATGCATGAGAGTGATGACCAGTCAATGATAGCGCTTTCTCATCTAGAGCAAAATGTGAGAAGGCATACAATTGAGAGGCATGATTTGCAGTCCCAACTGTATTAAACTAAATAGTTTTAGATAAATTATTACAAATGAATGTGAAAACTTTAAAGCATGTAAAAGTAAGCCCTAGATGAGGATTTTAGTAGATAGTGACAAGTGTTCTAATCTCATGCAATGAGACAACTTGTCCTAAATTTAGTTCAAATTGATTAATAAAAAAGAAAACTAAATAATAAAAATCAACTCCTAAGTTTAGCTTAAGTGATTAAAATAAAAAGCATCTAATAATTAATTAATTATCAAATAATGACTTATCTACTCCAACACTTATTATCAAAATCAACCACTATCTCATTAAACCCTTTCTTGATAGTAGTCAGCTCATGGATGATGAATTTTTGATCCATTATTTCTCCATATTATAGTGTTAGCAAGAAATCTGGGGGAACATAGACTAAAGTTCAGAGCCCCAAGTATTTTCTAAGAGTTGTAGTTTATACCTTAGACTCGTTAATATAAAGATGAACACCACTGCAATCAGACATATACTTATCTAATCATACATTCGTAAATTAACAGATAACATCACATACATAGAACTTAAATATTCATTCTATTAATCAAATAAAAAATGGTATAATGGAATATCTTTCCCTATACTCTTATTTCATCCTTATCTACTCTCTATACATTTATCCTTTCATATATTAGTCTCTCTCCATATATTTCTCTTTGTTTATTACATATATTCTCTCCATGCCTATTTCATACTGTCATTTTGTAGAGTAGGGGGATTTGTCACCCCCAAGGCTCTAGGTCATGGGAGAGCCCCAAGGAACGAACTACCCTAAACTACCTTAGGTTGTTTGATAGGTGCTTTAGAATTTAGGTGATCTGGCCACAAAGGTTTTAGATCACTAACTATATAGCTCATTGTCTAAGGATGGAAGCATGCGAATTGAACTCCAATGCACTGTGCTAGCATCTCAGGGACGCGTTGGCATCTTGTATGGACAGAGGTTTGATAAACATTCAAAAAACACAAAGGGCCTACTTACAACACGACTATTAAGGTTTTACAGTTTGACAAAGTAAACACATAAAATAGAAAGTACAACAAGAAGAATATTGAAAAGCTATTCTAGTATGAAAATGACAAAGAAAGAGTAGGAAAAGATACCACACATAAAATCCAATTCTTTAGCTATAACTCCAAATGAACGAACCACAACCTACACACATGAAATTAGGAAAAATGTTGGGCTATGTTTTGAGGTCTGCCATAGTCAAACCCCTATTTTTGGTTTTCCCACCTCCATGGAAAACCAAAATGCCATGATATAGAGAAAATTGATAAAGGCAGAATGAAAAAAGACACTATCAAATAGAGTGTAGCGATAGCCTAAATGTTACTTTATAAGACACAATGATGCAAGTAAATAAAAAGAGTGATGTCGCCTCCCATTTTGCTAGTACTCAAGGCTAAGAGGAGAATATGATGAGAGATGATGCCTTTCCAAGAGAGTGTAGCTTCATAGACCTTGGAAAAATGATGGTGTTTCCATGAGAAAACATTGTAGATTCCAAGAAGAGAGCTTGTAGCAGTAAGAAGAAGCAAGAAAAATGATCAAGAAGAGCTAAAGAATGAACTCGGGAATGAATGAAGTAGCATGAGAGTGAGTTGGATTATGTTCAAGCATGAAAGAATGAGTTTGAATTAGAAAAGTGGAGGTAAAGGGATGATTTTCATCGATCAAGAGTTGACATAAGATGTGACATTCGTGGCCAACTAGAAACATAACGCCTCTGCAGATTCCAGAGGTAGGAATCCTATTAGGATGATAGTGTGATGCATAGATGTTTGTGTGGCCTGCATGTGTCCTTGAAAAAAATTCCTCCACTTATGCAAAAAGACAAGGCTATGTGGAAGGAATGGGAAGACGAAAACATGAATTGCATCATCGAACATATAGTTACTAAAGTAAGGATAAAATAAATGAGCAATTTTCCTAGCAAATTCATGCCATTACATTTTTCCCCCACTTTAGCGAGCATACGTGTCAGTGAAAATGTGAGCTAAAGTAGACATAGATTGAAGAGAATATACCAATGGTATTGAGGAAGCAAATCTTCAATCTGACACACTCAGACATGAAAAAAGAAGAGATGGATCCACAAGTTCTTGGTCCTACAAAGCTAGATAGACATGAAAGAGAGGAGGCTCCACAAGTTCTCAGTCCTACAAAGCAAGATATGATCTCACCAAAAACATGTTAGGGAGCAAACAAAACATGTTAGGAAAACATATCATAAGTCACACATTCATAAGACACACAATTAGGCATGATAAGACACAACCTGATCAAATACACTGGTTAGGTAGATAAGCCTGTGACTGCTAAAAACTGTCTTGCAAGGCAATCACAAAAAAATTAGGTCTAGTTAGGCTGCCCCCAAGCTAGATGCTAGGATATGACATGTCTAACACCAAGACACGTGACATCAAATATCTAATAAAAGACACACATTTCAAGAAACCAAAGAGGTCTTTTGAGAAGAAATATTTCAAAGGGGGTTCCTTCTGCATGGAACCCTTCAAGACACCAAGGGGCCTATTCAAAGGAGCATTCCAATTGAAAGACACCACATTTTTCACAAGTTATTATGTCATCAGGGGATCCTTTTGAAAGATCTTTCGTCAAGGAATTTGTTAGAAATAATGCTCCTTTTTAAAGGAAAGTTTTCAAACTCTTTCATTTTAGAAAAAGTGCTCCTTTTTCAAACAGAAGTTTGTAAACTCTTTCACATATACGATCCTTTCTAAAAGAAAATTTTATCCAGGAGTCTTAAGAGAATTAAAACATTTTGGAAAATTATATACTTCGATAAGGGATTCTTCTATCAAGGAATTCATTTTAAAGAAAATTTTACACTAAGGAAACCTTTTGAAAGAATTCACCTTATTAAAAATTAGAAAATTATGGTAGCCCCCACTTAGGATGGTGTGTGTTGCGCAGAGGAGCACATGAAATCCTAAGGAGAGAAAAGAGAGGCAGATATGTTGTGGTGTACAACAAATGATGAGATGTATCCATGGAATGTTGTCACACATGCAAGGGACAACACATAAGAACCACAACATCAAGAAGTAGACAAAGATGAAGAAATCAAGAGACAGGGGGATCTGAGAATTCGAGGTCAGATATGTTCATAGATACAAATAGATATAACATGGTGTATGAATGAATGGTCATCAATCCCCAAAGTTCTCAGAACATGAAGAAGAGCATATAAAGACAAAGAAAAAATAAAAACTCGGTCAATATGGAAGAAGGCCTAAATTCCCTCAACACATTGCATCGTCTTGAATATTGAAAAGTAATTTCACAACACATAAAATGATGATAAAAATAGAAGAAGTGTATGTAAAATTTTATGCACATGTATCCAAGCACCTACAAGGGTAGCAAGGGTCCTCTATACGGGATCACAAATATAAAAATAAAATCACTGGGAACACAAACACATAAACAAATCTACGTTATAAAGAGGTACCACCCTAGTCCTCATCGATCAACAGGTCATCCTGCTCCCAATCTAGATCATTGTAAGGGGAAGGTAGAAAGGCTTGCAATGGTGAGATAGCGAGGGTGATACCCTCTAACTTACCTACAACAAGGGCCATGGAAGAAGGCCCCTCAAGGTATTCTTATTCGAGCTCTTGTGAAGCAAAATTCATCGATCCTGCAAAGATTGAAGACAAATCCGAGATATCATCCACCAAATTGAACATGCACTTTACTGGAGTGCCATGTGTCAATTGAGTGGGAGAAGGAGGCACCCGAGAGCTGCTTCCAACCTCATCAAGAGGGGTAGTGACAAACTCTAGGGATGCAGGGGTATCCTCCATCACAAGGACAATGGAAGCCAAGATAGAACCAACTTCCAAAGAAGGCAAACCCTCCTTTCGACCTCCACTCCAATAGAAGAAGCAGAAGTGAAGGAGGAAGAAGAAAAATCTGTAGCAAACACCACTTTCATATTCAACCTGTCTATGGGCTAAGAGAAAGGAGGGATGTTCAGGAGGGACATCAAGAGAGGGGGCTCTATAGAGCAAGCAATGAAAACTTGCACCCTTTTGGGGTGAGCATCATCAAGACCCATCGATGGAGCCGAAAGAAAAATAGAGGTGATGGGAACCAAGGCAGAAACAATAGAAGGTGGAACAATAGAAAAATATTCATAAAAGTAATTATAAATTTGAATATTAAAGAACTTCAAGAGGAATAATAGCCTCTATCGAAGGCTTGAAAGAAGGTAATAAGTTTGGCATTAAAGCCATTGCAGTGGGTATATTTTAGCTCCACTTTTCCCTGTTTGTTATAGCCACTATGTGGTGATTGTAGTTATCATATGAAAAAGAAATTAATTATCTTGTAAATGAATTTGCCAACCATTATAAGCCTTGGAAAGGTGATTTTATAACTGTTATTGTTGCATTTAAAAACTATCATTGTTTAAGCCACAAAAAGTGGTGATGGAGGCTATTTTAGGCATGCTAATAATTAAGAAGAGGAGGCACTAAAACTTAAAGAGCTTTTAATTTTAATAAATGCAAACAATAGAGAATAGAGGCCACACCATTATGGTGACTAAAATGGAAGTTTTTTAGCAATTAAAATGCAACAAAATTGAGGAAAAGAGGTCACGGGTTTATGTGGGAAGGAGAGCATTTTTCTTAGAGAGAGATTTCATTTTTCACTACTGACAGAGAAGAGTTTTGGAGAGGGGCGACATGAACTAAAGAAAGAGTTTTTTCTTGAATTGTCATTCATGTTATGTGAAAGTATTGAGAGCAAATTCTTATCTTAGCATGACTCTTCTAAGAGTAGTGACAATAATGTGAAGTTTATTTACAATCTTTTGAGAGAAATTTTCTCTTTGCATTTTTTAAATCTAAGTTTGTTGTTTAGATAAAGCAGTGTCGACTCTAAGAGAAAGAAGCTATGTCTTATCTTTTATAAACTACGTTGTTATTCAATCTTTTTCTTATGCTATATGGAGGTGATAAATAGGAGAAAGGAGAAAGTTTGGACTGTGTAAATAGGAGATAGTAATTTCTTCATGAATAGACAGAGTTGTTTATGTTTGGAGTTGGAATTACTGTCTATTAGAGTTTAGTGTTTGAAGGGGGAAAGGAATATAGAGTTTACTTTGTGTAGGTCTAAGAAGAAAAGTTGGAATATTGCAGACTCTTACCTTTTCATATCTGCCATACATTTAGCAAATATCTTCCAAGCTTTGAACAGAGAGCTCACTCAACAAACTAAGCATTGGAACTGTGATTTGAAGCTCTAGTATAGAACAAAGAAATAATTTTAAAGGCATGTTTTCATAATCATTTTCTTTGTGTAATTCTTAGTTTACATTTTATTATTTTCAAATTTTAAAAAAGGAAGTTTAGTTTTCTGGTTGTAGAATAAACCAAGTTAAAATAGAGGAAAATAGTTTACTTTTCTAGTTTGAAACAAGAACTCGTTTTTTTCTCTTCTACTCATTTTGAGTGTCAAATTAAAAACATAATTGCTACCATGTTTAAATGATCAAATCATCTCATATTTTTTGAACAATATTATTTTTAATTTTATATAAAGATATTTATATACGTTTAAATAATGAATATTTTACGAGATTTAATTATTTAGATATGATAAAGCTAAACACATTCTCAACTAAGTTATCAAATTAAAGACAACTTTATGAGTTGATTTATTGAAGAATATTTAATACTTGAACATAGTTTTACTTTGAATAAAATTAGACGATATTTGATATCGTGATTAACCGAAATTGTTATGATGTTCTTGAAGAACAAAACCATAAGGTAGAACAACGAAAATTCTGAAACATTATTTAACAAGAAGTAATCTTCTATTTATGTTAATATTAAATTATTGTACTTATTTAACTTGTACTCAATACTTTAAAGATGAGACCAAGTGTGTCAAGTTGATGACATTGTGTCATCATTATTAACCAAATGTGCATAAAAATAGGAGTAGTTTACTCACATGGTTTGATTTAAGGTCTTGAACAAGTGCCAATTACCAAGTCCCAATTTGTTATGAGAACATAACATGGATGTTCAAAGTCAAAAAACCATAACCTAGAACCTAGTCATTTACCAAATTAGTGAGTCATTATATTATGAAAAGTCAAACTAGTTGGTCAAACAGTTAGTTTGAGTTAATTCTTAGGTCATGATGGTTTCCAAGTTGATTTAGAGGTGTGTGAACATATGAATCTACTTTTTAAGGAAGTGATTGAATTATTTTCAAAACTTTGGCCAAAGGAATGCAAAAGTCTTTGCTTGTATTAGTTGCTTCATTGTGATCCAAATAGCATAACCAATAAGATGGGTCATACTTAGTTAGAGGAATCTATAGTTATATGGTTGATTGGTTATGTAGGACACAACACTAGAAACTCATATGACATACTTGTAGGTTCCTTAGACTATACTCTTCATGAAGGGTAGGGCCACTTCCAATTGGAAGGTGTGTGAGGGATTATCGGTCTATGGTTGGAGGTAAAGTGCTCAAGTGATGCTCTCCCTCTTACAAACGACAATGTTGAGGCTTGTGAAACATAAGCATAGCCCAAATATGGAAGACCTAACCTTGAAATTGTTTTGTAATTTATAAATTTATATAATTGATATTTTATCATGTATGAATTGTAATTAAAAAGTTCTATTTCATTATCAAGTTGAAATGTAATATTATTTTAGTTTGAAAAGAAGTTTTATACTTTATTAAATGAAATGTACAATAAATGATGTTGAAAAAGAAAAAAATTACATTCTTATTTTTAAGGAAATGCTTTATTTACTTCTATAGTAAAATCCAAAGTAATTGTAAAATACTTCAGAATAAAGGAAGAATGGCGGAGCAAAGGTCAAGAAAACAATGGCAGAGCAACGGTCAAGAAAATAATGGCGGAGCAACGGTCAATTTGTAGAAAATGATAGATTCAACAACCTTCATCAGCCTCGAATTCCTGACAGATGACATTTTCAGACTCCTAGGCCCACTGGAAAGGTAGGTCAGTATCATGTAGGACCAAAAACGTAACTGATTAGGCATAGATTTGCAAGGCCCGATTGGAAACCTTTTAGACTGGAAAGGAATTTGGATAAACACAAGCAGCCAATCCCTGATCACTTATATGTAGAATGTGAAAAGGACCTAAGATCAACAAAATGCAAGAATAACCCTTTGGGAAATAAGGTTGTGGGAGATAATGGAGGTCTCTTCAATCCAAGGCAAAAACCATTTCTGATAATAAAAAGGGTTTTCAATAAAAACCCTTTGCAGATGTACCAAAATGAAGATTGCATGGATGTTCTTAAAGCATCTTTTCATAATCAAAAGGTGTTTTTCTGTCCAAGTCAAAAATCTAGGGCACAAGCAGAGCAGTCTAAGCCACATGCAAATAATTCTAAGGCAGATGCAGAGCATTCTAAGGCACATGCAAAGATTCATACATTTCATGTACCATATGGTCGGGAAAGAGGAGGTAAAGGAAAAGGAAAGGGTTTTCAGAATTAAGACTTTAAGCATCTTGAGAATGGGGGTTTCTTTTTTCAAAGGGAAAAAAGAAAGAAATATGGATGCTTAGAAGGTAGCACCCACAAAGGCACAGGGACTGAAATATCATGGCAAGTGAAGCCGAGGAAAGGGATCAAAAAGCAAAACAAAATCAAAGAAAAAATTGCAGAAGAAAGTATGGAAAAGGAAAGAAATGCAAAAAGGAGCCCAAGACAATCATAGTACTAAACCAAGGGTTGAGGGTTCCAAGATTGTGAACAGTGATTTACCACCACAACAGTAGGGAGTCATTAAGGTTACCTTCCTAGAGAATATGTTGCAGTCACAAATTGAGGATCTCATAGGAAAAGCACTCATTTGTAAGTTTTGGAACCTTACACTGGATTTAGAAAACTTAAAGAATTTAATATTGGATGAATGGGAAGGGGTTGTTAAATTTTTCTATCTAGATCAAGGTAAAGGCATATTTGTTGTTCTATTTTCTAGGAAATCTTATAAGGAAGAGGTGCTTAAAATCAAATCATGGTCATTTCAAGGCTTGGGTTTATATATGCAACATTGGACCCCAAATTTTAAATCTTGGGATTTTGTTACATGCTTTATCCCCTTTTGGATTCAAATGCATGTTTTACCATTGGAATATAGGGAATTGAATTTGCTAGAAATCATGGCTAATCAAATAGGTATTTTTCTTAAACATGCTTTTCTTTTCTTTAATAATCTATCAAAGCCAGTAAGGTTGTGTGTATTGATTGACACAACCAAAAAGCTTCCAAAGCATATAGAGATAACATCTAAGTTTGGAAAATGGAAACAAGAGCTAATTTTTGAAACTCCTCAGAATGCATGTGCCCAATGTCATATGTTAGGGCACTCTAGTATAGACTATATGAATCAAAATAATGCACAAAATCAAGTTCCTATTAGCCAAAATAAGGGGCATGGCAGGGTTTTATGTTAGGAGGTGTCACCATCTAACTATTCTGCAGAGGTGGTAAGAAAGAAGAACAGAAAGCAAATCATTCTAGATCCTCAACAACAAGAAACCCATGATCAGTCAAGGGGACAAGGAAGCATAAAAAAACAATTTTTATCCATAGATGTACAAGCAAAGCATTTTTCGCTCTCCATATATTTTTCTAAGTATTTAGAATTATTGGACAAGATGAAAATGAGTTGCATTTGGAATTTATACCCCATCTCTATAAATTTTTGAAAATTAGTTGAATGTTATAGTTAGGAAATTGACGTTTCAAGACTCAGGATCATTAATAATGGATGGGAAATAGGAAAATCAAGTAGTACTTCCGATTCAAGCAAAGGAATTTTTTGTTGATTCAGAATGGTTAAAATTGCATGATATTTCAATGAAGAATGAGAAGGTTACTGATGTAGATTTGGAAATTCTAGTAGAGAAGATCCTTTTGTCATTAGGATATGAACTAGTCAATGATATAGCAGAAGAAGGGGTATTTAGGGACTACAATATTGTAAAAGCAAATGAGGTAATTAGTAGGAATGTTTCAGAGACCTCATATCAAAATATGCAAACAAATAATCTATCAGAAGTCCAATTGCTAAATCAAGCTAGTGCAGTGGATGTTGTAGGTTTTGATTATTCACAATTTGTATCTGTATCTGACTCCATTTCAATACGTGGTAAAGAAGTCCACGGGAAAGAGAGGCTGAAAATCAAATCTTACAAAGTTGCGGGAGCAAATAGATGCAGGCCTCCAAAGAACACTATATGACAATAGCAAAAATAGCTACTAAGCACCCGAGGAGAGCAAATTCAGGGGCATTAATGCCCCTAACAAACGTGCTCATATCAAATGCCAAATAGATGGATGTGGAGCTGATATTGTGATTCTACAAGAAATAAAAACATCAGCAGTAAAATATGAAGCTACAATATAGAAATGACAGCTATGGAAATCAGTGCACTCACCTGCTCAAGGTGCATCAGGGGGACTAGTGGTGTTGTGGAATCCTAAGTCAATAAGTGTATTTTCAAATAAAAATGAAAGCAACTGGCAGTTTTTTGAAGTAACAAAGTTTGATTTAAAGTTCTAGTTGCTTAATATTTATGGACCAACATCTACTTCTGATAAGAAAAATTTGTGGGATCATCTCACACAAATAATAATTGGTTTAGGGGATAAGAAAATCATACTAGCAGGATATTTTAATGCTATTGCCTCACTTCAAGAAAAGAAAGGGGCTATTAGCCCTCCCCCTAAAGTAATAGTAGATTTTAGCTCTTTCATCATCACCAATGCTTTGAGGGATTTTGTTCCAACTAAGGGAAATTTTACATGGACTAATAGAATGAAAGGTTTTCTCCGGATAGTAGTAAGGTTGGACTGATATTTTGTCTCTTCTAATTGGTTCAACCTGCATCATAATTTTGTGTAAGATATTGCCTTTCACAGACTTCAATCATTATGCAGTCTCTCTCACCATTTCAAAATTTTTGTCTCCAAAATTCAAATCTTCCTTTAAGTTTCAAAGTATTTGGTTTAGATACCCTAAATTCCTGGAATTGGTTTGTCATTGGTGGACCACAACACCTTATGAATAGGGCACAATCATGTTTCAGTTGAGCAAAAAGTTAATACACCTTAAGCAACATCTTATGAAATGGAATAAAGAGGTTTTCAAGAATGTATTTCACCAAAAAGAGCTTACTCAAAAACAATTGGATGAAGTGCATGAACAAATTATTCAGCATGGCCTAGATGATTCTTTATATGACAAACAAAATAAATTGCAAGGTGAATGGGAAGAACTAAGTTCAAGAGAAGAAATGTATTGGAGGCAAAAATCAAGGGAATTGTGGTTGAGGGAGGGTGATCATAATACCAAGTATTTTCATGCCTCTACTCAAATTAAAAGGGTTTCCAAAGTAATTCAATCTATATAGGAGCTATCTACTAGTAGTTGGCTTACTAAGGAAGAAGATATAAGTAGAGAATGTGTAAGATTTTTTTCTGATCTTCTATCGGCACCACAGGGTAGAGAAGAGAAAAATGATAAAGATGAAGCATAAATTTTGGAAACAATACCAAAAATTTTCACTGAAATGGATAATGAATCTTTAATGAGACCTTTTTCATTAGAGGAGGTTAAAAAAGTTGTTTTCTCTTTGGCTCTGAATAAAGCACCTGGCCTGGATGGATTTACTGCTCTTTTTTTCCAAAAAAATTGGGATATATTATGTTTTGATCTGCTATGGGCTCTTGAAGAATCACAAAGAATGGGTACATTGCTAAAACAATTCAATGTAACAAATATAGCAATTTTTCCAAAAGTGAAGGATCTAAAAACATTTGCAGAATATAGACCGATATCCTTGTGTAATACAATTTATAAGATCTTCACTAAGGCAATTTATTTAAGATTGCATCCCATCATACCAAGTATCATTTCCCAAGAACAAGGGGGTCTTGTTCCAGGGAGAGAGACAGCCGAGGGAGCTATAGTAGCCCATGAAACCCTGCATTCAATTTCTACTACTAAATCTCCTTATATCATTGTCAAATTGGACATGATGAAGGCATATGACAAAGTTAATTGGAAATTTCTGAAAAAAGTACTTGCAAAATTTGGATTTAGTGCAAGATGGCACAGGTGGATAATAACATATCTCTCAGGGGAAAAGTTTTTAATTTTGATTAATGGCTCTCCTACTAGTTTTTTTAGTGCATCACAAGGTGTCAGGAAGGGGGGTCCGCTTTCACCTTTCTTATTTATAATCATGGTTGAGACATTGAGCAGATTCATTATTAGAAAACACTCTCAGGGCCTTTGGAAAGGGGTCCAAATTGGACACACAGTTTTAGCAATCACACATCCTCTTTTTGTTGACGACACCAATTTATTTGGGAAAGCTACTATTGTAGAAGCAAATCAGATTAAAGAAGTCTTAGACAAATATGCCTTAGCATCAGGACAAAGGATAAATGCATCAAAATCAAAATTTTATATTCTCAACACAAAGGAAGAGGCTGGGAAAAAGATGGTCAACATTCTTGGTTTGCAACAAGCAACCTTACCTTGTACTTATTTAGGAATTCCTTTTTTCATGGGTGCAAATAAGGCAACATATTGGGTGAAAGTAATTGAAAGATTGAAGTCAAGAATCTTATTATGGAAGGCCAGATGGTTATCTTTGTTAAGGAGATTTTTTTTAGTAAAAGCAGTCTTGTCCTCAATTCCCAATTATTTTCTAGCAGTTCTCAAGGCTCCAAAATTTGTGATTTTAAAAATTGAGAAAATTATTAGAGGCTTTATTTGGAAAGGGAATATTGATTAACAAAAGAAGGTGCCTCTAATATCTTTAGAGGGCATCGCACAAGAAAAATTTCAAGGTGGAGCTAGAATTCATAATCTAGTGAGCAAAAATAAAGCATTTGGAGCAAAACTTGTTTGGAAAATGTATGTAAATCAGCAGACTAAATGGTGTAGAATTTTGGAAGCAAAGTATTTGGATAACTAGGATCCCTCAAGAATTCTCACTATTTATGATCCCCCAAAAGGATCAACTATGTGGAATTTTTCGATCTCTTATAGAAAATTAATCATTACATATATCTCATGGGAAGTCAATAATGGAGAAAGTGTCAAATTTTGGAGTGATTCCTAGAATGGGAGTCCCCCCTTACAGAATAATCCTGACTTTTTTCATGCAATAGAAACTTTGAAATGGGCATGGGGGGGAAAATTTTTAGATTATGTGAAGTCAATGGATGTCATTTTTGGAAAAGTGACTTGGAAAAATATCTCAAATCCTTCTCTTTCTTCACAGTAGTGTATTGGGGTACAAGAAATACTGAATGAACGTGTAGTTTTTATCTCTTCAAAACCAGATAGATGGGTATAGGTAGCATCTAATGATGTAAATTACACATTAAACCAAGGTTATAAGGCTCTATGTCAAAAACTAGGCCAACTTGTGCCACAAAGGGCCTATTCTTTTTGGTGGGACAATAAAATTTTACCAAAGGCAGGGAGTTTTGCTTGGTTGGCATTAAGGAAAAGAATTCTAACAAGTGATCATTTAACAAAGTTAAAAATAGTAGACCCATTTAAGTGCATGTTGTGTAGTGAGGAGTTAGAAGAGGTAGACCATTTGTTTGTTAAATGTACCTTTGCACAACAATGTTGGGCCTTTGTTTTGAATAAACTTAATTTTTGTACTCCTTTGCCAAATTCTCTATGGAACTTGTTCCAAAGCTGGCCAATTATATTCAAATCTTCTTTTCTTGCATGCATTTTGAAAGTGGTGCCAAATTTAGATATATGGAACATATGGTGGGAGCGTAATTTACACATTTTCAAAAAAAAACCTCATCAACTAAGATAGTAAATGGAAAAATTGAGAAGGAAATCTCAGAATCTAAAAATTTGAGTGTATAAAAATTTAAGGGTCTCAATTCAGTCTTTACAATTTGGGATGATATGATACTGCATAATTGGAAGAGTCTAAAATTGTCATTTCCAAGCAGTCTTTTACAATCAAAACCAATGAAAATTGATAGGAAGCATGTCAAATGGAAGGCACCTCAAGATAGTTTCATAAAATTGAATTTTGATGGGGCCTCGAGAGGGAATCCAAGGGAATTAGGAGCAGGCATCTACTTAAGAGATTCAAGGGGAAAGGTAATAGCAATTAGTTCAAATCATCTTCCAAAAGGTTCGAACAACATTACAGAGTCAAAAGCATTGTTAATGGATTTAGAAATTGCATTGAAGCTTGGCATTACAAAATTGCATATCGAAGGTGATTCTTTGTTGATCATTAATGCTTGCAAAGTAAAAAACATTCAAAATTGGAGTTTACATTATGTTCTTGAAAGCGCTTGGTCTTTGCTACAGAGTTTTCATAATTACACTCATACATATCGTGAAGGTAACAAATTAGTAGATTGCTTAGCAAACATGGGGTGTAATAATCAGGAAGTCTTTATAGCACGAGATATTAGTCGCATCAAAGAATATCCACAATTAGAGGAAATTGTATTGCAAGATGCACTAAATCTTGATTAATCCAAAGAAACAAATGAGTTTTTTAGTCAATCCTTTACATAGTTACTTCATGTCAATAAAAGAGATGTATGGTATAATGCATAGTGAGCTAACCTATTATCTATCCAATGAAATTTTTATATAAGTAAGTTCCATTGTGCATATACGGGGCTTATAAATCATGACGATCTGTAATTATTTGCTAGAGGGTATAGTGCATAGTTGGCAGTGGGTATAATATGCAAGATATCCAGCCTCGCAACTTGTGTCACATGCAAACAAAGGATATTTGTATTCTATGTGGAAAATTTTTTGCCATTTATGATCTAACATGTGTTGTTTGCAGGTACTTCATTAATGATGATAAGAAAAGGGCTCGATTATCACTATCATTCAAGCAAGGGAGTAGAAATGATTTTGCAAAATGGGGATCTCTAGCACGAACAAACATTATCTAAGGAGCATGCCAAATATGAAGACCATAGTTTTCCTAATTACACTCATACATACCGTGAAGGTAACAAATCAGTAGATTGCTTAGCAAACATGGGGTGTAATAATCAAGAAGTCTTTATAGCATGAGATATTAGTCACATCAAAGAATATCCACAATTAGAGGAAATTGTATTGCAAGATGCACTAAATCTTGATTAAGCCAAAGAAACAAATGAGTTTTTTAGTGAATCCTTTGCATAGTTACTTCATGTCAGTAAAAGAGATGTATGGTATAATGCATAGTTAGCTAACTTGTTATCTATCCAATGAAATTTTTATATAAGTTCCATTGTGCATATATGGGGCTTATACATCATGACGATCTGTAGTTAGTTGCCAGAGGGTATAGTGCATAGTTGGTAGTGGGTATAATATGCAAGATATCCAGCTTCGCAACTTGTGTCACATGCAAACAAAGGATATTTGTATTCCCTGTGGAAAATTTGTCGCCGTTTATGATCTAACATGTGTTGTTTGCATGTACTTCATTAATGATGATAAGACAAGGGCTTGATTATCACTATCATTCAAGCAAGGGAGTAGAAATGATATTGCAGATTTCTAGCACGAAGAAACATTATCTGAGGAGCATGTCAAATCTGGAGACCGTAGATTTCAGGGTTCTTGCAATAATGTTGGTGATCAAGTGTTTCATTAAAGATTATGAGGTCTATTGGAGTTTTCATTATTTAAGTGACTTTGTCTTAAATGCTTCATATCTCGCATTTCTTGGGCAAAAGAGAGTCGAAGTTTCTGGAAACAAAGTGGTGGAGAGTGAAGCAGATATAGTTGCAAGTGTTTTTTTATCAAGATATAATGGCCTATCAACCATGGAATTTTTGAGTGCAGTTGGAATCACAGTAGTGGGAGAGGCCTTTTGAGGGATATTTGGCACGAGAGGATTTAGCAGTTATGTTTAAGTTGAATTGTCCGAGGGTTGAAGATTTTTTCTGCACCATCATCAGCTTCCATGTCATCAGCCCCAAAGCAAGAAGGATTCTTCAACCTTCTCAGGTGTTATCGGTTTTCCTTTCAAATTTAATGGATTTCTTTCAATCCTTAGGAGATGTTGAGAAAGTAGCGGGGAAATTTGTGAAGGAGCGATTTATGCAAACAGATGCTTTGAAAATTGTTGTGCAAAACTATAATATTTTTAAGGGCAAAGGGTAAATAGGAGGGTTATTTCCTAGGAAATTCCTCAAGCAGCATCAAGGCTTTCAAGAAATTTATGATGGGGTTAAGATGGCTTTTGAATATAATAATGATAATATTTTCCTCAAAGCATTGAGCGAAAATTCACAATTTATTTGCCCAAGTATGGAGGCTAGTTTTTTAATATTATTCCATGTCTTTTCTCCATTCACATGATTGTGTGATTTTTGTCCCCAATCCGCGAATGGATCAACTACTGATGGAAAACCAGGTTTACTTTGTACCAGTCTCTCATTCCTTTCCAAACACAATGGTGAACTAGGGCACTCACATGTCAAGGCGCAAGAGGAAAGTGTAAGAATTGGGTGCAGACTGTGAAGAAGACCAAGGTGGCTATGAAGAAGGTAAGGGTGAAAATTTTGTGGTGCGTATGGAAGAAGATTAGTTTTGTTCAAAGTAACTTTTTTGAAAAGAATGCTCGTCCAGGTTATTTTGTTAATGAAATCCTAGAATGGAAGGATTAAATATATGTATATTTTGGATAGACTATGCTTGAGAAAGCCATGTAACTATGTATGGTCGGGGTTATGGTCTGGGGTCAGTTAAAAAAAATTATTGTATTTGAGCAATTATACATGAATTCAGTTTGTTGGTCAGGGTTTTGTTTTGAAAAATTACAGTTATCTGAAAAGCTTTATGTAATATTTTATATATTAATATATATTATAGGCATATCCTACCTTTTATCAAAAAAAAAATCCAAAGTAATTACTATATTGTATGAGTTAGTATGTTACAATTAACTTTCTTGTGTTTGGCATTATCTCTATAGCCTTGGAGTTATCCATGACACAAGTTGGGATATCAAAAAATTTTTGCTTAGGGAAATACTCCCTCTACGAGAATGCATTTGGCATATGCATCTTCTTTCTAAGTGGTGATTTCCCTATATTCTTATTTGTACTTCACTCTTAATTATTCCTTTTGTTTTCTTTTTCTCATTTTTGCAGTGACATATTTGGCACAATAACACCTGCAACTTTATTTGTGGCACTTGCTTGTTTCTTAGATAGAAATTACTTTGAACTTGTAGGATAATTGTTTCAATGAGATCCTTGATATCTTCGTCATAAGGCTTCACTCTATTATATATCTATTGCATTTG
Organism: Sequoiadendron giganteum; assembly: GCA_007115665.2. Classification (NCBI taxonomy): domain Eukaryota; kingdom Viridiplantae; phylum Streptophyta; class Pinopsida; order Cupressales; family Cupressaceae; genus Sequoiadendron; species Sequoiadendron giganteum. The sequence continues at coordinate 292,338,917 of CM021108.1, forward strand.
TTCCTTGAGTTGATTAAAGTCTCTACTTGGTAGCTCATATAAAAAGTGATTACCATCATGGTCATATTAAATAATTCATCTTCCTCGTATGCATCCAATTGATCCACATTATCATCTTCATGATACTGGGGTACACCTTCCTATTCTTGGAATCATTTCCCTTCTTCAATTTTTATAACAAAAACACATTTTTATTGATTGTGAGGTAAGTAGCATGTGTCACACCAAATTGAATCTTGTTGACGATTCACATGATTCTTCTTCAAGGGATCAATGGTGTGTTTCTCTTGGTATCCTTGGTTTTTATTCCTTGAAACCCTTTGCTTATCATTTGGTTGGATTATTTTAGACCAATCATAATTGTAAGGACTATTATAATATTTTTGATCTTCATTGAAGTGTGTGGTAGTATTGTTAGAAGACATCCCCTTCTCATTCTTTCCAACTTTGTATAAGAGATCCTTCATAGCCCACATTAACTTGTACAATTTTTCCTTAACAATGAGGGGTTAATAGAATTTGTTGCACCTAGTTTTAAAATTTTAATTTCAACTCTTGTAATATTTTTACCAAATTCTCTCATGTTTCTCTCTATGTTTCTAACCATGGTATAACATTACCTTAATGTTCAAGGATTTTTTTCTCATTGTCAATAGCCTTATTTAGCATCAAATTCTCCACAAAGACAAGGCACATAGGTTCATTTGGCCTCATATGGGGAGGCACTTTCCTTATTGTCATCACAAACCTATTGTTGAAGTTGATGATTGAACTCCACAACACCCAAAATCACCTACAAGCAATTATCCTATCGCAAATGAGAGATCAAAGCGAGATTGTGTGCTAAACAACTTGAGAAATTATATTGATGCAATAACCTAAATGAATATTACGAATGAATGTGCAAGCTTTATAAAAGCATGCAAAAACAAACCCTAGATGAGGATTTGACTAGATAGTGGCAAGTGTTCTAATCTCATGCAATGAGACAACTTGTCCTAAATTTAGTTCAAAACTGATTAATAAAAAAAAACTAAATAATAAAAAGAAACTCCTAAGTTTAGCTTAAGTGATTAAAGTAAAAATCATCTAATAATTAATTAATTATCATATAATGACTTATTTACTCCAACACTTAAGATCAACTTAGGGAGAAACTAAACAACTAGTAAAGGAAGCTAAATGAATGCAAAATGGGTCCCGACTACAAGGCTTGATGAGGTACCCATGAACAAGCAACTGAAATCTCTCATAACTAGAGAAAGGGAGAAAACCTCATGGGAAAAACTCCTCTCCAAAAGAGATAAAATAAATGAAATCATACATGTGACAAATAAAATTAGGACTCAAAATTTCCCCTCAAGTGTTGCTTCGGTCACATTAGTACAATCAAGATCCCCCTCATAAGAGAGAAAGGATGAGATGATGAATCCCCCCAGAAGATAGAAGCTCCTCTGCCAAAAGTGAATGCTAAAAGAAGGATTCTAAAGATGATCCAATAGTGACAAACGTTGTTCCTCCCCTTAGGAAGAAACACGTCCAATGGTGCATGAAGAAGAACCTCTCTCAGGAGAAACAGTCTCATGATGAATGTCATGGAAGAATGATCAAGGCTCCACATGTCTGAATCAAATGAACCTGATCCAAACAACTATGAAGATGCATGTAGAACAACCTCCAAAGGAAATGTTGATGTGATGATTGGTGGGTCATATCTATCATCAAAGAGGAAGCGAATATCCTCAAGTGTGTCCCCAATATCAGAAATGTGACTCAATGAATAATGCTACAATGTTAGGCAAGTAGTCATCCCACAAAGCTGAAACTAGAAGACTAAAAACATCCTGCTAAAAAGAACTGAACGTTGAAGATGCAAGAGGTGTAGGAGGAATAATCTCAACACAAGTCTCATGAACCAAATTGGATGTTGTAAGTACACATAGGTTCAAGTGACCAAACCTCTCCTTAGATATTTGATCCACTCTAGATGCATGAGAGTGACAACCAATCAATGATAGTGCTTTCTCATCTGGAGAAAAATATGAGAAGGCATACAATTAAGAGGCATGGTTTGTGGTCCCAACTATATTAAATTGAATAATTTTGAATGAATTATTATAAATGAATGTGAAATCTTTATAAAATCTTGCAAAAGAAAACCCTAGATGAGGATTTGACTAGGTGGTCACAAGTGTTCTAATCTCATGCAATGAGACAACTTGTCCTAAATTTAGTTCAAATTGTTTAATAAAAAGAAAACTAAACAATAAAAATCAACTCCTAATCTTAGCTTAATTGATTAAAGTAAAAAGCATCTAATAATTAATTAATTATTAGATAATGACTTATCAACTCCAACACCTATTATCAAAATCAACCACTATCTCATTGAACCCTTTCTTGATAGTAGTCGGCTCATGGATGATGAATTTTTTATCCACTCTTTCTCCATATTACAGTGTTAGCAAGAAATATAGGGGAATACAAACTGAAGTTTAGAGCCCCAATTATTTTCTAAGAGTTATAGTTTATACCTCAAAGTCAATAATTTAAAGATGAACACAATTGCAATCAAACATATACTTATCTAATCATACATTCATAAAGTAATAGATAACATCACATAGATAGAACTTTAATATTCATTCTATTAATCAAATCAAAAATGGTATAATGGAATATCTTTCCCTATAATCTTATTTCATCCTTATCTACTCTCTATACATATTTCCTTTCATATATTAGTCTATCTCCATATATTTCTCTTTTTTTATTACATATATTCTCCCCATGCCTATTTCATATTGTCATTTTGTAGAGTAGGGGAATTAGTCACCCCCAAGGCTCCAGGTAATGGGAGAGCCCCAAGGAACGAACTACCCTAAACTACCTCAGGTTGTTTGACAAACGCTTTAGAAATTAGGTGAGTCGGCCACAAAGGTTTCAGACCGCTAACCAGACAGCTCACTATTTGAGGATGGAAGTGTGGGAACCAGACTCCAACACACTATGCTGGAATCTCAGGGATGCACAAGAGTCCTGTATGGACAGAGGTCTGATAAACAGTCAGAAAACACAAAGGGCCTACTTACAACCCGACTATTAAGGTTTTACAATTTGAAAAAGAAAACATAAAAAAATAGAAAGTACAACAAGAAGAATATTAAAAAGTTGTTCTAGTATAAAAATGGCAAAGAAAGAGTAGAAAAAGATACCATTCATGTAAAATTCAATTCTTCAGCTATAACTCCAAATGGATGAACCAACACCTACACACATGGAAATAGGAAAAATGTTGGGTTGTGTTTTGAGGTTTGCCATAGTCAGACCCTTGTTTTTGGTGTTCCCACCTCCACAGACAACCAAAATTCCATGATATAGAGAAAGTTGATAAAGGTAGAATGAAAAAAGACACTATCAAATAGAGTGCAAAGACAACCTGAATGCTAATCTATAAGACACAATGATTCAAGTAAATAAAAAGAGTGATATCACCTCCCCTTTTGCTAGCACTCAAGGCTGAGAGGAGAAGATGATGAGAGATGACACCTTGCAAAGAGATTGGAGCTTCATAGACCAGGTGAAAAAATGAAGGTGTTGCCATGAGAAAATGATGTAGATTCCAAGAAGAGAGCTTGTAGCAGTAAGAAGAAGCAAGAAAAATGATCAAGAAGACCTGAAGAATGAACTTGGGAATGAATAAAGCAGCATGAGAGTGAGTTGGAGAATGTTCAATCATGAAAGAATGAGTTTGAATTATCAAAGTGGCGATAAAGGAATAATTTTTCGTTGGTCAAGAGTTGACATAGAACGTTACATTCATAGCCAACCAAAAATGTAACCCCTCTACATATTCCAGAGGTAGAAATCTTGTTAGGATGGTAGCACGATGCACAGATGTTTGTGCAATGTGCACGCATCCTCAAAAAAAAATCCTCCACTAACACAAAAATACAAGGTTATGAGGAAGGAATGGGAAGACGATGACATGATTTTCATCATCGAACTTATAGTTTCTAAAGTAAGGATAAAATAAATGGGGAATTTTTATAGGGTGCAAATTCATGCCATTACATTTTTCCCCCACTTTAGCAAGCATATGTGTCAGTGAAGATGAAAACTAAAGTAGAAAGAGATTGAAGAGAATATACCAATAGCATCAAGGAAGCAAATCTTTGATCTGGCACACTTGAATGTGAAAAAAGAAGAGATGGATCCACAAGTCCTCAATCTTGCAAATCTATCTAGACATGAAAGAGAGGAGGCTCCACAAGCTCTTGGTCATACAAAGAAAGTTGTGATCTCACCACAAACATTTTAGGGTACAAAAAAAACATGTTATGTGAACATATCATAAGACACACAAGCTAGCATGGTAAGACACAACCTAATTAGATACATTGGTTAGGTAGATAATCCTGTGACTACTACAAACTGCGTTGCAAGACAGTCACAAAAAAAGTGGGTCTAGTCAGGCTGCCCTCAAGCTAGATTCTAGGATATGAGATGTTTGACACCAAGACACAACATCAAATATTCGATAAAAGACATGCATTACAATAAACCAAAGAGGTCTTTTGAGAATAAATATTTCAAAGGGGGTTCCTTCGACAAGGAACCCTTCAAGACACCAAGGGGCCCATTTAAAGGAACACTCCAATTGAAAGACACCACATTTTTTGCAAGTTATTATGTCATTATAGGATCCTTTTGAAAGATATTTCATCAAGGAATTCATTGAAAATAATTCTCCTTTTCAAAAGAAAGTTTTCAAACTCTTTCATTTAAGAAAAAGTTCAAGGAAAATTTTCAAACTCTTTCACATATACGATCCTTTTTGACAGAAAATTTCATCCAGGAATCTTGAGAGAATAAAACATTTGGAAAATGAGAGATTTCGATAAGGGATTATTTTGTCAAGGAATTCATTTTAAAGAAAATTTACACCAAGGAATCCTTTTGAAAAAAAATCACCTTATTAAAAATTGGAACATTGTGGTAGCCCCCCTTAGGATGGCATGTGTTGCGCAAAGGATCACATGACATCCTAAGGGGAGAAAGGATAGCAAAGATGTTGTGGCACACAACATATGATGAGATGTATCCATCACATGTTGTCACACATGTGAGGAACAACACATAATAACCATAACATCAAGAAGTAGACAAAGATGAAGAAATCAAGTGATAGGGGGATTTGAGAATTTGAGGTCAGATCTATTCATAGATACAAATAGATATAACAAGGTGTATGAATGAATGGTCATTAATCCCCAAAGTTCTCAAAACATGAAGAAGAGCACATGAAGACAGTAAAAATAAAAATTGGGTCAATATAGAAGAAGGCCTAAATTCCCCCAACACTTTGCATCATCCTCAATATTGAAAAGCAATTTCACAACACATAGAATGATGATACAAATAGAAGTGTATGATAAAAATTTTGCACCTATATCCAAGCACCTACAAGGGTGGAAAGGGTCCTCTAGGTAGGATCACAAATATAAAAATACAAGCACTGGGGAACACAAACACATAAATAAATCTAAGCTATAGATAAAGAAGAGGTACCACCCTAGTCCTCATCGACCAATGGGTCATCCTGCTCTCAATCTAGATCATTGTAAGGGGAGGGAAAATAGGTCTGCAAGGGTGAAATAGCGAGGGTGGTACCCTCTAACTCACCTACAACAAGGGCCAAGGAAGAAGTACCCTCAAGGTTTTCTTCATCGAGCTCTTGTGAAACAAAAGTCATCAATCTTGCAAAGATTGAAGACAAAGTTGAGATATCATCCACCGATAAAACATGCACTTTACTGGAGTGTCATGTGTCAATCGGGTGGGAGAAGGAGGAACCTGAGAGCCACTACCAACCTCATCGAGAGGGGTAGTGACAAACTATAGGGATGCAAGGGCCACCTCCATCACAAGGATGACATAGGGCAAGAAAGAACCAGTTCTAAAGAAGGCAAACCCTTCTTTCAACCTCCACTCCCACAGAAGAAGTAGAAATGAAGGAGAAAGAAGACAAAGCCATAGCAGACACCACTATTATATTCAACATGTCTATGGGCTAAGAGAAATGAGGGATGTCTTGGAGGTGCATCAAGAGAGGGGGCTCTATAGAGGGAGCAATGAAAAATTGTACCCTTTTGAGGTGAGCATCTCAAGACACATCGACAGAGCTGAAAGCATAAAAAAGGCAATGGGAACCAAGGTAGAAATAGTAGGAGAAGGTGGAACATTAATAGAATATTCAGAAACAGACACCACTAGCTCCCCCTCTGTCTTTTGCAAGGCAGTGTGTTCAACAACTAGAGCTTTTGACTTGTGTTTGCATTCACGCGCAAGCTAGTTATGTCAACTACGAGCATTGGAAGATGCAGCCTAAGAAGAGACTGAAGGCTACTGCTTATGCATAGGAGTATCCTTCACAACATTTATAGTGGAAGGATAGCCTCCTATGTAGGAGCAAGAGGATAAAGCACATGAGTATAAATAACCATAGGAGGAGAAACAAAAACAAGTGCCTCGACGACAAGCCTCTTCCCATTCTCTACCTTAGGGGAAAGAAGATGAAAAGTAGGAGGCCGCAAAGGCTAAGAAGTAGGAACTACCCCATGGGGATACTTCCCCTTTCCATAGACAACAAGTCATGGTACTGTGGGTAGCATAGGAAGATCAAAAACCTAACACTTCACTTTTCACCGTGCAAGAACCATCACACTTCCCATACAAGTCAAAGGATCGAAAGCTAAGGGTGTCACAACATGACGAGAAGCAAAAATAGATGAAACTAAAAACACAGAAGGAGAAGGCTCTAGGGTTTGAGCAAGCTTCCCCTTTCCCTTGGATGGGGAAAAAGAGGTAGCTTATTGTTACACTACCATAGAGGCTTTTACAAATACCGCATGAGGAGACACCAGATAACTAGACTTCAATGTAGAGGCCCCAGTCTTATATTTAATATAAGCTTTATATAACAAATCTCCCTTAGGAGGGAGAGGTCCAACCGGGACAGGCCAAAAGTGATCTATTGAGAAACCCCCATTGACACTAGCGGTTTATAGCCAGTACCTTGCACCACAGGCATAATTCCTTCATGAGGGAATTTTAAATATTTATGAACTATAGAGGTGATGGCATTCACAGAGGATAGCCAAGGGATGCCCAACCTAACTCAAAAAAGGTCAAACTTTGGAATGATAACAAATGAGACATCAACAACCTTGGGTCCTACCAAGATTGATAAAAAATAGAGTCTATAGGGGCCACCGAGAGTCTATCATGGGTACAAAGGGTGGTCTTCATATCTCTCCTTCTATAAGTTGTTTATAAAGAGAGTTTCCTTCATTATCACATTAACCTGACTCATCGAATCAACTAAGATGCTAGTGACAAAATTTTCATTAACTCGGGCGGGAATGTATACCAGGGAAGGCTCCTTATTTGGAGGCTCATCATGTGAGGTGAATTTTATGTGAAGTGTTACACTCACATTTTTAGGAGGAGGGATACACATGAATAAAACCATGTTCACATACTCAGATGGAACTAACTCAAAAGATGTAGAAGATTGTGTTTAGCAGATAGTGAGTTACCTAGATTTCATTTCCGAATATCCAATATTTCATAACTACGTATCTAGGGGTCGTAGATTAGGTCACAAAGTTGCATGCTTCATGACACACAAATCTACAATGTGCCTAAGAGAAAAGAGAAAGATTCCCCAATACCAAGAAATGAAAACAAGGATGTTCATGTCAAGTTCACAAAAAAATAGAGTAGGGGGATTCGTCACCCCAAGGCTCCAGGTCATGAGAGAACCCCAACAAACGAACCACCCTAAACTACCTCAGGCTGTTTGACAAGTGCTTTAGAAATCAAGTGAGTTGGCCACAAAGGTTTTAGACTACTAACCAAGCAGCTCACTATTTGAGGATGAAAGTGTGAGAATCAAACTCTAGCACCCTGCACTGGTGTCTCAAGGACCTGTTGGCGTCTTATACGGATAGAGGTTTGATAAATAATCAGAAAACACAAAGGGCCTACTTACAACCCGACTATTGAAGTTTTACAGTTTGATAGAGAAAACACATAAAATATAAAGTACAATAAGAAGAATAATAATAAGCTATTCTAGTATGAAAATGACAAAGAAAGAGTAGGGAAAGATACCATTCACGCAAAATCCAATTCTTCAGCTATAACTCCAAATAGACGAACCAACACCTACACACACAAAAACAAGAAAAATATTGGGTTGTGTTTTGAGGTCTGACATAGTCAAACCCCCGGTTTTGGTGTTCCCACCTCCACAAATAGAAAAATTTCCATGATATAGAGAAAATCGATAAAGATAATGAAAAAATACACTATCAAATAGAGTGAAAAGATAGCTTGAATGCTACTCTATAAGACACAATGATGCAAGTAAATAAAAAGATCAATATCACCTCCCCTTTTGCTAGCACTCAGGGCTGAGAGGAGAAGATGATGAGAGATGATGCCTTTCCAAGAGAGTGGAGCTTCGTAGACCCTACAAAAATGATGGTGTTGCCATGATAAAATGCTATAGAATCTAAGAAGAGAGCTTGTAGCAACAAGAAGAAGCAAGAAAAATGATCAAGAAGAGATGAAGAATGACCTTGAGAATGAATGAAGCAGCATGAGAGTGAGTTGGATAATGTTCAAGCATGAAAGAGTGAGTTTGAATTAGAAAAATGGAGGCAAAGGGATAATTTTTTTCAGTCAAGATTCAACAAAGGACATTACATTCATGACCAACCAGAAACGTAACGCCACTGTAGATTCTAGAAGCAAGAATCTTCTCAATATGTCAGTGCACGTGTGCAGACATCAGTGAAGTGTAGCTTTTGTCCCTGACAAAAATTCCTCCACCGACACAAAAATACAAGGCTACATGGAAGGAATGGGAAGACAGTGGTGGGATTTGTATCATCAAACTTATAGTTTATAAAGTAAGGATAAAATAAATGGGAAATTTTCCTAGCGTGCATTCACACCATTACACATTGATATCTTTATTTATACATATAATTATGGGATGGGACATGACCCATCTATCCTACCCCTAGTCTATATGCTATCTTTACAATATTAGGCTTTGAAAGTTCTTTGCACTAAAATACGCTATGATTTCTAGGTCGGTGTCTTCACTGTCCTATTTTTTCAGCTAACATGCAATCTAATAACTCTCATAAATTCACCCCATGAGTCTATGCTACTATCTAGAAGGATTTTATATTTTTTTACACTCTTCCAGTGACTACACAAAGAGTTTCATCATGACATCTTCATCTTCTATTTCATATTCATTTGTCACGTTGATGAAATATCTCAAGTGGTCCTCACCAATAATTGCATTATTACCTTGGAATTTAGGCACTTTCCCTCTAATCTCATTTAGAATGTGATTAGGATAACTAGGAATGCCATAAAATTTTATTTGTCTATATCTCTCCAATCTTAATGGGTGTCTTTCTAGAGAAAACCTTTGATCTTACCTTTTGTGGTTGACCCCCATGTTTTCTCTCACATTTTACTATTGGGGATATTTATGATTTTTTTGTATAGTATACATCTATTGATTTGGAACATTTGGTGTATTATTATGATCTCTATTATGTTATTGAGAAATATTTGATTTTAGTTTAATAGTTGGTTGTGTTGAGCAAGGTGAGCTTGTTGCAACATAATTTGTACTTCTATCTCACAATCCATTTGTCTAATTTGGTCAATTAGATCTATATGTTGATCTAATTCCATTTTCCTATGTTCATTTTTTGACCGAGTAGATAGATCTACATCATGGAATAGAGTTTCTCCCTCTTGTTCAATTTCCTAAGATGAGAACTTGGAGAATTGTTATGTTAGTTTCTCCTTAGATTTCTTAGACATTTTCCTATGTTCATTTTTCAAGACCGAGTAGCTAGATATGTAGCTCAAGAAAATCAAAATTAAGATTATTAAACACAATAAATAAACTTAAAATTCATAATCTAATGATAGAGAACAAAGAAGTGGATGAAAGGAAATAATAAAGAACAATTTCACCATAATCTTCATGCCTCCATTGAATGACCTCCATAATCCTTCTCCATTTTTCTTTGAAGCTCCAAGTGCCCTCAGTATTGAAGGTGCTACTAAAGAGAATGACTAGTGACTAGACAAAATATCAAAGATTAATTATTATCTCAACAACACAATAGCCTATGAATTCAGGATTTTCTAAGATGATCAAAATGATAAATAGTTGCACTATTTATAGAGGGTCGGAAAGAAAATGGACGATGAAGATTGAAAAGTTCGATCAATGGCCTAAATTAGATGAGACGAGATGAGAAAAGATCGAAAGTGGAGGAGAAAGAGGAAATTAATTGATTTTTCAACAAAATCAATTAGTTCGAAGAGGAAAGTGAATAATTAAAAAAATGGCAGCATTATTTAATTATAGAAGAAAAAGCGAACTGATTTTTTGAATTAAATAGTAATTTAATTCAAAATAAGTGAGAGGGAAAGTCCATTTGGAAAATCATTTAAATAAATATTATTTATTTAATTATGGAGAAAGCAAGATAAGTGAATAATTAAATAATTAGAATTATTTAATTATAGTAGACAAAGTGGTGATGATTAAATAAATTAGATTTATTTAATTATAAGGGACATGAACCTTAGTGACGTAATTAAATAATATTTAATTATTCAGAGGCTGAGGTGAAATGATGGAAAGATTTAATTAAATAATTAAAATTACTTAATTAATAGGAGGGTGATGACATTAGAAAATAAATTTTAGGTGTCTACATTTTCCCCTCTTTGATACAATGCAGTTTTATCACATTGTGTCAAAGAAAAAGATATGCCCCAATGAAAGGAAGAATGAGGAAGGATGATGATGAAGAATGAGGAAGGATGATTATGAGGTAGTGGTATGCCCCCTGGAGAGGATAGGTGGGTTCAAAGAACACGAGTGTGCTCTCAAAAATTATGAGAGGACTAGAAGATGAAGGACAATAGGATAGAGGAAAATAGATAAAGGGAAGAAGAAATGTTAGAGCGAAAAAATGAATGTTAGCACAGAAAAGATGGATGTTAGTATAAAATACATGGATGTTGAGATAGTGTTAGTTAAGATAATTTGTAGATATATATTTTGTTATGCAAGGCTTGTGCATTTAATCATCATTGGGCGGTAAAATATGGAAAATGGACAAAAAACACCATGGTATGACATAGACCAAGGTGTACAAGGTCATCCATCTGTAAAACAAACAGTCACAAACAAGGAATGTCTTAACTCATACTAAGGGTCATGTTGCCCCAATCTTTTTATGAAGAAAAACTGCAGACAACAATCAAATAAAAGACAAGTCATGAGACATCCTCGAGGTAGCTAGTAAAATGACCAAAGAAAATCCAAAAGATAAGACAAAATAGACCAACAAGATCAACAGTCATTCAGATTATTTGCCAATAAGTGTTTACAAGTGCGTTACGGGATGATGTGAGTGACAGGTTGACTATTTTAACAAGGCCTGGTTTCAGGAGAAGAAACATGTCGTATAAGACGTCTAGTCTAGTTTCGATCATTCAACTACTTGTATAAGGAAATGACAAAGTGTGATAGTGACAAGGTCTGGTTTCAGGAAGGACTCATCTTGTATAAGACCCTTGGTTTTGATTGATTTGACTAGTTTGATGGATGTGACAAATGACTTATTGGATTTGGAGACTTGTTGGCTTGCTTGTCATGTTGATTCAGGATTTGTGTTTTAAGTTCAGATGATGATGTCATGTCTGAATTGACAGTGTATGATTTATTTTGATTGACCCGGCAAACCCTAAAAGACTGACCTAGGGGGCTCATCGATAGATGGCCTTGCCTATGTAGCAATGCGTAGAGACATCGTAGTTAGACATGACCCTTGACTTTGTTTCAATGACAAAGGACTGAATCATGATTTTATTTGGCAATACCTAGAGGACTGACCTAATGCATCAGGATCACATCAACAAATGGCCTTGCCTATGTCTAGTCACAGAGGCAACGTAGTTCAACAATACATGACTGACTCTGACTCTATTTTTGGGATTTTGAAAGATATCTGAATGTTTGTGTGTTTTGACATGTTTTGATTTTTTTGGATTTTTTAAGTTTTATGATTTTTTTTCTTTTTGTCGTTCTATGATTTTTTTGTGTTTTTGGTGAATATTTGTTTTTTTGGATTTTTTAAGTTTTATGATTTTTTTTTGTCGCTTTTATGATTTTTTGTGTTTTTGGTGAATATTTGATTTTTTTGGATTTTGAATATTTTGATTTTTTGGGGGGATTTTGAAGTTTTATGATTTTTTTTGTCTTTTTGGTGAATATTTAGTTTTTTTGTTTGTTTTCGAATGTTTTGACATCCAATGAAAAGTGTAGAATCCAATGAAGCCAGGTGTTAGTAAATTACCCCAGTTGGGTATAAGACTAACCAATAGGGATGGGATGGGACAAGGGTTTATTATGGTAAAAAGATGGAGGATAAAGGATGCAAGACGTCAACCACTTGGGAGTCATGATAAAGATGACAAGGTCGGATGATGGATGTCAAATGGGAGATGATGGAAGGTAAAGGCATTATTATGAATTATGGTGGAAGATCAAATAGAGGGATAGTAGATGGCAGAGCAAAGACTGTCTACACATGGCACCTGGTTGTTAGGTTTTCACCATGGTACTTATCTAAAGTGCCACTGACGTGGTTTTCACTATTGGAGGAAAAAATTCTTTAATTTTTTTTTAAAATTTTTTGTTGTCACCAAGACGCCTATTTGCCAAGTTTTCATCAAGGTAATGATTTGTTTTATTTTTAAAAAAAATTCAAGACTTTTTCTCTATTTTTTTTATTTTTTAGGACTTTTTTGACAAGAACTCTCTGAATCTAGGTATAGAACTTTGCAAGTACAAGCTATTGATGGGCTCAGACAAAGGTTCCCCTTCGAGCGTGGACAAATGAGAAGTTCTAGAACCAAAGTATGTTGTTATGACATATGGACCCAGCCAATTGGGCTCAATTTTTCAGGTTTCTCATGTTCTGCTTGATTTTTTGGATTCTACGTCAACACTAAGTCTCCAATGTTGAAACATCTGACCAAAACCCTTTTGTTGTAGCTACAATAAAGATGGTTCTAATATGCTTGTAGATGAGTTAATTCCTTTTGTCTATGATCATCAAGCCAACTCTAATTCATGCAATTGAGATAATCAGTACTCCTCATCGTCAATGGGCCCTTTCGTGGAGACCCGTAGGGAGGGGACTTCGACCTCTATAGGAAGGATAGTATGTGTACCAAAGACTAGGGCGAATGGAGTGGTTCCAGTGGGTGTGTGAATGCTTGTGCTATACGTCCATAAGGCGGGGTTAAGTTGAATGTGTCAGTCGTGACCAATGTCATTAACAATCTTTTTAAGAATTTTGATTATGGTCTTATTGGATGCCTCAAATTTTTCATTACCTTGTGGGTAATAGGGCATGGAAAAGCGATGTTGGATGTGGAATTTCTCACATAACTCATGGACATCCTAATTTTTGAAGAGACGACCATTGTGAGTGATGATGGATTGTGGGACACCATACCGACATATGATGTAATTGAGGATGAACTTGGATATTTGTTTATCAGTTATGTATATCAGGGGAATGGATTCAATCCATTTCATGAAATATTCAGTCGTAGTGATAATGAACTTATGGCCATTAGATGAGGTGGGATGAATTTTGCCTACAAGGTTGAGTCCCCATTAGGTGAAGGGCCATGGCGAAGTGATTAGATGCAACTCGTATGCAAGTGCATGGATGAGTCACTATGTATCTGGCACTGTCGATATTTCTTCACAAAGTAATAGGCATTTTATTCCATTATAGGCCAGTAATATCCCAATCGCATGATCTTTTTAGGTAGAGTCAGCCCACTAGAATGGGCTCCACATATACCTTCATGTACTTCACATAAGGTAGTATGTGCTTCATTAGTGTCGAGACATCTAAGTAAGGTATTGTCTAAGCCATGCCCATATAAGGTATCATTGATGATGGCGTAGCGAGCGACTTTGTGAAGGAAGGACTTGCATTGGCTACTGGATAGGTCAAGTGGTAATGTCTAGGAATGTAGATAGTCATAAATGGTTTGATACCACAAGGAATCAAGACCAACAAGTTCACACACCATTTTAGATTCAGGGACATCGAAGACAGGAACCAACAACTGTTCCACTAAGAAATCATACTGTGACATATTGTTGGGAATGTCCAGGAGAGATCCAATGGTGGTCATGGCATCAACTACTTTGTTTTGAATTTGTGGGATCTGGAAAAAAGGTAATATTTACAAAACACAGTTTAAAACTCTCAACCATTCTTTTATATGGGGTCAATTTCTCATCTTTAGTGTCATAGTCATCGTTGACTTGTCAAATGACCAATTGGGAATCACCAAAGACTTGCAAACTTGTAATTTTCCATTTTATAGCCATGCGCAATCCTATTAGTAAGGCCTCATATTTTGTAATGTTGTTTGTACACGGGAAGGCTATTCTGAAGGATTTGTGAATAGTATCACCTTGAGGGGTGACGAATAGTATTACTGCATCTGATCCATGACTAGTGTATGAGCCATAAAAGTATAACTTCTATGTTGTGCCAGTGTCTAATGTAAATATTGACTCATCTAGGAAATAAAAAATCAAAGGGTGATCAACTCTTGTGGGTGCATCAACAAGTTGGTCTACAATAACCTATCCTTTTATTTCTTTTTGTTCCACATATTGAATGTCATACTCACTAAGTATCATGACCCACTTAGCTAACCATCCTGTCAATGTTGCCTTACTAAGTAGGTATTTGAGAGGGTCTATCTTAGCCACTAATCTTATCTGATGATTTAGCATGTAATGTCTTAGTTTCTAAGCAATGAAAACCATTGTGAGACAAGAACATTCAATATGATTATATTCGAGTTCATACCCAACCAGTGTGTGGCTAATATAATAGATCACCCATTCTTTCTCATCATGGTCATTTTGTGCAAGTAATGCCCCTAGTGTAAAAGTGGTAGCTGATATGTAAAGGATTAGGGGCTTACCATCTATCGGTGCCATCAAAACAAGAGGCATCAAAAGGTACTCTTTAATTTTTTGAAAATTTGTCTCACACTTGTCTGTCCATATAAAAGGAACTCCCTTGCATAACAAATACTGAAAAGGCTGGAATTTATCGGCCAACTATGTAATGAAGTGTTTGATAGACTGAAGTTGGCCTTGCAATGTTCTGAGTTGACTGATTCTTGTTGGGGGAGGCATATCTAATATATCTTTTACTTTTGTTGGGTCCACTTCAATGGCTCTACGAGAAACTATGTATCTTAAGAGCTTTCCCAATGTCATGCCAAAGACACATTTCTTAGGATTTAAATGGACCTTATATTCTTCAATACTTTTGAAAAAGTTGTCGAGGACTCTCAAATGATCATCATGTGTCAAGGATTTTTCCAAAAGGTCATCAACATACTCTTCCATCAATGTGTGCACGAGATCATGAAATATGATGGTCATGGCTCTTTGATAGGTTGTTCTTGCATTTTTAAGTCCAAAGGGAATGGCATTTCAACAATATGTACCCCATGGGCAAGTGAACGTCGTCTTATGTTGATCTTCAGGAGCGATACGGATCTGATTATACCCCGAGAAGCCATCCATGAGGGACAACATCTCGTAGCCTATCGTTAGATCTACTATGATGTCTATATTAGGAAGTGGTAAGTCATCCTTCAAACATGCTTTATTTAAGTCAAAAAAATATGTGCAAATACATATTTGTCCATTCAATTTATTCACTGGTACTCTTATGAAACCAACATCCAATAATTTCTTGAGTTTAGCTTTGACCAGTAGAGCTATCTGAGGATTCAT
This sequence comes from Sequoiadendron giganteum, assembly GCA_007115665.2. Lineage (NCBI taxonomy): Eukaryota > Viridiplantae > Streptophyta > Pinopsida > Cupressales > Cupressaceae > Sequoiadendron > Sequoiadendron giganteum. The sequence goes on from CM021108.1 coordinate 292,354,893, forward strand.
TTTTTTAAGCTTTTGTTTGATGGGATTTGTATTTGGAAGCAATGGTAAATGATGCAAAACCAATGCAGGGTCCAATCCAGGCATATCAACATAAGACCATGCAAAATTAGTTTGATGTTCTATGAAAAAGCCTTGGAATTCTGGTTTTTCTTCTTCTGTCAGGGATGCTGCAAAGGGAACAATCTTAGGATTATTTGTTGTACTTATATTGACTTCCATTACTTCTTTGATCAACATTGGGGATCTCTCTTGATTAACAGAGACAAATTCCAACCCTCCATCCTTGGGTGCCTCAGAGAGGTTTTTTCCCTTAGATACGTCCTTTATTTTTACTCTTTCTTGGTCAAAAGGTGCCTTGTGGTTTTCACCTAAAAACCTTTCATTTTTCATTTTATTTTTGTCATTTTTGTGACTAGAGAGTGGGATAGTCTCACCAAAATATACCACAACATCAAGATATATAGTGAAACCAGCCTTATGGTCCCCATGCGGTATGCCCTCTCACATTCCCATGAATTCAACAATGGCTTCATCATTTTCAAATATATCCAAGGTGGGTGAATCTTGTTGGTCCCAATCAACCAATTGTGGGCAAACGAGGGAAATGCCATCATCGGTGTTACTAATGGATAGGGAAGCAATAGATAGTGTAAAGACAGATGTATTATCAAGGTCCCAAAATAAATCGATGCGAATATTAATATCCATGAGGTTGGTAAAGGATGGACGAGGTGCATCAAACTCATGAAAGACATAGTCGAGTTCATAGTCACTGGTGGTACAAAAATCTCACTCATATTAATTAGAGTCGGTGTCGCTATAATAGATGTCGATAGGACTTTCAAATGTATCAACATATTTCAAATCACTTACATCCTTATTTGAAAGAACCTTAGTACTTGAAGCGCCAATCCTAATTGGTACAAACCCTAGCCCTAAGTTCTTTGGCCATTCAAGAGGCATCAAGGGTTCTCTCATTCCATTTTTATGTATTCCAAGTCCACTCATTCCATCATAACCCTATTGTTTCATGAGCTCAAAGCCTTTACCATATTGTTCTGTCAATAGCGGTTGCAAATCTTCCTCATCTTTGTAAATCCAATCTAAAATATCATCAATGTCTTCTTTGTTTAACTCTCCCTAGCTTGTGAAGGTGGTGGTGGGAGGAATTTTAATGACAATTTTAGGTTTCATCTTGTAGATGGGCTTTCCATAGGTCTTCAGAGACTTTGATAACTTAGTGATGCAGTAGGAGGTGTTCATATGATACTCCCCACACCCCTTATCCTAGATATGAATCTTGGGATCAGCAGATGGAATGGTGAACGTGGAGGATTTAGTCAAAGTGGATGGGCCAACGTAATTGGATGGAGTGGACGTTGTAGCTTCATGGTTTATAGGCACTTGGTGTTTAGGGACCCCCCTCAAATTAGTGCAATATTGAAAGAGGTCAAGATCGCTAATGATTGTGATTTTGATTCCATTGTAATGAAACTTCAAACATTGATGGAATGTGGATGGGATGACTTTCATGGCGTGAATCCATGGTCAGCTGAGGATTAGGTTGTATGGTAGTTCAAGATCCAAGACTTGGAATGTGGTATCTAGTACTGTCGGTCCAACTTTGATAGGTAGTATGATAACACCCTTGAAAGAACGTTCTTCATCATCATAGGCTTTGATAACAATGCTCTTAGTTGTGTCCACACATGTTTCAGAGAGGCCCAATGCTTTCACCAATTTTAAAGTGCAAATGTTCAATCTGGCTCCACCATCTACTAGGACTCATTTGACCTTATGTTTGTTGATGAAGACTTCAAGGTGTAATGGATCGTTATGGTTTTTCTTGGATGTAGAGTAATCTTTGTCAAAAAAGGAAATGTGGTTGGATTTGGCCAAATATCCAACCATGGCTTCAAATCAGTTGACATCCAGGTCGATAGGGATAGAGGTTTCTTTAAAAGCCTTATCGAGGATAGCTTTGTGTTCAGGTGATATGCATAGTAGCTCAAGGATGGAAATATGTGTGGGTGTCTTGCCTAATTGGTCAACAAGATTGTATTGGGCTTTGGATTGTGGCTACTTTGGAGGGGGACTAGATATGGCAATCTTTGTCTTGCGAGTAGTAACAATGCATTCAGGCAGCTTCTTAATGGTGATCATACTAACACGATCATCAACAGCTCATAGGTGGTTAATAATTTTGTAGTCAAAAGAGGTATTGGTATAATTGGCATGTTTGTCTATTTTTTACCCGAACTGGAGGGTTTTCCAGAACCATGGTCTTACGATGGATTCTTGAAAATTGCATGGTCTTTATTGGAAGTTTTTTGTTGTCCCTTGACGTCTATGGTACCATTTTCAATTAGGTCTTGAATCATGTTCTTTAACTGATGGCATGATGAGGTCTTATGCCCTTTGATGCGGTGGTAATTAAAAAAAGCATTGTCATCCCACCAAGAGGGTTTGAATTGTCCTAGTCATATGGTTTGGGATCTTAGAGTTGTATAACATTTGATTGTACTAGCTTCTTCAAGACAGATTCAATTGGTTCTGGTAAAGGAGTGTATTGTCTTCGTGGGTATTTCCTTGGTTGTCTTGGGGATCCCCGTTCCTGATTATTTTGTATCACGTTAGTTGCTTAGTTGGGGACATATGATGTGTTATTGTTTGTGTTGGGTGCTTTGAGAGTCAATGTGGGACTTGTTCTATTCACAACTTTGGCATCATGAATCCATCATTTGTCACATTCTTGTTACAAGACCAAAACTTGTTTTTATCATTTGACATCCCTTGGGCATTTTGTGTTTTGGTATAAGTTTTAATTTCCCCTTTAGCGATAAGGGTTTTCTCAAGGATGGCCCCTTTTTCAAAACGGTCGATGCATGTGGAACAAAAATGGGTTTCCAAGGCATACTTTAAATTTATGTTCAAGTTTTGCACGAACAAGATAATTTTCTATTTTTCAGGAATTTCAACAGAACAACGACTAGCTAAACTTCTCCATCTCTAGAAGAATGTTAAAAAAGATTCACCCTCTTCTTGTTTAGTTTGACATAGGGTAGTAATAGTGATGTCATTTTTTATGTTGAAGGTGAAGTGGGTGATAAATTTTTCAACAAGTTCATCCCATGATTGTATGTCTGTCGGTAGGTGGGAGAACCAATCTAAAGCATGTCCTGTGAGACTTCTAGGAAATAGTCTCATTAAGTGTGTTTGTTCTAAAGCAATGTTAATCAAGGTCGTATGAAATTCCCTCACATGCTCAATGGGGTTTCCTTTTCCTTTATATTTAGGAAAAGTCGGCATGACATAATTTTGAGGAAGAGGATGCATGTATAATGTCCTATCAAATGGGTAAGGACATAACTCTTGGATAGAGTAAGTCTTCTTATTTGACAATGCCATGGTTTCTACTTGCTTTTTCAAGGCCAACATTTGATTGGTGAGGACATCATATGGTGTGAGTGTTGTGCCTACGACATTTGCGATTGCATTTTGGTACGGTCCCAAACTCATGTTTTGTGATCCAATATTTGCATGGGATGGTATGTTGGCGTTGACATGAGGTGTGAATGTTTGAGTTGTGCTTGGAATTTAGATTTGTGGTGTAAATGTTTGAGTGGGAATTTAAATTTGGATTTGTGGTGTGATGTAGGAAGTGTTAGTATTGGAATGCATTGGGAGAGGATTGAAAATTTTTGGACCTTGTGTGTACTAACTATTGACTTGGAAGGAACCTTGTGTATTTACTTGTTGGGGAATATTTATGCTAGGACCTTGTGGCACATTGGTGTTTGTATTAGTTCCATGAATATGAGATCTAGTCCTTTTATTTGTGCTAAAAAGATTTGATAATGTGGTGTTCAAATCCCTAGATGTTCTATATGGATTTGACGATGTGGTGTTTGTGGCACTCGATGCTCTAAATGGATTTGAAGATGTTCATTGTGTTAAATGGATTAGGTGTAGAACCAAGAGGTTGTGACATGGACTATGTTAGGGACTGTGTCATTATTTGCATTGTGGATTGTGTCATTGATTGTGTTATTGGATGTGTTCCAAATAAGGGTGCAAGAATCGAGGTGTAAGTTTGAGTTGGAGCCCCTTGTGGCATAGAAGAATTTGTTTGTGGGGTCTTGGAATCACTAGACGTAGACATGTTAAGTCCTTGGTTTTATTGGTTTGGGGTGGGTGTTGCTTAAAGTGTGTTTACGTCAAAGCCCTGAGGTAGTTTAGCACCACTATGCAAAAGTTTGGCCAAGAATCTTTGGGGGTCCAATAACACTATCTCATCTACAAGTGATGCAACCTCTAGGTCTTAGGCAATTGCTTCGACTTCCTCTATAGCTACTTGTCCATGTGGGTCTCTTATGAGGAATTTTTCAAAAGGATTGGTAGATGCCTTGGGTGGTTCACTAGACGGGGTACCAAAGTTTAAGTTGCTTATGTAGTTATAAAGTTCATCATCATAATGAAAGAGATCTATTGCTCGATGTTTCTTTTGCAATCTAGTTTCAACCATATAAGGCTTGCTGCAAATGAAGGTGGAAAGTATGGGACTAAGACTCTCTTTTTTGGTATTTGAAATAAGGTATGCCTAAATATAATGCAACTATGTTTTTGGTATTTTAAGGATAAAATATGTCTAATGTATGCAATAAGACTAAAAGTGATAATGATAATGTTGGATGTTATGTTGTAGTATGAAGGATGCAAATGACTAAGAAGTGATGGATAGCTATAGTGAACTTGAGGGATTAAAACACTTTTGAAAGATCTAAGAACATGATCACTAACTAACCAAGGGTAAACCGATGTTTCCAATAGGATTGTCAAATGGCATTTTTCTAGGACAAGTGAAAAGGAGTGACAAGGTGAGTTTCCCACCTAGACTTGTGAGTAGGAAATTATCACCAAAATGATAAAGGACTAAGTTAAAAAGTGACTAGGCCAAATGACAATCTTTTGTTGAAGCAATGATTTGTGCCAAGGTATAGACAATTCCTCTATCCTAAAGTCCACAAGGTGTTAAGACTAAAAGTCTAAAAAGGTTAGCCTAATGTGATGTTGGGATATGAAAGTAATGAGGATGCTAAGGTACCTAAAATGGTGACCTAATAATGGAATGATGATATGCAAGGTGAATTGAGAAAGTTTATGGTTTTAAATAGGAATCATAACAAGAAGTTGGTTTGAAAATGGATCTCAAAGGTTTGAATATGATTTTGGCAAGAGTTTGACCTGATTTTGATTGTTTTGTTCAAAAAATGGTGTTTGGTTTGAAACTGTGAAGTGTTGCAATTTTTAGGTGTACGATTTTTTTACTTGTTTGTTTGAAAGACACACACATAAAACACATTGTTTTGTTTGTTTTCACTTGATAGTTGCAATTGAGATAAAGCACGTTCAAGTACAATCCTAGGCTAGCAGAGATAATAGTTTTTGGATTCCCACTTGGATTTCTCCAACCGCACTTATTCAGAGCGGATAGCTTAGAAGTTTGGTGGCACTGGCTCCCCTCCACGACACTCACTTCTCAGGCGTACCAAACTTTGAATTCCCAAAGACCCGAAGATCTCAAGAAATTTGTTATCTCTACTTTGAACTACGGGAACGTGGGACGGATTCAATGGTCCGACCTCCTACACCAACAAATAGAAGGATTTTGGGCTACTAAAATAGTTGGTTCTTAGTGAATACTCGAGGACATGGCACCTCACGAGCGTCCTGCAAGCCACTTAAGGATTTAATCACTCTACTAGGGGCTCTTATACATTTTACAGTAGTACCCTATTTCGAGTGACACTGCACGACTAAGGCATACATACCATGAGGACTTTACAGTTTAGTCTTATCCATTTATATATCGATCCGAGTGAAAAACCGGTTGGAGTCGTTCCATCTTGCGAGGTACGCCCCTCTAAAAAGAAAACTTGAGTGTCGCTAACACTTTTCTCTTGCACCCAAGACCATGACAGCTAGGGGAGAGGATAGTGTGTGTTAGCAGTAGGTCCACTCAACACATGAACAAGCATGCCAAATACAGAAAATAGATGTTCTTTTTAAGCACCAAACATAATGTTTGCTAAACTAAAAAACAATCTATCTGAAAAAAAAAATCTTCAAGGAACGTCCTACACCAAATGTCATTAGTAGTTTTGATTTTTAGTCTTGGACAAATGAGAGTTTTTATTTTTTTATTTATTTTTTCCGAACCTCGGACAAACGAACATACAAAAATCCAAGCTAACAAAATTATCCCCAAAATAAAAACTAAACTAAAAAGAGAATTAACATTTACTCTAGTTAAAAAAATTAATAATAAGCTAATCTAAATTAAACTAAAAATCTAAATTAACAGGGGATGACCCCGCAGTGTGATGGTATGTCACAAGCCCTGTTGAGAGCGTCGTTTCATGTTCGAGACTCACTGGCGATTGCAGGTTCAAAAGGTTTGTGGTTCGTGGGTGTGCACAGTAGTCGAGGACTGTTCACGGATGGAAGGAAGCGATGGTGTGAACATTGGAGGAAGCACCTGATGGTAAAGGAAGGTTGTGCGTTGAAGGTAGGCTAGTTTATGTGTGCCCGGCGACAGAGGTGGTACAAGTGCGGTGGTTGGCGACGCGGGAAGGTCATAGCCAGGTGGAGGAAGGGTATTCGTTGAGTAGGAACGAAGGTGCAGGTGTTTGCGTAGCGGACGTGAAGCATTGGAAGGAGCAAGGGAGTGGAGTGATAAGGAGATAAAGAGGGGTTGGAGTGATAAGTAGATAAGAGGGAGTGGAGTGATAAGAAGGTTGGTGAAAAAGAAAGGAGGAAGAAGGGGAAGTGAAGTAAGGGTGGTGCCCCGAGGAAGGGCGGAAGAAGGAAGGAGGTGGTTGGCAAGGTTTCACTAGGAGGATGGGTGGGTGTTCTTCTAGGAGCTGGAGGCACAATCGGATCAGCCAACGACGGCTGTGGCGACAGCTACTGGAGAACAAATTGGCGAAATTAGAGAAAGTAGTAGAAGGAGAATGGTCTAGGAGAAATACGAGACAAAAACATGGGAATGAGGTCTCCCACAAATTGTGGCCTCACTGGTTCAAGCTCCAGTCAAAAGCCATTACCTATCAAAAAAAATTAAATTAAATTAAATTAACTGAAAAATCTAAATTAAATTAGAAACCTAAATTAACAATCTAATTAAAAATCTAAAAATCTAATTAAAGGCTAATTAAAAATATAAGAATCTAATTAAAGATCTAATTAAAAATCTAAAAATCTAATTAAAAGCTAATTTAAAATCTAAAAAAATCTAATTAAAAGCTAATTTAAAATCTAAGAATCTAATTAAAGATCTAATTTTTTTTTTTAGTTCTAATTTAAAATTAAAATTTATCTAAGTTAATCAAAACTAATATTAATCTAAAAAATTAATTACTAAAATTAATTGTAAACTAACTTTAATCTAAATAAGGGGTGAGGGGCCTAGATCGATTGGCTAAAGCATCCTATTGTAGGCAAGAGGTCACGAGTTCCAGTCTCCCCCCAAACTTGTGGTACCAGAGGGCGTGTCACCGGTCACAACGCACTGCAATTTATAAGTGGACGGATACCCGACTGATTCCTCTAGTCTAAGAAGAAAACTTTAATCTAAATAAAAATTAATCCACTAAATTAATTCTAGGAAACAAGTTCTTTCTTAGCTAGCAAATTTTGTATTGCAAAGGGAAGACTCTCATATTAATTATAAATTGCTTTCAAACAACACACGTTTTACCCACTACCCACTGGTGACTTTTTCTTTAACTGCTATGCAACCATCCAGATGAGCAAGGCTAAGAGAGTTCAACTAATGACTACTATAAAACCATCCCATGAAGGATTAGAGAAAATCAAAAATTAACGCTCCTCTAAAACTAAATTAATGATTGCTATGCAAACCATCCCATGAAGGATTAAACTGCAGCCTGTCGAACCTTGTCTTCAATGCAATTATGATATCTCTGTTGAATCTTGTGCGAGCGGGAAAGATATTAACATAGATTGGTGAAATCAACATCGATAAAGTCAGAAGTAAATGAATAGAAGATAGAGGAAAGCAATGTTGATAAAGTATAAAGTGAATACTTTCACAATTGCATCAAGATCTAGTGGGGGCAACAGGCTATACATAGCAGGGGCATTATTTATTCAAGAGGTGTCCAATACATTAACCACTTGTTTGTTGCAAATACACAAACCATCCATAATGGAAGGAGAATTCTCTCTATAATAGAGACAAGGGTGTTGGTAGAGCCGATAGCAAACGTTCAAAACAAAAAGAGAAAAGCCACAAATTTATCAAGTGGCAGTGATACTAGTAATCCCAATTTAAAGAAGTCATTGCTTAGAAGAGATCTCGGATGAAATACCTATTGATAGCAAACATTCATAATCCATGCCACAGATAACATGTGGAAAGTTAGATTTGTGACTCTCTACATTCGATTAACAAGTCTATATAAATTATGTTTTCAGACAAGTAACAACAATGCATCCCTTAATTCTTATAAGGCATCTCACAGAATGGAGTAAATGTCGAATGCAAAAGAATACACAAAGTAATAAGATTATTTGATAGAAGGCCCCAAAGATAAGGCGTTGCAACTTCAGCTCTGCAAATGAAGAAAAACTAGAAACCATTAAATTATTTCAAGCAAACAAATATCATCATGCACAACATTCAAAAGGTGTCAAAAATCAATAATATTCATAATGAAAAAATAGTATTCATCTCCCATATTCCAATCATATTCATCTCCATGTTTCACCATTTGTAGCTTAGGAAAATCAAAATTAAGATTATTAAACACAATAAATAAACTTGAAATTCCTAATCTAATGATAGAGAACAAAGAAGTGCATGAAAGGAAATAATAAAGAACAATTTCACCACAATCTTCATGCCTCCATTGAAAGACCTCCATCATCCTTGTCCATTTTGATTTGAAGATCCAAGTGCCCTCAGTATTGAAGATGCTACTAAAGCCTATGACTAGTGACTAGAAAAATATTGAAGATTAATTATTATCTCAACAACACAATAGCCTATGAATTCAGGATTTTCTAAGATGATCAAAATGATAAATAGCTACGCTATTTAAAGAGGGTCAGATAGAAAATGGATGATGAAGATTGAAAAGACATTAATTCGATCAATGGGTGAAATTAGACGAGACAAGATGAGATAAGATTGAAAGTGAAGGAGCAAGAGGAAATTAACTGATTTTTCAACAAAATCAATTAGTTCGAAGAGGAAAGTGAATAATTAAATAATGGCAACATTATTTAATAATAGAAGAAAAAGTGAACTGATTTTTCAAATTAAATAGTAATTTAATTCAAAATAAGTGAGAGGGAAAGTCCATTTGGAAAATCATTTAAATAAATATTATTTATTTAATTATGGAGAAAGCAAGATAAGTGAATAATTAAATAATTAGAATTAATTATTTAATTATTATAGACAAAGTGGTGATAATTAAATAAATTATATTTATTTAATTATAAGGGACATGAACCTTAGTGACGTAATTAAATAATATTTAATTATGCAGAGGCTGAGGTGAAATGATGGAAAGATTTAATTAAATAATTAAAATTACTTAATTGATAGGAGGGTGATGACATTAGAAAATAAATTTTAGGTGTCTACAAGATCAACATCATGGAATAGAGTTTCTCCCTCTTGTTTGATTTCCTAAGATGAGGAAGGAGAATTGTTATGTCAGTTTCCCCTTAGATTTCTTAGATATGGAGGTAAAGGAAAATTCATGTCTAAATATTTTGTATGTAATTTTTGGGATGTCACTCTATTTGTTATATTGATATTTACGTCATTTATAGGCCTACCATAATCACACCTAAGGGTTCTCCTAGTAGATTTGATCCTATTATTAGCTAAATCATCTGAGATATATTGAACATAATATTTTGATGTATCTATTCTACCTAAAATAACTACTATTTTAGTACTTTGAGAAATATGCAAAGATGACATTCCTAGATTCTTAACTCTCCGTTGATCTTGTTGTCTCCTCACATCAAGCATTTCTTGACCTTTGGATTGTTTTCCTCTCTCTATTTCTAGCCTCTTACTATTGCAAAAATATCTTGTGCTTATTCTTGATAGAGTCACCACTCATTTAATAAGGATAAATTAACCTTTATGCCAACAAGTTTTTTAGAGAGTAACAACTAAGGAATAGTTTTCTTAGTTGCACTATAACTACTAATTAGCCTAGATCTTCAAATTGAATATTAATTTAAGCTTCCTTGATAACATCACCAATTCGCTAGTGATCTTAGTTGTGAATCCAAAATCCCTAAGGATGGATAATTTGTAAAGTTATATGGATTATCAAACATAAGAAGAGTACCAAAAATCCTATGGTCAGGTCAGGAAACTCAAGACCAATTGTTGAGGTGGGTAGGGCCTCCTTCACTTCTAGTTTTTTACGACCAAGAGGGGTTTCCCCAAGGTGTTGAATTGTATGATATTATTGGAATTGAATAGTTTCCTTTCCATAAAGCATACACATTGCATGATGTACCCCTACACTAGTTGTCACAATGTACCTACTTTCTAGTTTTAGAAATGCAAATCCATAAATATTTATACAAAAAAATAATCTTAACATGTAGAGTGTGTAAATTACTAGTAAAAAACCCTATTGTTATTATGTACTCTTATATGGAAGCATGGACAACTAATACAAAATGAACGAAAGAAAGTGTTGATGGTGTTTTTATGCACTTCTCAACACAAGTAATGCGTAGGTGCATTACCTCTCTTGAAAGACAATTTTCCACAATCAAATTGCAGAACACTATCCCAAGGTCTCTCGGATGTCAGGTCTTGACGATGCTTGGAATATATCAGTTGTTTGATGTGATTTGTTGGAATCACAAGGTGGACTTATGGATGAGTTACAAAGCAGGGAAGTTGGATCTGCAAATGGAGTTCTTAAGATGGGAAAGTTGTTGACTGTTTGTTGTAGGTTCAAACAGCAGTCTGGAACTCCATTTCAACATTAGATTTAGTTTTACAATGTGCAATGAACCTTTCCTAAGGTTACTTATTAAAAAAAAGGAAAAAGGGCAAGGAAGACTGGATCTGAAACTATGAATGAACAGTGATCATGGAGGCTGCTACAGTAGACAAACTCCCTAAACTGGGTTTTGTTTGGCCAAGAGGATCCTACAGTTACACAAAACCAGTGCAATCTTCTAAGGACTGCAGATTTTCAGTTTGCATACACACATCATGAACATGCAAGTGAACTAGGTTGCAGCAATCAAATAAAGAAGCCCAGGCTAACTTTGCACAACAGCTTGTCATCAACAAGTGCCAAAAGTATGGGCTAAAAATTCATCAAATACTGAAACAACAATCACCATTACCACTTCCATTCAAGAAAATACAACTAAAACTAACTTGGAAGGTCGAACCATGCACACATAATGAGCAAACTCAAAAGTAACACCCATAGATCATGCAATGTTGCTTTCTATTGCTGCAGGATGTTTTTACGATAGCTCTCCAACACTTACAAATGAGGGGGAGACCCCTATTTATAGTTTTCCAAAGCCCAAATGAATGGCCAGGATTGATTTACATTATGTGGCTCAGATTCAATTACATTAGGGCTTCACCTACCCCACAATATTCAGTAATTTAAAATACATCTTTGTCTTTTCCCTATTTTGTCTTGTAGTGGCCAATCACTGTAGCAATTTTGCCTTCTAGTTGATTTCCCTTTTACTGTAGCTGAAATTGCCTGAAATTTGCCTTCTTCCTAATGGAATTTCAGCATTCCTCATTGGATCAAATGGTTTTTTCGACGGACCCATGGTAGGCTTCTTGAAACCGGAAATGAGAGGTCGAAATGTTGTTCTAGACATGTTGTTTGAAAATGGCCGACAGACCATGGAACTCTGGATGGTATCTCCCGACTGCAAATTTAGAATTTGAAAGGCCAGGGGAGGATAAGACCTCATTTTAGTATCTGGGTCGAAGTCCATTTCTGATTTGGAGGTGCGCTTGCACATTCCAGAAACATGAGGCCGGAATGCCGCTATAGGAATGTTGTTTCAAAACGGCCGACAAAGCACGGAACTCCGGATGGTACTTCCCAGCTACAAATTTAGAATTTGAAAGGTTAAGGGAAGATAAGACCCCATTTTAGCATCTGGGTCGAAGTCTGTTTCTAATTTGGAGGTGTGCTTGTACGTTCCGAAAACATGAGGTCGGAATGTCATTGTAGGAATGCTATTTCAAAACGACTGATAGAGCACGGAACTCCGGATAGTACTTCCTAGTTGCAAATTTGGAATTTGAAAGGTTAGGGGAGGATAAGACCCCATTTTAGCATCTAGGTCAAAGTTCATTTTTTATTTGGAGGTGTGCCTGTACGTTCCAGAAACATGAGCCTGAAATGCTATTCTGGAAATGTTGTTTTGAAACAGCCGATAGAGCACGGAACTCCAGATGGTACTTTCCGGCTGCAAATTTGGAATTTGAAAGGTCAAGGGAGGATAAGACCCCATTTTAGCATCTGGGTCGAATTCCATTTCTGATTTGGAGGTGCGCTTGTATGTTCCAGAAACACGAGGCCGAAATGCTGTTGTAGGAATGCTGTTTCAAAACGGTCGACAGAGCACGGAACTCTGGATGGTATTTCTCGTCTGCAATTTTGGAATTTGAAAGTTCAAGGGAGGATAAGACCCCATTTTAGCATCTGGGTCGAAGTTTGTTTCTGATTTGGAGGTGCGCTTGTACATTCCAGAAACATGAGGCTGGAATGCCGCTGTAGGAATGCTGATCCAAAACGGTCGACAGAGCACGAAACTCCAGGTTGTACTTCCCGGTTGCAAATTTGGCATTGGTAAGGTTAGGGGAGGATAAGACCCCATTTTAGCATCTAGGTCGAAGTCTATTTTTGATTTGGAGGTGCGCTTGTATGTTCCAGAAACATGAGCCTGAAATGTTGTTCTGGAAATGTTGTTTTGAAATAGTCGACGGAGCATGGAACTCTGGATGGTACTTCTCGGCTGCAAATTTGGAATTTGAAAGGTCAGGGGAGGATAAAACCCCATTTTAGCATCTGGGTCGAATTTCGTTTCTAATTTGGAGGTGCGCTTGTACGTTCTGGAAACATGAGGCCGGAATGCCAATGTAGGAATGCTGATTCAAAACAGTCGACAGAGCATGAAACTACGGATGGTACTTCCCTATTGCAAATTTGGAATTTGAAAGGTCAGGGGATGATAAGACCCCATTTTAGCATCTGGGTCGAAGTCCATTTCTGATTTGGAGGTGCGCTTGTACATTCTGAAAACATGAGGTCGGAATGCCGCTGTAGGAATGATGTTGCAGGAATGCTGCTGCTAAAACATAGTTTTGGAATTTTAAAAACTTCTTGAAACTTAATGAAACCTTGTTATTTCACTTAGGCACCACAAAAAAATCCAAAATCCATAGGAAATCTATCCCCAAAGTCAAAGAATGAAGGAAAAAGTGAATCGAGCGAGCGGAGGGGGCGAAGCCCGAAAAACCCAAGACTTAGCAATTTTTTATTTTAGGGGAAAAATATGGTCAGCCAAAAAAGAGACTTTAAAGGGTGTGTTGACCAACTAGGATACGAAAATGAGGGGCACACAAAATGAGGTGGGAGCAAAGAAGCCTATCAGGAGTGAAAAAAGAGGGTCCCTACCTACGGCGGGGCGTGTGTGCAAAATATGCACAACAAATGGCGACTTGCTGGGGGAAATGCTCTAGAGCATTTCGATGACAAACTGGAATCACAAACCCAGAATCTCTGGTTCTAACCTTCATGCTAGGGAAAACAAGTTAGACACTCAACCAAAGGATCAAAACCACTAGTTAACCCAACCTTAAGTATGTTGAAAATCCAAGTGTGTGCAATTGCATTAATTCCCATCCTTCAGTTGCTGCAAGAACCTAAGCTCCATCAAGTTAAGCTACGTAGTTTATTCTAACTCCAAAAGCATCTGGGACATTGTCTCGCTACCAATCAGGCGTCCATAGCCCCGACGAGGTTGTCACTGTGATTCTCCTGAACATTGGTCTATTGTCGGTCGGGCGTCCATAGCCCCGGTAGAGTTATTCGTATACCCCTGAAAAGTTGAATTTCTATCCTTTTGATTTTCAATATTTTGCTTTCTTTCTTTTGTTTCTTTTTCTCTTTTCAGTTCTTTTATTTCAACCCACAAGCAATGAAGCTCGCGCTCAGGGCTGAGAATCACAGTGGCGTTGGAGCAGAATTTTAGATTTTTCACTTAACTAGATTTCACAAAAGGCCTACAGTGACCATCAGATTCTTAAAATTTGTGAGAGATATAAGATTCAAGAATATTTCAGAATCAGACCAACCAACGACTTATCCACTTTGAATCAAACATCTAGATCACTTGATACTAACAGAAGATCCTCACCATCCACTTTGAAAACTTGATTAGAGTTTGACAAAGAAATACATAGAACAACCCTAGGAAAGAAGAATGGTTGTTGTGCGCACAAATGCACCCAGCCAAAAATAGAGGGACTCCAAGCAAAACAGCAACAAAGCAAGAGCAAACGAAAAGCAAACACCAAAATGAGACAACGAAAGAAAACACCCCAAAGCAAGAAACCTACAACAAACCAACTAACCTAAGGAAATCAGGAAAGCAGAGTATTTACAGGAAACCTACACTACTCAAAACGAGTTATGTACAAAGAACTATGTTCGAGTAAGGCGAGTTGATGCTCATGCTCATTGGATTTTGCAGCGTGTGCACAAGCAAACGGGCAGTCGTTATAGTTCTCAACCATGCAGATTTATCCTTATGTTTAGAGAAAATAAATTCAATATTGCAGCATTCAAATTCAATCACTCGGCTAGGGAAAATCAGCAATTGGGGAGGCTCGCTAAACCCATGGTTAATCCATAAACATGTTCATTTTTCCTCATTTCCATAATTAAAATGATAGGTGCAGCTACGAAAATTAACAGGAGAAAGGAAGGATAGAACCTGGGTGTCGTCACATGGAGGTGGCAACATTTGACAATCGAGAGCGAGCATTGCAATGTCAGTCTTTGCATCAGCAACCTCGGGCAGGCATGGTGGAGGGTGTAGAACTTCGGACATTAAGCTTGCATAAGGCTGGGAGAACGGGGTAGCAAACACCTCTTTTGATCTACGTGGGGGATCCACAGGCTCCACTGGTAGTTCTTCAAAAAGAAGTACTTCTCCACATTGATCATTCACAAACTTGGGATCCACCTGATTGTTGTCCTCAAAAGGCAACATGTTGTCCCACTTTCTTTCCCAAGTGTTGAACTTATCTTCATGATGCTCAATATCGTGGGACAATGACATGCGTGAATCTGTCATGTTGCAGCCATTTGAATATGAAGGAGGATCAGCAATAATCATGGTGGAAGGACTCCAAGTTACATCCTGTAGTCGACCGGGTGCTTCATCTCTATTGGCAACTATCTCAGCACCCCCGCCTTTGTCTTCTTCTCTTTCTTGTTCATGCATTTCATCATGACGCTCACTCATTTCCCCTTGTTCA
Source organism: Sequoiadendron giganteum (assembly GCA_007115665.2). Taxonomy (NCBI): domain Eukaryota; kingdom Viridiplantae; phylum Streptophyta; class Pinopsida; order Cupressales; family Cupressaceae; genus Sequoiadendron; species Sequoiadendron giganteum. The sequence continues at coordinate 292,370,497 of CM021108.1, forward strand.
CTATCGCTGTAAATGGAGAAGGAACCCCTCTCCCAATCCGGAAACTCTAGTGCATCACCATTCGGAGGCTCATGGAGTATGTCTCCATCGCTATTGTCTTCTGGGATGTGCTCTTCCTTGGCATGAGCATACCTCCACAACACATCTCCCAATGGAAAGAAGGCATCAATTGATGGCACCTCATCAAGGGGACCAAAATACACCATGCAATCTCCCTCCAAGGACTCGCCATGAAGCCCATCATCCATGGTGCACAAATGCTCTTGAAGAGGGAGAAATTCTTGATGACTGGTGGACAACATTCTTGTTTGATCTAATTCATCGCTCGGAAGCTCGAGACTGTATTGTTGTCCTTCTTGTATTGTTGTCCCAACATCCTCTTGAGGACTGCCTTTGACTGAGTTGTCACTTGGCTTAGGCTCTTGGTCCTCACATTCCATTCGTGAAGCAACTGTAGGAAGTGGTGTGCTTGACTGCCCTACTTGTTCTCTGACTTGCTTCATGGCTTCTTGGCACAGTCCACACGTGAACTCAGAGTGGGATGAATCATGGAGCCTGCACCAATTTGGTAGCATCAATACCTCCAAATCCACCTGACATTTTAGCTTTGACAAATCCTTTGCTAATCTGGAGATGAGTTGGTCATATCTTTCTGCTACTGGGTCCTCATCATCACTTTCTGCTGTCCCAAGGCTGTCAACCTCTTCCTCTTGCTGATTTTCAGCATCTTCATTGGCTACCCTAGCATACACTACTGCAAACTTGATTGACTCATCCTCAACTGCCAATGGCTCCTCTTCCTGAGTGGAGGACTACCCCTTACTGGCAAAGGAGAGGCTTTCCAACTCCATTCTTAGTGAACCTTCACCAAAGATTTTTGCTGTCCCCAAAAAATTAGCTTCTTCCTTTTCATTTTCAACTTCAACGTTTGCTGTCCTAAAATCTTTTTCTATGGAGCTTCTTAGTCTATCTGCAATGTTTTATCCTCCAGATGTTGATAGCTTTTCTGCCACATGGGATGACTCATTCTCCTTGCTAGTTGGCTACTCCAACCTACTCAAATTTCCTTTGACTTGGGTGATGATGTTTGCACATGACAAATAAGTAAATTCTGAATGTGGTGCATTGTGAAATCTACACTAACTTAACATTAGTGCTTCCTCCAATCTTGGTCTGTATTTACTGCCCAAACATTCTTGGATCAGCTCTTCAAATTCCTTGGCTGCCATGGTTGTCAATTCTTCCTTTGGATCTGCAAGAGCTAAAGGCTAATATATTTTCCAAAAGGGAATCTCTCCTTGCAAGACTCTTTCAATCCTGCTCAAGAAGGTTAGACACTCCAATTCGTTGTGCCTGCAAGTGCAATGGATCATACACTTATCCGCCAATGCAAATTGCTGCAATGGTCTCTTCAATCTCCTATTTAAATTTGCATGTAGCTGAGCGATGCTGATTTGCACATGCTGCTCCATTTCAACTCATCTTCTTTTTTCCTTCAAAATTTTTTGATTTTATGTTTTAGCATTAAAAGAGATCTCTCTATCTCAGATTTCTTCTTTGAAGTGCTCTTATCAACATCCAAAATTTAGCTTTGTAGCCTCAACATGTCATGCTGCCCTCCTTCTAGTGCCAATTCTGTTGATGGTGTTTTTATGCACTTCTCAACACAGGTAATGCGTAGGTGCATTGCCTCTCTTGAAAGACAATTTTCCACAATCAAATTGCATAACACTATCCCAAGGTCTCTCGGATGTCAGGTCTTGACGATGCTTGGAATATATCAGTTGTTTGATGTGATTTGCTGGAATCACAAGGTGGACTTACGAATGAGTTACAAAGCAGGGAAGTTGGATCTGCAAATGGAGTTCTTAAGATGGGAAAGTTGTTGAGTGTTTGTTGTAGGTTCAAACAGCAATCTGGAACTCCATTTCAACACTAGATTTAGCTTTACAATGTGCAATGAACCTTGCCTAAGGTTACTTATTAAAAAAAAAGAAAAATGGCAGGGAAGAGAAAAGGTTCCTGGATCTAAAACTACGAATGAACAGTGATCATGGAGGCTGCTACAGTAGACAAACTCCTTAAACTAAGTTTTGTTTGGCCAAGAGAATCTTATAGTTACACAAAACCAGTGCAATCTTCTAAGGATTGCAGATTTTTAGTTTGCATACACACATCATGAACATGCAAGTGAACTAGGTTGCATCAATCAAATAAAGAAGCCCAATCTAACTTTGCACAATAGCTTGTCATCAACAAGTGCCAAAAGTATGGGCTGAAAATTCATCAAATACTGAAACAACAATCACCATTACCACTTCCATTCAAGAAAATACAACTAAAACTAACTTGGAAGGTCGAACCATGCACACATAATGAGCAAACTCAAAAGTAACACCCATAGATCATGCAATGTTGCTTTCTATTGCTACAGGATGTTTTTACAACAGCTCTCCAACACTTACAAATGAGGGGGAGACCCCTATTTATAGTTTTCCAAAGCCCAAATGAATGGCCAGGATTGATTTACATTGTGTGGCTCAGATTCAATTACATTAGGGCTTCACCTACCCCACAATATTTAGTAATTTAAAATACATCTTTGTCTTTTCCCTATTCTGTCTTGTAGTGGCCAGTCACTGTAGCAGTTTTGCCTTCTAGTTGATTTCCCTTTTACTGTAGCTGAAACTGCCTGAAAGTTGCCTTCTTCCCAATGGAATTTCAGCATTCCTCATTGGATCAAATGGTTATGTTTATGGACCCATGGTAGGCTTCTTGAAACCAGAAATGAGAGGTCGAAATGTTGTTCTGGAAATGTTGTTTGAAAACGGCTGACAGAGCATGGAACTCCGAATGGCATCTCCCGACTGCAAATTTGGAATTTGAAAGTTTAGGGGAGGATAAGACCCCATTTTAGCATCTGGGTCGAAGTCCGTTTCTGATTTGGAGGTGCACTTGTACGTTCCAAAAATATGAGGCCAGAATGCCACTGTAGGAATGTTGTTTCAAAACGGTCGACAAAGCACAAAACTCCGGATGGTACTTCTCGGCTACAAATTTGGAATTTGAAAGGTCAAGGGAGGATAAGGCCCCATTTTAGCATCTGGGTCGAAGTCCATTTCTAATTTGGAGGTGCGCTTGTACGTTCCGAAAACATGAGGTCGGAATGTCGTTGTAGGAATGCTATTTCAAAATAGCCGACAGAGCACGGAACTCCGGATGGTACTTCCCGGATGCAAATTTGGAATTTGAAAGGTTAGGGGAGGATAAGACCCCATTTTAGCATCTAGGTCGAAGTTCATTTTTTATTTGGAGGTGCGTCTGTACGTTCTAGAAACATGAGCCCAGAATGCTGTTTTAAAACGGCCGACGGAGCACGGAACTTCGAATGGTACTTCCCAGTTGCAAATTTGGAATTTGAAAAGTTAAGGGAGGATAAGACCCCATTTTAGCATCTGGGTCAAAGTCCGTTTTTGATTTGGAGGTGCGCTTGTACGTTCTAGAAACATGAGGCCGGAATGCCGCTGTAGGAATGCTATTTCAAAACGACCGACAGAGCACGGAACTTCGGATGGTATTTCCCATCTGCAATTTTGGAATTTGAAAGTTCAAGGGAGGATAAGACCCCATTTTAGCATCTGGGTCAAAGTTTGTTTCTGATTTGGAGGTGCGCTTGTATGTTCCGGAAACATGAGGTCGGAATGCCGTTGTAGGAATGTTGATTCAAAACGGTCGACAAAGCACGAAACTTTGGATGGTACTTCCCGGCTGCAAATTTGGCATTTGTAAGGTTAGGGGAGGATAAGACCCCATTTTAGCATCTGGGTCGAAGTCTGTTTCTGATTTGGAGGTGCGCTTGTACGTTCTGAAAACATGAGCCTGAAATGTTGTTTTAAAATGGCCGACGGAGCACGGAACTCCGGATGGTGCTTCTCGGATGCAAATTTGGAATTTGAAAGGTCAGGGGAGGATAAGACCCCATTTTAGCATCTGGGTCGAATTCCGTTTCTGATTTGGTGGTGTGCTTGTACGTTCCAGAAACATGAGGCCGGAATGCTGCTGTAGGAATGCTAATTCAAAACGGTCGATAGAGCACGAAACTCCGGATGGTACTTCCCTACTGCAAATTTGGAATTTGAAAGGTCAGGGGATGATAAGACCCCATTTTAGCATCTGGGTCGAAGTCCGTTTCTAATTTGGAGGTGCGCTTGTATGTTCCAGAAACATGAGGCCGAAATGTCGTTGTAGGAATGATGTTATAGGAATGCTGCTACTGAAACATAGTTTTGGAATTTTCAAAACTTCTCGAAACTTAATGAAACCTTGTTAGTTCACTTAGGTACCACAAAAAAATCCAAAATCCATAGGAAATCTATCCCCAAAGTCAAAGAATGAAGGAAAAAGTGAATCGAGCGAGCGGGGGGGCGAATTCCAAAAAACCCAAGACTTAGCAATCTTTTATTTTAGGGGAAAAATATGGTCAACCAAAAATGAGACTTTAAAGGGCGTGTTGACCAACTAGGACACCAAAATGAGGGACACACAAAACGAGGTGGGAGCAAAGAAGCATGTCAGGAGCGAAAAAAGAGGGTCCTTGCCTACGACGAGGCGTGTGTGCAAAATATGCACAACATAAAGTAATTATGATTGATTTATTTTAATATATTATGGAAATGAGAAGCAGAGTTAATAGTAGATAAGTGCCAATTCCAGTAGGGCAACAAAGTCATGAATCCATCCAAAGCACGTAATGCTTGAAATCCTAGTGTAATACCTTAACAAAGGTTTTACTGAAGGCTATACCCCTTATATTACACAAGTAAACTAGGTTATATATATGAATTCAAAGACATATATATATTTATATAATATTAAATGAGTCTACTTAGTAATCCATAAATAAACCTAGGCATTTCATTTATTGTTGTGAAGAGACACCATGCAAAAGATGTGTAGGGTATTGACAATCATCTGGTTGGTTAATTGATCACACATACATCCATAAATGATTATAATTACAATAGATACACTCAATCAAGGCCTATTCCACAATTCAAACTTGTTCCTTAGATATTACAATTAGTTCATCACATATTTGGGATAAACCCATATCATCAAAATACAAAAATATATCTTATTCCTATACTAAAGTCAATACCCTAACTGTCTGGAAGTGTTTTATTCTCTATTCTTCTCCAAATTTATTTTCCCATCCTATGAATAATGCAAATGAAAGTGTATATACCCCACAACAACTCATTCCAAAACTGAAAACATACAAACTTTCATCAAAAGGTCTTAAAAATTTGATTGCAATAACTATAGGGGTTGTCCACACCTCCACATCATTTTTTTCATTATTATTGGTACCCTAAATCTAAATCAATCATGTCCTTATGTACCCACAAGGAATGGTGATCCATCCTTCCTTTCATCTACAACACTTTTGGTCATCAATAGAGTCCATAAAATACAACATAGTAAGTGGAACAAATTCTGGTAGTTAGGTGAACCTTAGTGTGAAACTCTATTTTTTTGGTGCTTGTTAAATTTAATGAGGGAACAAGAAATTGGCTTATCAAAATCCTTAGCATCAACAGGGGTTCAGGTTCTGGAAGTAACTTGGAATCTATAAATTACACATTATTGGTGGGCATCAAGCTTGGGATGGAACAAGGAACTTGGACCTATATAGGCCAAGTTTGAGATTCAGGGTAGAAAGGGGAATATAAACCTCTAAAGGTTGATGGATGATAGGAGAAAATAAGGAATTAAAGCCAAAACTTAAGCTTAGGAAGGTTCCAAGTTGTAGGAGGGAAGGGAAATTGGAACCAAAACTAGAACCTATAGGTTCCAAGTTCTAACCAAGATCCAACATCTGAAAGGGGGGAAATGATGAATGCATGTCAAGAAGTGGACATTAGATGGGAACAAGGAACTATAACCTAAGGTTCCAATTTCCCATTGAAACCTTAAGTCTATAAGGAAAGAATTAACAATACACTATTGGGATCTGACTTTGGTAGGAATGTGAAATAATAATATAAGGTTCTCATTTCTAGTTAGGACCTAGGGTTTGGAAGGAAACTGTAAATAATCTTGCAAGAAGAGAAAGTGAAGCTCTACAACAAACATGTAATTGGAACTTAAAGTTCCAAGTTTGAAGAGAGTCTCAAGGTCCATGAGGGGGAAAAGAGAACAACCTAGCTTCTCCCTAAACCTATATGTTGGGAGTAATCTTCTTCATACCTAGAGAAAGTGACCTTGGTCATTGTAGAAGTTAATGGTGAACTCTCAGCACCCCAAGCATAACTACTAGACCAAAATATCTTCCATGAGAGATAAAATGGAAATAATTTCTCACTATGATTATGGATGCAAGATTACAAGATTGAATATCAAATGTGCATGAGAGACCTTACTTCAAAGGCAAGGTGAGAGATAGGATTAGACAATATTGTGACATGTGTCTTAATCCTATTTTATGAGATAACTAACTTGAAAAAAAATTCAACACTTAATAAGATATGATAAGATCTTATCTAGACAACTAAGACTTCCACAATGACATCTAGAACCTAAGTTAACTTAAGATGTGAATAAGTCCCCCTACTAGGAATTAGCTAGGTACAATACCTTATTGACACCAACACTCCCCCCTAAGTACAACTTAGGTAGTAGATTATTATACAAAGATGCAAAAATGAAAGGATGGGTCCCAACTACTAGACCATGTTAGGTACCCATTTACAATTCAATCTCTCACAAACGAAGAAAAGGAGAAAACCTTTAATGGGACAAAACTCCTCTCCAAAAGAGAGAAAAATACAAACAACGATGATGTATGAAGGACTCAATAATACCCCCAAGGACTACATCCATCATGAATCTACAAGCAATGACCCCCCATAAGAGGGAAAAAGAGAGACAAGATATTCCCCCATAATGTATAATCTCATATAAAAATGGTGAATACTTGAAGATAAAATATAATATAATGTCTACGAATAATATTTCTCCCCTTGGGTAGAAGATAGACCAAGTACAAATACAAGAAGGCTTCCCATTCCGAATAGGAATTGGTAGGAAGAAGAATACATATGTATGAATATTATGCCTTTGAGATTTTCTCATGTGTTGCCAAGTTATTGGTAGACGATGATGCTACAATCCAATTAGGTACATGCCCAATAACATACGAAGGTGAAACTAGGAACAAATGGAACTTGATATTGAACTAACTCCAAAGATAAAGATTAAGTGGAAATAGTTGTGCCATGTTTGTCGTTGAATATGAGAGATAAACTCTCAAATTGGTCCTCCAAATATGAATTGTGAGACCCCACAAATAAAGATGTAATGTCTAATAAATATGAATCCCAATTAGGAAGACAATTAAATACCTATTGCAATAAATCACTGGAAGTTCTTAATGAAGCACCAACATAATATGAATGTGTGATCTCAATTAAATAAGTAGGAGTTGTAGGAGAAGTATTTGGATCATTAAGACACTCAAGTTCTACATCATATTCAAACTCTTCTAAGGTATCATCATCAAAGGGTAAATTATCAACATCATCAAGTGGAATGAGGCAATCTGATACAATATCATCTAAGAATGGAGGATTTTGTGGATCTCCACAAATCTCTCAAATCTTGGTCTAAATTGTCTGTGGGCATGAGATTCCTAAAATTTTATTGTAGGTCTCTCTAAAGGTGCTTGCACTTAAACTAGAACCAAAAAATCCTATGATATGATCATTCTTATTACCCTAAACTGATTTCTTCCATGTTTTCTCTAGTTCATATATGAGTCCATAAATATGAGGCAAAATATTGAGCCACTTGAAATGTGTTAGGATGCCTTTTTCCACTATTCATAATTATCCTTAGTCAGAATGCTTATAGAAGGATGAGTTTCATAACCCATGATTACAAGAATGATACACTTCTCAAATGAGAAAATCATAGATCAATACATGGAATTTAGTTGAAATGAAGTACAATGATAAGAAACACCCTCTCAACTATTAAAATATTTGAGTAATCTCCAAGATACCCAAGGGGCAAGAACTGAAATAATATACCTAGGACAAATAGAAAAAAGTGCATGCATGGTTTAATCGAACTCCTAAATACCTTTCTAATGCCACAAGAATCATGACAATCAAAGATTGTGGTAAGAAGTTACGAGCACAAGAGCTAAAAATAATATTTGAATTTAATCAAAAATTAGTGTCACAAAATAATAATTTTTTGAAAAATAAGTTGCACCACTGTAAAATTCACAGAACTTTTCAATATCTTGTTTTTTATGATAATTTAAAAAAATGTATTATTTGGGCTATAAGAGGTCAAAAATAGGTAGTTGGGAGCTAAAAATTAATGCTCACCCATGTGATAGTCAATGATCAAAGTTTTTGATTAAAAAAAATATCAACTGCCTAGTGCCAGTCATGTTGTTGGCGTCGAGCGGAGCAGGGGCGACAAGATGAGGCCATGCCACTTGGGGCTTATCCCCTATATATATGTGTTAGTTGCAACCAATATAATTGGTGACCAACTGCTTAAAACAATAGACAAAAATAAATTTTCAAACAAACCAAAAAATATATTAAATAAAAAATGTGGATTTCATATTGATAGAGTACGCCAAACCTGCAAGAAAATGATGCAACGATGATGCTAACATAATACTACTAGGGAATATACCTTCAAAATATGTCAATTTTATAGATAGACTTTGTAGACTGTGACTTGATGTTATACAATAGTGTTGTATGGTACGAATTTTTCAATAACCTTTACAAAAAACCTTTGATGCCCTTGAAATAAAAGTATAAGTTTTCAACAATTTGGCAATCAATCTTAAGGTTTTTGAGCCTTCTAGAAGCAATGGAAGGATAAAATTTGGCCCAAAGTGCTACAAAAATTCAACTACCTCCTAGATATAGCAACTTTAATCCTTCTTGAAACCCTTGTAGATCTGAAAAAACATAACAAACTTTAATGAAATGAAAGGAAAACCTGAATTTCTTTGACGCATGGGGTTCAATCATGAGGTCCTTGAAACTCAAAAATACACTCAAAAAAATCTTCAAGCCAAGATGAATCCCTCATATATGGGAAGGAATCTGTAACATTGAAGCTTTGATATCATGTAAGAGTTAATGGTGAATTCCCAATACCCCAAGAACAACTACTAGACGAAAATATCTTCCACAAGAGAGAAAATGGAAAGAATAACTTGCTATTATTATGGATGTAAGATTACAAGATTGAATATCGAATGTGCAAGATAGAAATTTCTTATAAATGTAAGGTGAGAGATAGGATTAAACAAGATTGTGACATGTGTCTTAATCCTATGTTATGAGACAACTAACTTGATAAAAAAAGTCAACAAGATAAGATATGATGAGATCTTATTTAGACAACTAAGACTTCTAGAAGGACATCTATAACCTAAGTAAACTTAACATGTGAATAAGTCCCCCTACTAGGAATTATCTAGGCACAACACCTTATACACACCAACAAATCACCCTCCTAGCTCCTAGTGCTCTTGGACACCTTTGTACAAATTTCCCTAAAATCCATGTAGAAAACCTAGCTTCTCCCCAAGCCTAGATATTGTGATTACTCATATTCATCCCTAGAGGAAGTATCCCTAGTCACCCTCCTATCTCTCGGTGCTCCTGGACACCTATGTACACTCCTGACACCTTCAATCAGCCACACCCCCTTCTATAATTTATTTTTCCAATTCTCAACCTCAATATTTTGGGCTCTTGCATTAGGAAACTACCTCCTATTGAGACCTCCAAAATCCACCACAAAACTTATCTTTAGAAACCACCAGACATCTCAAAATTCTTCTAGAACATGTTGGACTTTCACAACTTTCCATTCAGATGAGCTCCTCAAGCTCTCCTCTCGTCTCATCACTTTCAAACTTAGACTTGTGACTTCTAAAGCCCAATCCACTTTTAGGGACACCTTATGTCCACCTTTTGGAGCTCTGGAATCCTAGCCCACTTTTTTTCCAAATGATTCTTAGTCCCCTTTTTGGATTGTGGAATCCTAGTTCCACTTCATTGGACACCCTATTCCACCTTTGGGATAACAAGGTCCACTTTTTAAGGCCACCTTGCTCCACTTTTTGGGATACCCTAGTCCACTTTTTGGGCCCACCCCAGTCCACTCTCTAGGACATCTTGGAACATTTTTTGGGGCCAAGCTACTTCACTTTTAGAGCACCCACCTAGTGAGAAACTAGTCCCTTATATCCTTCCTCACTCAAGAAAAGTAACATCATTGATGTTCGACCATTAGACACAAGTCCTATCCTTCATTTCTTCTTTATGAAGACTTATGAACTTGATTGAGGGGTCTTTGAATACACATTCCTTGCACTAGGACCATCTCTACCTCTACACCAATTCTAACCATGTCATCCCTAGTGTTTTTAGCATTCCAATCACTGAACCTATCTCATATGAGAATCCCATCCTCAACTTCTCTAAATTCATGAGATTTGCTTTGAATTCTCTTTGGCTTGTAAGAGTCCTACCCACTACATCCTACTCACTATCGCTATGTAAGAACATTCCTTATATCCTCGAATTCCTCCTAGCAACCTATATGTTTCTCATTGCCACTATGGAAGAACATTCCTTCTATCCTCAAATTCATCCACATTGCTAAGTCCTTATAACCCAACAACCCTATGAGAGTCATTCCTTTAAATTTCTCTTAGTTGTCCATCCCTAACAAAGGTTGAGTACTGAATCCATTAAAATTCCTAGTAAGGTATGTCCTCCCACTTTCACCTTGCTCCAAGTTGTACTATCATGATACCTACTCTACAAACATCCAACTTATCAATGCAAGTTATTGACTCTTCCACATCACATTGAATACAAGCCTAGTTCAAACACAAGCTCCACCACAACGCCATGAATACGCATCACTTTTTCTCTCTACTGAAAACCATCAATCTCTTGACCTCCATGCCCAACACTGTGTATAATTCCCTTCCCTAGCGAATCCACTACTCACTAGATAGCCGCCAACATCAAAATAATTTAGGCAAAACCATCCTTAGTGCTACCATCCCAAGTATCCAACTACAATAGTTCCACTTCCAACTTCCCTAACATCTCTTAGCCACTCAAGTGACTCTCCATCCTTTAAGAGCCCTACTTTTGATAACCTTTCTTTTATTTTTTTATCCCAAATGGAATTGAGGCCCTCTATCAATGAAACCCATAGTTATTGATTCTTCACCTTTCCTTTGATTCTATTTTTTCCTGGTAGAAGCCTTGCTTAACCACCACAAAACTAAATCAACACCCAAATTCTCGACCTTGGATGAACTAGATCTATTACATATCAAACCACGTTTCTATGAATAACATGCCAAATTTTATTTACACAAGATTTACCACCATGATATCACACCTATTGATCAACCTACCTCCTCTTGATATCCACTAACCAACACCTATATTGTGGGAACAAGGGGGGAAGGGAAATTGGAATTAGAACTTGAGGGTTTCAATTAACAACTAGGACTTGACATATGAAAGGGGTGAAAAGGATGAATGCATGTTAGGAAGTGGACACTGCATAGGAATAAGGAACTAAAATATAAGGTTCCAAGTTCTTGTTGAGACCCATAGTTCAAAAGGAAAGGATGGACAATACATGGTGAGGATTTGACTCTAAGGGGAAACAAAAAAAATGGGAAATAGGAATATAAGGTTCCCATATCTAGTTGGGACTTGATGTCCAAAAGGAAACTACAAAAAAATCTATAGGAAGGGAGTTCCATGGACTTGGAACTTAAATTTCCAAGTTCAAAGAGAGTCTCGAAGTCTACGAGGGGGCAAAGGGCACAACCACTCGAAGATAGAAAAAATGCACAAGATAGAAGAAAAATAAAGTAGAAATGGAACACAACGAATTGGGATTCTAAAATATGCTACTCTAGTTGAATTTCTTCTCAATTGGCCACCTTCTTCAAACAACATAGAGTTATAGAGTTTCTTTAGTCTCACAAACTTCTTTAGGTTCATCCTTCGCTATTCAGATATTGTATCATCTTTGTGATTTAAGATGAAGAGAAATTTTATATCTTATATAACATAAGGTAATGTAGTTACTTTTAATTGCGTGTTTTAACATCTATTCTTCCATTTCTTGATCTCTCACAACTAGTTAAAATTGACACAACTTGTTCACAAATTATAATTTGTTGTCATATTATGACCTTTCATCTAGAACATTCTATTTCCACACCACACTTGGTTTCTTCAATATTAACATAAACATAACAGAGTTATGCATTTGAAGTGACTTCACTATATAAAATGATTTCTTGTGTATTCCATAAAAACTAGAGGACCATCACCACTATTACAAAAAAAAGGGTCTTCTCCCTAGGGTTCACCCTTTGGAAGTCATCACCACTTTTTATTTATGTTTTCTTACCTATATTCATAACATGTAATTGATACATCCTTGATCATGTCTACAATGATTTTCAATAAATAACCTATTCTCTTTTGGCACTATATTAGATTTTTAATCCAAGGGATTGTTGAATGCACTCAACATGCCATGCACAACTCATTTTCATTTCCCTTATCTTATATAGGATATATACTTTACTTTCCATTGTGGTCATTTTAGCTATTAGAATTGTTACACCCCATTATGCTACTACTATTTACTTTTACCCAGTTGGGTGAAAATGGTTGAAATGAGTGTACTTGTGCTTTATGTGTTTTGGAAATATGAAGAATAGATGTTGATTCAATTTGATGTTATGAAATGATTTTGATTTTGAAAATATATGATGCAAATGGATGTATTGTTTTCAACTAACTACCATTACAAAGTGTAAGTTGGATGTATAAATTGAATCAAGCCTCCTGAAGAGAGGGGGAGTATCACTCAGGGAGAAGAACATGGTATGGTAACCTTTGATAAAATACCTAAAATGATCTTACACACACACACACTTCTAGTTAGGTCAAGTCAAGATAATAGTTGGAGAATAGTAAGTTATCTTTAGTCATGCTTGCGTTTATATTTGTAAATGTTCTTGCTTAGGAGTCTAAGTGTCGAGTCTCTATGATTTATGAGAGTTCTTCTTTGTGTGTTTATATTTGATCGATAGAATGTATGTGCATAATATGTATATATGTGTATATGCATGTGACAATGAAAAACTCATACACATGAGTAAATACATGCATAATAATACGTAGATAGACATATCTACGCTTGCTCTTGTACGGATTACCCATATGTATGGGAATTTCATTCAGACAAAGATACATACATGCATATATATATATATGTGTGTGTATATATGTCGATCGATATGACTATGAGTATATGTGCTTAAATATAAGGTGTGATATATATGTATATATATAGTATATAAGAATATACATATATATATATATATATTAACCTACAAGTATGTATTGATGAAAACGATACATCCATACTAGTATGTCAATATACATATATACACATGCCTACATTGATATGTGAATGTGTATTTGATCGTCGAATAATGTGTTATATAAACCTATGAATTGAGATATATATATTTTTATATATAAATATATAAATATACATATATATATTATATGTATACATATATATATTATATACATTTATATTATATATATATACATATATTATATATATAGTCATTATGAATATTTGATAATGATAGCATTGGATTACTTAATCAATGCATAGCATTTAAAGTATAGTTTATGTTGAGTGATGCACACAACAAAGTAACAAAGGATTTAGCATTGTGAAAACAACATGTATATATTATTAAGTGTTGCTTTGAACATTTGGAGTGCTTAATGTGAAATATCTACAACTCTATGAATAAGTGCTTAAGATTGCAAATGTTTGTCAATCTATTAACTTGGCTGCCAAGACTTTGTCAAAATAATAGTAATGATCATGCATAGAATGAGTGTCGACTAAGTCAAACAATGAACATCAACCCACATAATATGGCACGAGTGAGAAAATGTGGCACCAACTGATAAAAGCATAAATCAAATAGAAGTCTATTTATCATTATGAATTTCCAAAATGTGAAGCATTTTGTAAAAGGCAAAAAAAGTCAAGCACTCAGCAATGCCAAGTAAGTTGACCTATAGGAGGCAATTGCCTTGCATTTCATTATTCTTTTTGTATATTATAACATCGACTCATTCTTTTTGGCTACATATGTGTTTGTTGTGCAACAAATTTAGTTGTCACCTTTTCTTTTGATTATTGAGTCAAATTTCTTAAGCTGAGAAGTGTCATTCTAATGCCATGTTTCTTGCCTTTAGTTTTTGATTCTAGTGTATAAATAGAGGTGTTCTCAACCTCAAAAGGGACACATATCTTTTGCATTCATGTTGTGTTTTTTGAGTAGTTATAATTTACATTTTCGAGTTGTGAGAAGTACTTGAGAGTTGTGAGAAGGTTTATTTGGGGAATTGCAATTTGATTTGAGAGAAGGTTGAGAAAGGAATCCAATTCGATCAATTGGAGCATTGCATAAACAGGCGCGTTGATTTCTTCTTTCTTATTCTTTAATGTTTGAAATGATTGTATGTCATTGATTGTTTGAATTAGAGGATTATTTCATTTGTTTTTAGGGAAATATTATTTTAATCTTATGGGAAATGAAAAGATTGCTTATTGTACTTTGTGCCAAGACCTATCTTGTTTGAAATGTTTGTACATATTCCATATTAAGGAATAGGTGGTTATAGAGGGAATAAATACTATATTTGGGATATAGCTTTCAAATCTAATTGTTTAAACTAGCTAAGTCTTAGAGTACTATGTTTTACTTAGTAGATGAGATAGTTAAACATAGAGGTAATAGGTTATTCTCAGGGTTAGGATAATCCAATGAAGGGGATAGCTTATGAATAGAATATGAATAGTCAATATAAATCAAGGTAGGAAGGTGGGTGAAATATATGATGTCCACTTGTTATGAGGGAATGAAATACTTTGGCCAAAGCAGTGTAAGTTGCCATAGTTTACACTGTCAATCACTGTGATCTAGGTTTACATACTAGGTTGAGGTATGTCATATAAGTAGGTTGTAGCCACTGTGTGAAAAATCTAGATATGTAGGACACAACACCAAGCTCATAAAAGGTCATATTTATTATGAGGTTACCAAACCAATCTCTTTGTTGAAGGGTAGGGCCATCTATCAGTTTGATAGTTGTGCGGGGGACCACAGTTAGCCCAAGGTTGGTCGAAAAGCATTTGAGTGATGCTTCTCCTCATCAATTGGCAAACAAGATTAGAATGGAGGATTTTCCATGACTATTTGTACTTATTATGCTAGTAAGTTCCGCGGAGCCTTGTTTATGTATTTTGCATCCATTATGATGGATAGATTGTAAAAAGTGAAATGATATCATGTTTAATGTAATCATTACTTTAGAAGTTGTAATACTTTGATATAGTGCAATGGAAAAGTTTGGAAAATATATTATTTCAAATGTGCATGCTATCTTTGTATTTTTGAAAGAAAATTTTTATTGTTCATAGTGGTTAGATTCTTATTCTATTTACTTGATGTTAAAATCTAGGAAAGTTACTATGTACAACTTTGGGCATGTTACACGAATTTACACTTCTTTACTTGTAATATATATTCTATTAGTATCTTTTATAGTATGTCATTATTTTCTTCTTGAAGGATGGTTTTGTAGAACTATTTATTGCCTCTCCACCCCTACCAAGGATTAACCACTCTACACCTTATTTCTCTATATCAAGCCCAATGGACTCCTAACTATAAATATTTCAACTTATATTTTCCATGTATTTGGGTCCAATGCTTTTACTCTTGAGAGGAATGATGAGGATTCATTA
The DNA here is from genome assembly GCA_007115665.2 of Sequoiadendron giganteum. Taxonomy (NCBI): domain Eukaryota; kingdom Viridiplantae; phylum Streptophyta; class Pinopsida; order Cupressales; family Cupressaceae; genus Sequoiadendron; species Sequoiadendron giganteum. The sequence goes on from CM021108.1 coordinate 292,386,436, forward strand.
TGGTATAATATGTTTTAAACCTTAAGATAGGTTAGTATTCTATTATTTTACTTATTTTATTCATATCCCATGTAAAAGTTAAAAAATAGAATCCTAGTTGTTAGAAGGTTAGTCTAAGTTAACAAGTAGTTGAAATTTCTATTGGAAGTTTGTGTTGTCATTGATGTCAATGAATATTTTTTGTTGCATTGATGTCAACATATTTATGAAGAGATTGTTGGAAGTCTATGGAGATGCTTTGATTGGTTGCATTATGTTGTCATTAGTAGTATGACTGATGTCAACCTCTAGTGTTGCTTTGATGAGCATATATTGGTGATTGACGATGCTCAACCTCTTATGTGGTTGAGATGTTGTAGAAGTGTTCTAGGTGATGAGTTTGTGTTTATGGTGCTTGGTTTCCAAGTGCTTTTGAGAAAATTTGAATAAAAGAGGAAATAGTGTGGTGAAGAGTGATCAGTATGACAGAGTGGTGTTCAGTGTTTTTCCCCACATTTCTTTATAGTTGAAGATATGCGTGTGTAGTTCGAATATGTTGATTAAAGGTGTTTAGAGGTGTTATTTCCAGAGTTTCAAGTTCTTGATTGTTGTGAAGAGAAAGTTGTGTTCATTAGTGTGCAAACTGTGAAAGTAGTGTTGTCTAGGAGAAATGGTTTTGCTATGCATTTCTACGCAATTTGAGTTTTGGTCTTATGGATCTAGAAGTGTGCTTATATTACTAGTATCTATCTTTAGTCTGAATTGTCTATGTTTTGGTACTCCACAAGGTTGGATTCAGGTGTTGTAGTGTATGGAAGGTTAGTTGGTTGTGCATAATGAATATGTTATTCTGGTGTATGATGTTGTGAAGGAGTTATTGGATTTGAGGGCATTGATGGAATATTCTAAATTGTGTTTAAGTGTTGTGTGTGGTCTATGAGTTGTCTTTGGATCAAAGGAAGTGTGTACTTAATGTTTAATGGTGTTAACACAAGTTCAACTGACCTTGGGTGTTTACACTAATTATAGATATGCTTAGGTGTTTGAGGAAGCATGGCATCACATATATGTATGGATTTAGGTCTGAATTAGGGTGTGATGTGGTCCACCTTCATTCCTTTCCATTGTGGGAATGTTTTGGTTCTGACCTAATTTGAATTTGCATGTTTGAGGTGCATAGTTGACCTTGTGACTTAATTTCAAGGTCAAGAAGATGGTATATATGTGTGTTGAGTTGATGGAGGATAGTGTGTATGAAAGTATGTGATGTGAATAGTGATGTGAAGTGTGAAAGTGTGAAGTGTAGTATGATCCTTAATGACTAAGACTACTGGAAGCAGTGAGCAAAAGACCTATCTAAATTCTATAGAGAGAGTGTGGAATGAATGTTTTGGTGAAGCAGTGGTGGAATTTTTTTGTTGATTTGAGATGGATTTCTCATTGTAACAATATTCTTTATTCTTCTTTCTAATCTGGCAATGAGCCATTGGCAATGATCCCTTCTTTTCTCTTTGAGCAGTGAGCCCTCTAGTAGTGAGCCTATTATATTCGATGTTGCAATTACTTTATATTATGAGATAATCGAAACTGTGTTTTTTCCCTTCTTGGGTTTTCCATGTAAATTTGGTGCTCTCATGTGTTTGGATGGGTTTAAATTACTATTTCTCATGTTTACATTCTGCTAATGCATGATAAGGGTTTAATGCTTGTTAAGGGTTTAAGGACTAATGTATATCTAAATGTTTATAATTTGGGTTTTGATGTTTTGATGTACAACTAATTCGCCCCCCTCTTGGCTATCTTATGCATTCAACATTTTCTTTCAATTTTCATCTCATGTTGAGATTTGGAAGATGTTCACAAATTTGTAATTTTTATTGGCATAAAATTCATGTTTGATAGGTTTTATTTTCCCTTGTAGGTTAATCAATTTCTTAGGTGGAGATTTGGTTAGAGAGGTGGTTATATCTCATTCCTTTATATACTCATCACTTGATCAATTATGCACATTAGTTCAACCTGTACTCTTGAGTATTTGGTGGATTCGTAATACTAGTTTTTTCAATTTCCTAGCTTCATATTCACGTGGTATTTGAGTTGATTGATTTAGACTACTAGTTCAAATTTTTAAAACTCCATTTGTGAGTGTATGTAGCTTCACAAAAGCTTTGCCTATGGCTTCTTGGGGATTTTCTTTGAAATCATGGAAGCTTTATTTATGGCTTCATAGAGGTCTGCTTTGGCATCGAGGAAGTTGAGATATTTTATACCACAAAGGAGGTCGATTTAAAATTTCAAGGGAGATGTGGTGATATGTGGCTTCAAATTTTCTCATGAGAGGTGTTTAGATAATTTTTTGGTGTCAAAAATTGGCTTGCATTTGCTTGACCTTGAAGCATGTGGAAAATTTTGCCAGAAATTCTTCAAAACAAGGTGATATTTATAAATTCCCACTCAAATCGGGTCAATCTTTGTAACGTTATTCAAAATTATTCAAACAAGTTAATCTTTGTGAATTCCCACTCAAATTGGGTCAATTTTTATGAAGTCCTTGAAATTGGTCAAGCTTTGCAAATTCCACTCAGGTCTGGTCCAACTGTGTTATGTTTTGATTCTATGCTTCGCAAAGGCATTTTCTACTATTTGAATCTATGCAATTCAAATGTATTTTTATGTTCATTGAAAGTGTAGTTTGCATGGTTGAGCATTTGAATTTTTAATATTTAAATGTTTATATTTGTAGTGTTGAAAATAATTTTTGATATGCTTTGAATCTCTATTGAAAAAATTATATTTCATTGTTTGAATTTGCAAGAGAGATTTTAAACTGTAGGATTCAACATAGTGAAGGGCATTTGATTTTCAAACTATTTCCAACAGCAAGGTGCACTATTCATAAACCAAAAAGTGAAATTGTTGATGTCAACAAATACCTAGGGCTTATGTCACCAAGAGGAGGGGAAGAACCTCCAAAGGAGTTAGGCCCTTGGTCACATGGGATTTTCAACCCTTATTCAATGGGATTTTAAACCCTTGGTGACAACCAACCAAAGGGGGCTTAAACATCACCTTCATTCCATCAATTTTTCCCTTCGATTTGCAAAAAAAATCCAAATGCATTTTTTGGACTAAAAAATTAGTGCAAATTTAGGCAAATTAGGAAATTATAAAATTGATGTAGCTTTTGATTGGAAAATCAATAAATTGAGTGCCTTTTTAAAAAAGTGATTAGTTTTTTATGCTCAATCCATTGGAAATGATTCTACACTAAAATTATAGTATCAATTTTTCATTCTAATTGGACACACCTACGCTCTAAAATTATAAAGTGTCAAAATTGTGGGGGGGATTATACAAGTATTTTGTAATCATTAATTGAGATAATGTTCTATTTTTGGGGGTTTCGTCATGTATTTTTATTTTCACTTTCATTCTTTTGTTGTTAAACTAACTTTAGAGAACTATTTTTCTTGGAAACAAGGGACAAAGAATCAGTGTCTTGAGCAAGATCTACTACCCTATCTTCTTGGACTTGTTCTCAAGACAAATGACTATAAACAAAAGAATGCATGGTTTAACAAGAATTAAATGGTCTATAGACTAATATGTCTAACTATTTGAATATTTCCTACATCACGTAGAGCACACTGAGTGCCTTTTCACTACTTAGACCATCCAACGGTCGGATGATGACTTTGGATCTTCATCTGATAATGATGTTTCCTTAGATGATTAGTTTTTTTGGTTGACATACATTGACGCTCTATCTCCTCCATCTACTATTGCATATATTGATTTTAGTGTCGCTTCTTTGAGAGCTTGTTGTGATTCAATGCAACAAGTTATTCATCGTCTGCTAGATATAACTACTTGGGATGAGTACTTGAAAAACATTGCATATTTGTTTTTTGAGTCAAATATTGTAGACTTTGAAGGACACTATTGAGGATATTCAAATTCTCTTTGATGTTGACTGCTATGGAGTTGCATCATATTCTTAAAATATTGTGAGGGCATCTTCAACCTCTCTTGTTCCTTCTCTACATCATCATTTTTCACAATTGGCATTAGTGTGGAGAATTTTGAGTAGCATTTGAAAGGATCATCAAAGTTTTCTTCCCTGATATTCCTTTTAGGAATGGGAAGATAACTTGCATACTTATTTTGTTCTATATATTCTTAAGGGGAGGAATGTTGTTCAACAATATTGAATCATCTTAAACATTAATTGTCAAGCATATACCATCACTGCAAGAGATTCTACATTGAGGGGGGCTGCATGGTTCTTCTTCTTCTTCTCTCTTATGGGGTGGACTTTTTCCTCACATGGGGTTTTTTGTTCTTCTCATGTTTTAGAGAGAATATTTATTTTCCTCATTTGGGCAAGAGGCTTTTCCCACAAGGTTTTATCCTCTTCTTTATGAGGTTCCATTGTACTTGAGTACCTTAACAACCATAGTTATCGGTACCCAATCTTTGTACCCAGGTCTAAATTGTGCTCAAAGGGGTGTTGGTGTAAAATTCTTGCTTTCTAAGTTTTATATTACTCTTATAGGTTAATCACTTGCTTATGTGGGTAGTTGGTTAGAGAGGTAGTTATCTCTCATTGCTTTATATACTCATCACTTGATCAATGATACACATCAATTCAAATTACTATTGAGTATTTGGCTGATTCATAATACTAATTTTTTCTCAGTTTCTTGGCTTCATTTCCACACTTTTTCTATATAATATGACTATATATTTCTTATATTTTATGATAATTAGAAAAATGTTCAAATTAATTGATGAAGATGATGTTGAGTGAGTAAATTTTGGGACAAATGAGAATCCCAAGATGGTATACATTGGTAAAAAGTTAAATCCACATGAGAAGAAAATGTTGATTTCACTATTGAATAAGTTCATAAAATAGTTTACATGGTCATATGAAGATCTTCAGGGATATAGGGAGGATTTTTTTAGCATACTACCCCACTTCAATACAATGCTAAACCATTCAAGAAAAAGAAAAGGCATATCATTCATACCTTGGATCCCTAGATGCAAAAAGAGTCGATGAAGTTGAAGGAAGATAAAATCATCAAAGCTAAATGAGACATTCTAAGTGGGTATCCAATCTTATCCCAATGAGAAAAAAGAATGGACAAATAAGATTGTGTGTAGATTTTTGGAACTTTAACCTTAAGTCTCTTAAAGATAAGTATCCCATTCCAAACATGGGTCATTTGCTACATAAAGTGACAAGATCGTAACTAATTGATGGGCTATAGAATTTTCATTTTAATTAAGGTTATCTCCTTTGTTTTGATAATATTTCCCTTGGTATGATGATAATTTCATAACATTTCTAGACATTCCCAAGAATTTGGTTTAATTATAAAGCATTAGAATTAATTATTGATAAGTTGAAATGTGATGCAATGTTATGATGAATTATGTTGATTATAATGAATAAGTGCCTTGTGTGGAAAACTAATCTGATATGCAGCAAGAAGGAAGAAGTAACTCGTAACCAAAGGACCATGAACCTACAACAAAAAGGAGTGACACTTGTACTCGAGTTAGCTATGAATTGTTGGGACATTTAATATTTTTTGCCACTAGTGGAACTTTTCCATAAGGACATGAATTCTTTTGATCATGGCCAACACCTCTGCCACTTGTTTGTGTATGCCTATGAAATCAATTTCCTTATCTTTGTTAGCAGAATTATGTTAGGACTTTATTTTTTAATTTCATTTTGTCTTTATTGTAGAATAATCCTCTTTCTACTTTAAATGAATGAGTCTATGAGTTGTATCTAGGAGTCCTAGTTATCTAGAGTTAGTCTATTATATATTGCAAAAATATAAAGATTGAAGTACCCCTAATTTTATTTAAAAAATTGTATCTTTTGTTTTGAATAACAATCAAGTACATGTATTTTATCTAAAATCATTGAGTCAAATCAAGCATGAAGAGTTGATTAGATAACTATCATGTGAATTAAGAGAGTATTGATACCCAAGAAACGACCGACTTGAGGTATGCTACCACTCTACTATTGAAATTAGTAATTAGTTCTTTTATTCCCATTAGATTGTTACTTGTTTAAAATTATTATCCATATCCATAGTTGCTTAGTATTCATTAATCTATAGATATCATATTCACCTATAGCATTAATTTGTAACAATAGTTTGTTATTTGATGAATGAAAATTTTGTGTGTTTCCTTAAAATGATTTTTCTTTTAGTTTAGCACACTCAATTACTATACTCAACTTTATAGGAACCCCTAAATCTCCTCAATTGTACATAAAATACCAACATTATCTCAAAAACACATCCCTAATTGACATTTAAATATAACCTCTTATGACTAATGGTTGCTTGATAAAGGATAAACTAATCCATCAAATATAAGTGCATGACTTAGCTACTCCATATCATTAGGTAATAAGAGAAAGAAAAAACTAATTTCCTTGACATATGGTTTTTAAGGCTACAAATAGGTGGTTATGAAAGAGTCAGAGCAACTGTATTGGAGCGAATTTGCACCCCTAACGTAAATTCTCCTTTCACCCCTTTCCACTTTAGAAAACCAAAGGCAAAGGCTTAATTCCACATAAGCTCGTTGTTCACATCACACTTGGAACCTGTTTTGAGTGTTGGTGGGGGCGTTTCTATCGGGAACACCCACGCGGCATGCAGACATTCGCGCGACGTGCTTACGTCCCTGGCAAATTCCTGCGATTGGAGTTTGCAGAAACGTTACACTTCCTATTGGAAGTCAAAATGTAATGCCTCCCTTCGGCCGGTTGACCCGAATATTATCGTTTCTTGATCTCCTTTCTACATATTCTCCATTCCTTCATCCATTTTCATCTCTTGAACATCTCTTTGAAGGCTAGTTCATCTCTAGTTCATCTCTTCACACTTTGAGCTTTCATCTGCAAGCTTTGTAGCAACATTTCACACTTCATAGAAGCAATCTATTACTCCATCACTCTGATAGAGCAAGCATAGGATGAATCCATTGCAATAGAGGCTTGAGTTCCTCTCATCTTTCTCCTCCACTAGCCTTGAGCACTTTGGACGGAAGTGGTAAGCTCCTCTCATCTTCTCTATTGTTTGGTTGAGTAAGCACATATTGTTTTGTAGTGTTTTTGGTGTACTTTGCTTGTATCCCTTCTTTAACGCTTTATTTCTATATTGTTGTAAACTTGGCTATCCATGGAGGTGGAAACACCAAAATGAGGGTCTAACTAAGGCAGACCCCTAAACAACCCCCCAACATTTTTCCTATTTTCTATGTGTAGGTGGAGAGATCTTGGAGCAAGCTGGCGAAAAGGTTATTATGTGAGATTGTCTTCGTCACCCTTGCGGTGATCTAATTTATTTATCACATTTTTCCTTACATTTCATATTTCTTAATCTCATTTTGCACCTCTAGACACTTTTAACTAGGTTGTTAGTCTATCTTTTGGAGGTTAGCCCTTGTCTCTCTAGTTTTCTAGCCGTACGGATGCCAATGCACCTGAGAGATGCCAGCGCGCCGTGCTGTCATCCTAGAACAACACTTTGTCCTCTGATAGAGAGCTATCTGAGACACATAGTCGACCCTTAAAACTGACTCACCTAGTCTCCTTTTAGTAGTCAGGTTTGCAGAGTGATTGAATGACCCTATAGTTCTCATTATTCTCACCATGCCTATCCTAACATCCTTTCAAATTGAGGTAAGTTAGGGCATCCACACTGCTCTTGGCCTTTTGTGACCTGGGGCCTTGCAGTGGTTGGTCCCCCTCTCTTACATTTTTGGTGAACCCGACGTGAACCAACATCTCCTCTTTTGTTGGTGTTCCAAGCCTTTCCTCTTGTACCCTTTGATCGTTTTTCCCCCTACGTGTTGTGAAAGTTTTATGAGCATCACAACCCAGTCCACAACCTTTGGGTATATTATCAGGAGAATTTTGCAACATCTCCTGATGGAGACAATGAAGGTCTCTTCTAGTTTCACTATCGGTCTTTTCTCTAGTTCTATGGTTGGTCTGTCTACGTAAGAGTAGGTGTTACGGGGTGAGTCTAGATTCCTTGATGAAACTGACCGCGTCCCTACCCCTCCTGAGTCACCAACTTCATCATCCATAGATGAGCATGAAGCTATCCACATCCCTTTTGAATACATCAATATTCTTAGCAAAGGGTTGGTTGCATTAGAGAATCACCTGGAGAAAGACACAAAGTTGGCTAGGGCTGCTAAGGTTATTAGTGAAATAAGGTACATGGTAGGAAAAGACAGAACAGGCATAGAACTCCTGGCTAGTCTCACTGGTCTAGCCGAATCATGTGCCCCTTTGAAGAACATGAGAGACAACTGGAGGTATCAATGCCTCCCACATCTGTGTACATGGCCGACACGGTCCCTTTAGTTAGTGTGTTTATTGCTTCTGAAAGTTTTGAAACTGTCAAAGTAAATAGAAACCCCCTGGGTTTTCACTTCACCTCTTCTACCGCCTTCGGTGGTGGAGGATCTGGTGGGATGATTGGTGGAGGCTTTGGTGGTGGTAACTTTGGTGGCAAAGGTGGTATTGGCAGAAGTGGTTCTAGTGGAGGTCATGGTAATGGCTCTAGCAGAGGTCACATTGGTGGCAATGGTAGCTTCGACAATAGTCTCGATGGTGGCTCTAGTAGCGGTTCTAATGGTCTTATGCCTTCTAATGACTCTATTCCGAACACCCTTCTTCAGAATATGGGGAAGATGCAGAACCAGTTGGCGAACCTTTCCCAGGCCTCGACCCAGCCTATATTCCAACCCTTCTTTTGGCATAGCTCATTGTCAGTAGCAATCCTAAACACTCCTTTCCCACAAGGGATGGAGATTCCTAAATTCAAGAAATATGGTGGTAAAGGGGACCCGCAAACACATGTGTCTGCCTTTAACGCCTTATGTACAAACTTCTTCCATCACGATGTGTTGATGGAAAAATTATTCCCTCGATCCCTCAAGGATACAACACTCAAGTGGTACTATTCCTTGCCCAACAATTTTATCTTTACGTTCGATCAACTTGTGAACTAGTTCTTACGACAGTTCCAAGCCAACATCGGACCAAAGATGACCATTTATGACCTTGTCTGGTGTAAACAAGGGGATAATGAGAAGATTACCGAATTTATAGTGCGATATCAAGTACTCTTCTCATAAATATCATACCCATTACCTGACTTTGATGTGCAGAAGGTGTTCATAGGGAACCTATAAAGGCCTTGGCAAGATAAGTTTGCCCTTATGAAATACCCTTCTTTCGCGCATTTGTGTGCAACCTTACAAGAATATCAAAAAATAGTAGTTCAGTTTGCGGGATCTTCCTCACGCTCCCATCCCGAAGGGAAGTCCATTATATCAATCTCTAGAAAAGGAAAAAAAAAATGCGAATGCAGTAGCTACTGTGGATAACAACGGCCTCAAACGCGACCGAAAGTTAACAAAGTTATCAGAATCTTATTCTTCCATCTTACAAAAGTTGTTGAAGGATAAGATAGCTAACTTGCCAACCCCAAAACTAGTTAGGGAACCATATGCTAACTGGTATGAAGCAAATACGTATTGTCAATGCCATCGGGTTAACAAACATGATACCAAATGTTGCATGCGCCTGCGTCATGAGATACAAGATCACATCGAGGATGGTACTATTCATCTTGATGGAAACAAACAAAATATAAAAAAAATAGTGGCGAAAGCTAATAGTGAATTGCAAATATACACAGACCCATTTTTGTCGCATTCCGCTAACATGATTATCGATCCCATTGATTATGTTTCTCAACCCGAAGCACACTTGAACATGGTTATTGTTGCTCCCTCTGCTCATCTTGCGACCAATTCACCAGATATAACGTTCACTTCGCAAGATGTACCAGCAAATGACAAGCCTTCTCCACTGTATATTCTCGCTCGCCTCAATGACAACATTGTGATAGGAGTCTTAGTCGACCCCACAAGTAGAGTGAATGTAATTACAAAGGAGACTATATTCTTGAACTCCCTGCAAAGGGAGGAATACGAAAAAACAAAATCCATCATCCGTACGCATGATGGTCTTACTCTTAAACCTTATGGATTGATAACACTGTCTGTCTTGGGTTGACCTAGGAACGTAGACACGGTTTTCGATGGCATTCCTGAGTCAGACCTATTCAGAGTGAAGTTAGGCATTCCTTGGTTAGCTTCCATGAATGGGATCGCCTCTGTAATTCATATGTGTCTTAAGTTTTCCCATGAAGGTGTTGTGCATGTAGTGCATGATACTGGATACCAGCCTATGGTATCTCATGGGGGATATTCATTGGATCACTTCTAGTCCACTCCAGTTGGTCCACTTCCGCAAAGAATGGGCCTACTTTACAAGAACTACGTGAAGTATAAAACTAAAAGTAAGGGACAACCAAAGTTGACTCTTCCTCTAGTTGAGCAACCGACTACCTCCTCCTCCCAAAAGGGAAAGGATAAGCTTTCTCCTTCTCGAGCTGACTCGTCTACTCCCCTTTCTTGGGAGGAGTACTAGATGAATAAGCTTGGTCTTTACCCTCTAAGTCCGATGATGCTTGCTTGGCGTAGACCCAAGATCAGGATGTCAGATCTCCCTAATGGGTCTCTTGGACCTTGGTACTATTTATATGGTAGAAAGAAAGGCTCACGAAGAGAATTTGCCTCGCGGCCTCCTACTATTTCAGCTCCTAAAACAGTGAATGGGAAGAGGCCTACTGCCAAGGCATTGGGGTCGATTCCTCATGCCACTTCCGAATCAGCTCCTCCTGCTCCCATCCAGGAGTTTATCCCTCTACTGGAAACAACTATGGGGGACACTCCCATGGCTAAGCAGGAGCCCTTTGTTCCTTTGTAACCTTTAGCTTCTGGTTCAAAGAGTCGTAGAAACTGCCTTGCACGTGAGCGTAAGCATCGGTGAAAGGCTCTTCTGGCTGAGCAAGCCTCCTTACAAAAGAAAGAAGAGGAGACGACCACTCCTATATCAGGACCTCCTATTGTGTCCTCCTCTCTCCTCCCTTTTATTTTCATCCAAACCAGATTTGTATCTCTTTCGCCTTTTGTTGCGAGAGTACATGCGCCTGGAAAGGTGCAGGTTTTCATCGCTCCTTTTGTGGAGCCACCTTTGTTGACATCCATTTTGGATGTCTCACCTTTCCCAAATCCCATAGATATGATTAACACTTTGGTTGTATCTACTACGGTTGTTTCCTCCTCCCCCTACCCTTCCTCCTTTGTCTATCAGGAGTTCGCCTCCTTTGACGAAGAAGACGATAAAGAGTGGTCCCTTCAACAATGAAGGACGTAAGAGGAGCCCACCTTCCCCGAAAGGTGGCCCCATGTTGACTTGTTTTGTCCTAGTAGCAGAACCAGTCCCAACCTCTCATGAGTTCGTCACCGCTCTTAAATCGCTCGATGAGCTTAGCGGTGAACCTCGGGTGCAAACTCCTTCGTCTGTCGAAGCAAAAAATGGCACTCCTATTAAGTGCATGTTTAACTCAATGGATGAAGTTTCAACCTTGTCAGTGATCTTCACAAAGTCGTTGACCTTAGACCCACAAGAGTTGAGTGATGAAGACCTCACTGGTTCCTCTACCTTGGCCCTTGTTGTGGGAGGATCAGAAGCCCCTCCCCTTAACATTCAACCATTGTAGGTTCGTCCTCCTTCCCCCTACAATGGTCTAGAGTGGGAAGCTGATGACCTCTTGGTTGACCAGTGTTAGGGGGAGATCCTCTTCTTGATCTTTAGATTAGATGTGTGTGCATTGTGATGTGCTTCCCCTGCGATCGTGCTTTGTGTGCCTGGATGACCCTTGTCACCCTTGTTGGTGCTTGGATACAAGCGTGGTGTTTGTGTTGTAAACCTTCTTCTATATGTATCCTCATTCTTCCATGTTTGTGATTGATTTTCAGAAAATTGGGGATGATGCAAAGCATTGGAAGCATGTAGGCTTCCTTCCATGTTGACCTGATTTTTTATTTTTACTTTATCTTCTGTGCTTTCTTCTTGATCTGGTTGGGGATTGATGATCTTTCGCCTTGCACCATGATTACCTATTATTTATATAAACAAAGGTAGATCTGACCCCATGAAACCAAATCCCCCATGTGCCCTTTATTCATATTCTCTCTTCTTTTGCTTTCCCTTTATCTTTCTCTCTTCTTTGCTTGAGTTGTCCCTCTCATGTGTGACAATGCCACTTCTACATCACTTGGTCTTTAGAAAATGCATTCATTTCCAATGAATCTCTTCTCAAGACCCTTCACATGCTTCCTTGTTAGAATTGCATTCTCGAATTGAAACCCTAACATAACATGTTTCCTTCATCATGGGTTCACAAAGAAAGGACCGGGACACCTTCCTCTGAAGTGGGAACAACTTTGAATTTTCTCTCATGTGAGGGTATATCCTTCCTTTCAAATTCCTTGATGAAGTGAACATCTTTCGAAAGGATTCCTTGATGATGAATCAATTTGAGAAAGAAGACATTGGATTTTGAATAGTGTGTCCCTTGAGCGGACCCTCTCCTTTCATGTTGGGTTCTCGAGGGACCCCTTCAAAAGTTTTTATCTGTAATGATTTCTATGGCGTCTAGCTTGGGGGCAACCTGACCAGAATGACTTCATATCCTTGCATCTAGCTTAGGAGCAGCCTGACTAGACTTTACCTTTCAAATAATGCATCCCTTGAGTGGACCCCTCTTCCTTTTAAAGTGTTCCCGAGGGACCTCTTTGAAAGTCTTCCAACTTAGCGATGGTCTCTGTGACTGTCCGTTCACTGGCCTGCGCAGTGCCTCCTGACGTGTTCTATTTGCGGGTAAACATGTCATCGTTTTTGACTCTACAAAGTCCCCTTTTCTCGGTCTCCCTCATGTGAGAGTTCTTGGGGGATACCTTTCCTTGCAGGTTTGCGGGTTTATAAGGTGCTCTTCCTGGTTTCCTTCATGTGAGAGTTCTTGAAGGATACCTCCCTTGCAGGACCATGAGCTTGCAAGGCACTTTCTTTCTTCAGCTTCATAGTTCTGCGAAGCTATGAAGTCCTTTGCTTGTTCCGCACTTTTTGGTTCACCAGACCATGATCTGATTCCTCGTCGGTACATGTATACATTTCTAACCCTACTACTTCTTCGATCTACTTTACCGAAGCACTCATCAGTACTCGTGCTTGCTAAAGTGGGGGAAAAATGTATAGGAGTGAATTTGCACCCCTAACGCAAATTCCCCTTTCACCCCTTTCCACTTTAGAAAGCCAAAGGTGGAGGCTTAATTCCACATAAGCCTGTTGTTCACATCACACTTGGCACCTATTTTGAGTGTTGGTGGGGGCGTTTCTGTCGGGGATTCCCATGTGGCGTGCTTACCTCCCTAGCAGATTCCCGTGGCTGTAGTCTCCAGAGATGTTACACTTCCTATTGGAAGTCAAAATGTAACGCCTCCCTTCGACTGGCCGACCCGAATATGGTCGTTTCTTGACCTCCTTTCTTCATATTCTCCATTTCTTCATCCATTCTCATCTCTTGAACATCTCTTCGAAGACTAGTTGATATCTAGTTCGTCTCTTCACACTTTGAGCATTCATCCACAAGCTTTGTAGCAACATTTCACACTTCATAGCAACAGTCTATCACTCCATCACTTTGATAGAGCAAGCGCAAGACAAATCCATTGCAGCAGAGGCTTGAGTTCCTCTCATCTTTCTCCTCCACTAGCCTTGAGCGCTTTGGACAGAGGTGGTAAGCTCCTCTCATCTTCTTTATTATTTGGTTGAGTAAGCACGTATTGTTTTGTAGTGTTTTTGGTGTACTTTGCTTGTATCCATTCTTTATCGCTTTATTTCTATATCATTGCAAACTTGGCTGTCCGTGGAGGTGGAAACACCAAAATGGGGGTCTGATTGAGGCAAACCCCTAAATAGCCCCCCAACATTTTTCCTCTTTTCTATGTGTAGGTGGAGAGATCTTGGAGCAAGTTGGCAAAAAAGGTTATTATGTGAGATCGTCTTCGTCACCCTTGCGGTAATCTACTTTCTTTATCACATTTTTCCTTACATTTCATATTTCTTAATCTCATTTTGCACCTCTAGACATGTTTAACTAGGTTGTTAGTCCATGTTTTGGAGGTTAGACCTTGTTTCTCTGGTTTTTTGGTCGTACAAACGCTAGCACACCTGAAAGATGCCAGCACGCCGCGCTGTCATCCTAAAACCGCACTTCTATCCTCTGACAAAGAGCTATCTGAGACACACAGTTGACCCTAAAAACCGACTCGCCTAGTATCCTTTTAGCAGTCGGGTTTGCAGAGTGATTGAAGGACCTTATAGTTCTTATCATTTTCACCCCGCCTATCCTAACATCCTTTCAAACTGAGGTAAGTTAGGGAAACCATATTGCTCTTGGCCTTTCATGACCTGGGGCCTTGTAGTGGTTGGTCCCCCTCTCTTACAACAACATAAAATTCTATTCACTACTCAATGGGATACATATGTCTATGTAAGGATGCCTTTTGGATTGAAGAATGCAGGATCAAATTTTCAGAGAGCAATAGATGTGGCTTTTGTTGGCCTCATTAATTGGATCATGGTTGTATACTAAGATGATCTAAGCAAATTTTCAAAGGAAAGAGGTGAGAATTAAAAATAACTCAAATTAATCTTTAAAAAATGTGTAGAGTATGGGATTTCTCTAAATCCTGAGAAATTCCAGTTTGGTGTCAAAAAGGGTAAGCTCCTGGGGAACATTGTATCAAAGAATAATGTGAGAATAGACCTTGAAAAAGTTAAGGCCATTATCCCTAAACCTAAATCTTCAAGGGAATACAATCCTTTTTTCTGGAAAATCAACTTTGTTAGAAGGTTTATTCCTAACTTTGTTGAAAAAATCAAGGTTATATCAAAATGCACAAGTAAGGACAGTCAATTGAGTGGAGTGTTGAGTCAGCTAAAGCTTTCATGAACATCAAGTAGGGTATTTCAAAGGCTCTTGTCTGGGTGAGTACTAATTACTCCAAGCTTCTTCATTTTTTCTTTTGCATTGTTTTACACCATAGTTTCTGTGTTGCTACAAAAGAACGAAGAGGGGTATGAGCAATCAATATCCTTCTTCAATAATTAATTACAAGAAACATAATTTAAATACTCTATGATGGAGAAGCATGCTTGTGCTTTAGTTGAGGTGGTAAAAAAATTCAAGTCATATCTTGTGGGTACTAAAATTGTAGCATGTGTCACACCCAGTTGTGAAGGATATATTCATGCAACACGGGGCTTGAAGTAGAAGGTGTCATTGAATAAATCATGTCGAGTAATATGATATGGAGATTCAAATCACAAAACTTGTCAAAGGCCAAGGCTTGGCCAAGTTGATGGTCAATTCCAAATTGGAAGTAGTAGATGTAAATGAAGTGAAAACATGTGATGTTTCTCTTCCATGGAGGTTGAGTGATGATCCTTGGTACAAATACATGATATTCTACCTATTGAACATGAATTTTCTACTTTCTATGGATGAATATCAAAGGAGAACTCTCAAGCTATGATCACAAAGGTATGTGTTGGTCCAAGGTGAGTTGATGTGGAGGAACCACAAGGGAGTCTTTCTTTAGTGCATGGATAGCAAGCAAGTTGAGGAAGTGATTAAGGAATGTCACCATGACATATGTGGTGGAAATTTCAAGGCCAAGACCATAGTGCATAAAATTATTAGGGTAGGTTTTTGGTGGCCAACATTGTTCAAAGATATTACCTAGATGATAAGAAAGTGTGATGCTTACCAGAGGTTTTTGGGTAAGTTAAAGTTTTTTGGTGTGTTTCCTCTACTACCTTCCATATTTGAAACACCATTTCAACAATGATGTATTGATTTCATTGGAGAGATACTTGAAAAATATAGCAATGGATAGAAGTGGATCCTTGTGGCTACAAATTACTTTGTCAAGTGGGTTGAGATAATTCCTACCCGTAATGAAACATCCAAGGTGATAGTAGATTTTTTTATCAATAACATAATAACTCGATTTGGAGTTCATCCATAATCCTTGTTGATAATGTTGTGTGCTCTAGATCTCGTAATATATTGAGTACATGCTCCAAATTTGGTATAAATTTAGTGCTTTCATACCCTTACCATCCACAAAGTAATGGACAAGTTGAATCGAGTAATAAGAGCTTGATAAAAATAATAAAGAGGACATTGGAACAAAATAAGAAGAGGTGGGATGATAAGCTCAAGTATGCTCTTTGGGATGATTGGATCAATTTCAAACATTCTATTGTACATAGTCCTTTTGAGTTAGTCTATGGAGCAGAGGCTAGGATGCCTACTAGTTTAGAGTTGCTTGTGTACCAATTGTTGTAAGATATGGATGGTGATTCATGTGATGTGGTATCCTTAAGGGTCATGAAATTGACTGAATTGGATACATAATGGAGAAAAACACAAGATAGAAATGTGTATCATAAGATAGAAATGTGTGACACAAGTAGATCATGAAGCATTTAGATGATAAAAATATACCACTAAGAGAGTTTCAGGTTGGTTATATGGTCCTTTTATGGAATACCAAGTCATAAGATAAGGGGAAATATGAGAAATTTGATCCCTTATGGCTTGGGCCTTATGGAATAGTTGAGAGGTATGAAATTTACATTTACCATTTCATAGATTTAAATGGAGAGTTATTAGAGTTTCCAATGCATGGTTAACATCTGGAACATTACTTTTCTTAAGTTATGAAATTAAAATTTTAATTGGTAAGTGCAATGTTGTATCCTTCTTCTTGTTTTCCATTTTATGAGTAGTTTTGATCCTTGTGGTTTGAGATGATGTTTTATGTTTGGTTGTGTTTGAATTTTTTGGTCTTCCCAGAGATTTGGATTCTCATGATGTCTACAAGAGGAATTCATCCCTAACTAGCTTGCTACAATTGAGACTCAAATTTGCTCTGATATTTTTGTCAAGTCCCTTCCTTTTTTAGCCTTTGTTGGCCCATATTGCTAATTGATTAAGGATAAATTATGTGGGATTTGTGTTTATATGTTTCCTTTTTCCTTTTACTTTAGTTAGTATTCCAAGTTTGTAATAAATAAGTGTCTTTTTTTTCAATGTTTTGTTGAGGTTTTGAAACCCCTAACAAGAGTCAACAAGGTTTTCTCAACCTTGTTGGGGCTCGACATAGGTTTTCTCAACCTTGTCGAGCCCCAACATAAGTTTTCTAACCTCTTCAATTTATTTTGTTAAATGTTCACGTCTTTGTGCGTTAGTGAGTTTAGAATGTTCTAAAACCTTTTTTGACTTTTTACAAGGCTTGCACAACCTTGTCAGAAGTCGACAATTTTTTTCTAACTTTCTAAATCCCCTAAGTTTTATGCTCATTAGGGTTTGGATTAGGTTTTGAAACCTATATTGAATCTTCAGAAGGTTCTCATAAGCTTGTTAGAGTTCCACATGGTTTTCATAACCTTTTGAAAAGGTGAAAGGGTGGATGCAAATTTTCATAAGGCAGGTGTTGGTTCATTTGGTGCTCGATGATGTTTCTTGTTGGTTCACCAATTTGATTGAAGAAATTAATTTTTTCTTAGTGTTAGGCAATGATTTTGAATGGTCTTAAAACTGATTTTAGACGCTAATAGGATTTTGGTAACCTACTTGTTCATTGATAATAAGATGAAAGAGAGATTTAAGAAATACTAAGCATATTGGGGTATTGGCGAGTTGAGGAAGTTGTGAAACCTCTGTCAACCCCTGACAAGGTTATCATAATCTTGTTGACACTTGATAAGGTTCTCACAACCTTGTCCAAGCCCAATTTTTTTTTAGAATTTGGTTTTGTGGGTGATGCTTCATGCCAACATAAAGAGAAAAGGCTTGTGGAGGGCTTGTAACCTTCAATAGAGTTTAGATTTTGACCTTTGGTGTTGATGGATACTCATAAGATAATATATTATTGAAGTAGGAGCATGTTATGGACATGGAAACCCATGATATGTTTAGGGTGGCATTTCATATTATTTTTGGTGTCAAATGGAGTGATGTGATGTGTTTACTCTCACCTACCCACCATGAATGCGGTAGCTCTCCTAGCTGCTCGTAATGAATTTTGATGCCCGACTATCTACCAAAGATTAATGTAGATGTCCTTCAATTTAGATCACACATTTTGAGCGGGATTCATCCCTAGCCACAAATTTGGTACTAGTCACAGTGCCACAAATTAAGGTTTTGAACCAAGGGGTATATTTTGTGTTCTTCGACTCTTTAGAATGGGCACTTATCTAGCTAAGGAGAAGTGCTAGAGTTTTCTAGGGTATCAATCATTAAAATTTAGTTGTAGGTGCAGAATGAAAGTTGTAGGATATTTGAAGGTATTGTAGTAGAGTGTATGTAGATATAGTGTGTCCATGATCATAGGTATAAATTCAAGGTATCAGAATATTGTAGAATTTCCCTTCAACACATTTGGTGCTTCAAATGTAAATTTTGTCAGAAGTGTGGCAACATTAAAATATTTACAGTGATCTTTCAATATTTATATGTGGACTTATGAATTTTGATTTTGTAAAAATAAGCATGTTTTATTTGTATTATTCTCATGTGATGCATTGTTATGCTTAGATCAATAGTTCATTATTTTCCTTTCATAGCATATATTTTTGTCAACTTGACTTTGTTACCCATAAATAGGCATTGATTTGAGATAATTTGGCTCATCCAATCACTAAACAAACAAATCATAAAATAAATTCATTTAGTTTAGTTTTAGTTTATAAAGTTCACAATTCCAATGGATACCTATAGGGAATAATAGTCATAATATTTTATGGATTGTGTATCGTGCCCATGCCTTGCACTCATTTTGAATATATCAATTGGCTATATAGAGATATTAGGGTAACTAGTTGCTTTGTTCTTCATGAAAAATCTTTGGAGTTGTATCAATAATGTGGGTTTAGTCACCACCATCCCTAATTATCTTTTTATTTACATAAACCTCTAGGAACACCCTCTTGAGTTTAAGTTGAGCTCAAAGTGCAGGAAATAAAACCCACTCTCATTGAGTTGGCCTCAAATCCTCCATATTTTTTTAGATGAACTAATTTTGCTCACTTGACTGGTCTTGTGAGTGATATTTAATTCTAGGAAGTGGAGTTCAATGATTTTGGGACCCAATAACACCACATTACTTTTATTGCTCCAAAGCAATGCCTATTGTTGTTGTTTCCTCTAGGTAGTATCCTTGTTCTATCCCAACCTCTAATTCTCTCTATTTGGATGTAGACAACAAATACTTATTTTAAAATCCCATTAGATGTTATTCTTAAAAATGATCCTTTTTTTGTAGGGTTTCTGGATGTAATCTTAATTACAAGGGAGCATGTACCAAAAAATGACATCCATATCCTTATCCATATTTGTATGAGTGTTTGAATAAATTCTTTCATTTTGACTAGTTAATTCTATTTTGATATGCATCCTGATTGTAGTTCACATGTAAGTCAAAGTGTAGGCAAAATGTAATGGTGAAAATTGCACACATTGTACTTTTCCCTTCATTTTAGGCTCACTCACTCTAACCTACCCGTCCTTTATACAATGGCAAGTGCATATGTGATAATTTTTACCAAGATATGACACATAACTTGAGCTTGATCTAATCCCACCCACATTCATTCATGACGATCAGTCTTGATCCTAAATTTATCCATTTGTTATCTAAGTTTAGTTCTTAAAATTATAGGATTCACCCAAATTAAATTTCATGATTTGTAAGAATATAACAAGGATCCAATTCAAAGTGGGGGTAAAGGTTAATGGTGCAAATTGTATACCTTGCACTTTGCCCTTTTATTTTGACCTTATTTTGGCTCAATTGTCTTTTATGCAATGACAAGTGTATAGTGACACAATTTTTGTGAAGAGTTGACACATAAAACGAGCCTTACTTGATTGTATCAAAGCTCATTCATAGGTATCAAATCTTGATCCTCAACTTATCTAGTTCTTTCCTAGGTTTAGATCCATAATGTATAAGATTAATCTAGGTCAATTATGCAATTTGTAGGTTTGGACCCAAAACTTTAGGATTTAAAATTCAAATTCAAGATTGACCTAACCCTTCCCATTTGCCATCATGTGTCAACTTGAAGTATGAACTGCTTCACTTTCCACCCTCAGAGTTATATTCAAGTACCAACCCTAGTTCATTTCAAATCATTCAAGAACCTATAAATAACTTCATAAAAATAGTTGAGATACATCCATAGCATAATCAAATCATCATTACTACATTATTCGCTTACATTAGCATCTAGGGTATTCTCTTAATTATTTCTTATTGTCTTAAATCTTTGTACAAAATTGTTAAATTAATAACTCAATATTTTGACAAAAGGGATACAAATTTCTAGTCTACCAAACTCCTTTATCCACATTGCCATTTTTTATGTGGGTTTCAAAAAATTAAGGTGAACTGATTACCTACCTAAAATAAAAAAATATTAATATCTTGAGTTATAATTCAAATCTACAAAGAGGGTTAGATCAAATAGTTAAACAAAGATTTCATTGATTAATATAGAGTTATTTGACTTGTCTTAATTTTTAGTGTAAGGACACACCAATAAAAATACTAGACAAAGTCAAAATCAACATTAAACCAAGATCTAAATACCTTTATTTATTATTTAAATTCTAAATATTTATTTGATCATGTTGAGAGGCCTAACCAACATTAGCACAAGAAGGGAGAAGAACCATGCAATAAAAACTATTTAGAGCTTATATTTATTTTTAAAATATAAAGATAATTTAAAAAATAAAATGACTCAACACCATTTTTTTAAATATGTAGTAAACAAAATAGTTATATAGTAAAATAAAGTAAAACACTATATTTTAAGAATAACTCTAGAGTAGTTCTTAAATGCGTAAAAATATTTTCTTTAATCTACCTCTATGTGGATATGTAGTAGTTTAAAAGAGATTAAATTTGATATTTATATAAAAAATGAGGTAAAAGTTAAAAGTAAATACTTTATTTTTATTGAAATATCTGTGTGTTTATAATATGTAGTAAAATTTTAGAAAAATAAAATTATTTTTCATGTAAAAATATATTTAATATATTTATAATAATATCATACTCAATACCAATTCATTTTTTAAGATTGTTTATTTAATGCTATCTAATTAGCATGCCTATCTTTAGAAAAATCTAGTAAAAGATGCTCTGAGATATCATTCTCAATGCGTCTATTTTTTAAGGGATCTTGATAAGCAATAAACACCTCAAAAATGATCTCTTAACATGTTTGTCTACAAGAGAATACTTTACGAGGGCCAGGTAGGCAAAGATAAGGACGAGACGTCCTTATTACAAGAAGTTACTTTACCCAATTGAGTCAAGCCCTACCTAGTTAATTTATTTATTTTACTTGTTATTTTATAGTTAATTTATTTGCTGTTTTTTTTAAAATTTTGAATAATTTTCCTACTCACTCATGTCATTATATTCTATTCATGTATAACTATTTACTATTTTATTTAATAAAATTATTTTATTATGTATTTTTTTATATATCTACTATTTTTTTAACTAAATTGTATAACTATTTACTATTTTATTACTAAAATTATTTCTTTAATTATTTTATTCATTATAATAAATAAAAATAATCATACACATAAATATTTTATCCCTTCTTTAATAAATTTTATTGACACAGTCACACTATTACGCTCAACTAATATAATAACACTCTAATTACATCTCTCCACATACTAATTTATCTTCAAATAGTATGATTGAGAGGTCCTTACAACTTCATTACATTTCACACCAAAGCTTTTTAGTGCAGAATTTCTCTCTATTTATGATGGCGAATGAATACTATCTGCCCTCCTGAACAGTTGTATGACCAAAATAACTGTGAAATATTAAAAAAAATGATGACCAAAATAACTGTGAAATATTAAAAAAAATGTACAATGGCACTGCCTACGCCATCTGATGACATTATCCTCATCTTGTGTTGGATGGACCCATTTATTAGCACAACCCCTTTTGCTTTTGCATTTCCCATGTGAAACCCTCTGACTACGTAACTTTAGTCAGTCCAAAGCTTTGTTGTAACGTTAGGTAAACTCTTCTCGGCTTTAATCATGTCCCACTCCATGTGACTTCCCTCCCACCTTACATAAATAATTTCCCATTTCATTGTTACCTGCATGCCAAGTACAAGCTCAGCCTTTACTGTTTCACACTATTATGATACTGTTTGGAAAGCCCAATTACAAATAATACATGTTTTATGTCTTGTTGTGGGTCTCCGTGAGACTTAGTCAGCTGCAGAAGCATCAGAAATAGTAGAAGCAGACAGTATCTGTTTTCCTCTTTAATCTTGAAACTCCCAATCCAGTTTGTACTGGGTGTTTGGAGTTAGCTTGTACATTTACAGGAGAATCATGGGGAGCTAACAAAAACCAAGAGCTCTGGAATGAATAAAGGAGCTATGAATAATAATCAAAGGGCTTCCAGAGATTCTGCTTACCTTATGCAGCAGAATAGCTTGCTGCTGCACAGGAGGGGGCGTAGTCTGGGCAGTGTAGTGAGGGACAGAGAGAAAGAGAGGGATGATGATCTGGCATTGTTTTATGAGATGCGCAAGCGTGAGAAAGAGCGCAACAATGCACTTTTCCTCACCGGTCACCCTGATGACTTGGAGTCATCCCCCATTGGTGTGTATTCACATACCCAACTGCTCACATCGCTTGTGCAGATCAATGGCATTTGGGTTTTGTGTCACAGTCATTTTTATATGCACACTATTACAGCAACCTCGTTTTTCTTTTTGCCTAAACTGAGTACCGAATCTTCTGGGGACAACTGCAACTCGCGCTTAGTCTGCTATGTTTGATTGGGTTTTCAGAAGTGTTTGTGCAACTGTATTGCATTTGAAATCTAAGCATTTGGTTTTTTTTCCTTCAGTGCATTAAAAAGTTGTTTTTTTCATGCTTACAGCTGCGATCAAATCCGGCAGCTCGCCAGTCTATAAAATGCCAGAATCACCAGTGAGGAAAACAGTGTCAGATGACTTGCTAAATGCAGATGGAGGCAAAAATGACTATGATTGGTAAGTAGCGCACATTGTTTTCTTCGACCTTTACGATAAGAATCTACATTGTTGCTTATTCTTAGGCTATGCTGGTCTGGCATTTTACAGATCACAGTGAAATTCGTGCCGGATGGTAGTGGTTTCTTGCTCATATTTTTGTTAGACCTTGGCCTTTTATCATATTGTCAACCCCGCCCTTTTTTGTTCTCGATCTGTTAAATTTCCCAACTGTGGTAACCTTCAGATTAGTTATCAGTACGGAGGGGCGTCTCTTCTATCAGGTTCACCTGGGGCTTGCAACTGGCTTCGTCCGTTGCACTAGACCACACCCACTGCACTAGACCACACCTAGTAAGTTGGATGTGGCGTTTTATCCAATTGACATCTCCTGTCAAATTCACATGGGAGTTGTATTCTACATTGTAGATTGGGGTACGCCACACCCAATGAATTGGATGCAGTATATAACCTAATTTTAACACGTTATTATCTCTCACATGAACGTGAACCTGGGGCTCTGCTTTGGAAGCACCATATGCTTACCACGTGAGTTCATTCCGTTTGACAAATTGCTCCCACTCATTACGTATATGATATGGCTGAAATTGTTAAAAGTGCAACCCATGGTCGTATATAGTACAAACATGTGAAGGGTCAGTAGCTTAGTGGCAGAGCACTCAGCATGATCGGGGGAGGTTCCAGGTCTGAATCCTGGCTTGTACATGTCTTACAACAGAAATGAAGACTGTTGTTTAGTATTCCATGCACAGTGGCCCATAAAACTATATTTTTGGTCATAAGTCATACTAAGTGGCCATTAGCACTCTTTGCGGCAAAATATTGGACACGGTTGGTCATGTTCTGACATCTGTTTATCAAGAATCTGGTATTTCCTAGGCACCTTATTGCCTATAACAAACAGTGGGCTAATGATTTATAATTGACCTAATGTTTGCAATGCATGATTTGTGACTTAAAGTTTTCTTTTCCCTATGTGATGTCCCTTCGTCTTATGCTATTGAAAAAACACTTTAAGGCTGCAAATTGATGCTTTATACAGATTAAGGACTGGCATTTACATCATACATTCATTAGGCAATCTTAATGTGCTCACATTCACCCCTACATTCATTGCATACCAGTTTTCTTAATCCTTCTACTTCTACTGCCAATATGCGAGTCTTCTTCACAAGAATAGTACTGTACGATTCACATGCTGTTTTTAATTTCATTCAAGATTGAATTCAATTCCTATTTGCTATTGTGAACAAATTCCATGGTTGTACCCAGCTAGACATATTGTCTTATGCCCTCTTCAGTGCCTGAGAAACCAGAGTAAATGAAGGGAATATAAGCAAGCAAATAGGAGAATGAAACTCATATGAAAATGAGAAATATTATGTGGGATCACTTCAAAAGAGTGAAGCTGTACTGCTTCATCTCGACTATCAACTATCTTCATTGCAAATTTACTACCTTACCACTTCCTTGATGCCTTCCAGGACACACCAGCATGATATTAAATTTATTATTTAATATCAACAATATCCTAACACTTGCCATTGATCTACAACATGCCATGGATGGTTTGTTTCTTCAAAAATCCTTGACTGCTATCCTCACCCAACTCAGCTGTGCATTCGTTTCCTTATTTAAGACTTTGTTTGATTGCTCTTGGCAAGCGTGGATTCTGTTCATTGCTTTCCCATGCACCTCACAGAATATTTTTTAATTTTATGCTAAGGAATGAGAAGTAAAGTCAAATAGGAATACCCGATCGACAAGGAATTGAAGAGACATCATTTTTTACCATTATTCTTCTCAAGTGTTTTGTCACTGGCAGAATTGAACTATGTTTTTCACTGAGCTTCAGGGGCTGGCTTCAGTTGTCTTTGACCTCAAGCTGTAGAACTATCTGCAACTCTAGATTGCTGCAAAGCCTTTATAATCTGTTTTTGATTGAAAGTCATTTGTGGGAACGTTTTCAAGTGGCATGCTTATCAATTTGATTATTTAATGGCTTGGTAAGTTCGTCTTATTAACTTGTAAGTCCTTTGTCCAGTAACTGTTTCAATATTTGTCCATCATTCTTTACTTAGGATCTGTCAACCCAGGTTTTCCATTCAGATGGACTCTGTTCAATGATGCTCCTGCTGAGGTGTTTCAAGGTTCACTAACTTCCTGATGTATATTTTTCATTTTAAATTTCTACTGATTTATGATATTTACCAATAATGAAGGTTGGTGCCAAATAAATGATAAAGTTGTTGGCCTATAGGAACCTTTTTGTTGTTTCAATATTTGTCCTTCATTCTTTACTTAGGATCTGTCAACCCAGGTTTTCCATTCAGATGGACTTCTGTTCAATGATGCTCCTGCTGAGGTGTTTCAAGGTTCACTAACTTCCTGATGTATATTTTTCATTTTAAATTTCTACTGATTGATGATATCTACCAATAATGAAGGTTGGTGCCAAATAAATGATAAAGTTGTTGGCCTATAGGAACCTTTTTGTTGTTTATTGGTCTATACTGATATCATTATACTTGCAGGAAGTTGACGTGTTTTATATGGCAATAGTTAGAACTTTATGATTCTTGCTTGTTTCCAGAAAATTCTGCATCAAATTTTTCTCTCTCTGAAACTTGGAACCTCCTTTCTCAGTTTGAAATTGTTTTTTTTTTGGTTTTCTGTTTTACAAATACATAGTTCACTGGATGATGATTTTTCATTTGAAAGAATATAAATGGTTTTAATCATATTCTGTATCTTCAATTTCTTTTTGCATAATGGAAAGGATAGCTATATTATTGTGTGCATTTATGCACTTTGATAATAGTATTTGTTTTTAACTCTATTAAATACTTTTCGACAGGCTTCTCACACCGCCTGGGACCCCTGTGTTTCCCTCATTGGAAAAAGAGATGCCAGCCTTAGTCACTGGTCCACGAGGAACTTCTACAGTCCGTCAACTACCTGCTTTGAAGCCTTCCAGAGTAAGTATATTTATAATATTTCTTGAAGGTGGTTTAACGTTTCCTAATTCTGGAAAGCCGAATGTTTTTCTCTTTTTGTTTTTATATTCATGTATGGCCCTGTCCTCTAAAAATAACGAAAAAGATTGTATTTGGGTTTGCACTGCGATGATATACTTTCATGTGGAAACAAGCTTTATTGATGAATTTTCTGCAGTTAAATCTCTTTTTTGTTCATACAATTTGATTTTACGAAACTGCAGAAATAAAAATATTTTGTTGGGCTAGAAAAATTTCTAATTCTTTGCAAAGCTCTTCAAGACATTGGTCAAAGCATAGAGTATCTTGGTCTTTAGAAGACAGATGACCAAACTCGCTAACATAAACCATATAGGCCATTTGGGAAAATTGCTAAGCAATGCCAACATTTGTCTTATGAAAAATATAAGTTTACTTGATGGCCAGAGGCTGTCTAATAAGTTATATTAAACTCCATTACCAGCAAAAGCCCTGCCTCAAAACAAAGTTTATATCTGCAGGACCCAACTACAATGACACCAATTAAAAATGATTATATAATCTGTTTACTCTTGTTGCCAAGATGCCGTATGGACTGAAAAATGAAAGCTATCCATTGTATCCACAAATAGTCCCATGCCATGATAGAATGCTGATGATGCATCACAAAGAAAATAGCATAGTTAGAGTGTCACAGAAGCTCACGTTGCCATGTTTCTTGGACCAGGATCCTGCGTATGCTCTTGGTGTTTGTTTGCATTGTCTCTGCTGGTGTCAGTGCCAGTGCCAGAAGTGATAGCAACAAGTCCACACAACTTAGCAGAAAGCCCAGATATTTCCTCCAACAAATCTATGCTCCACATGGCGATTTGATGTATGCTGACATATTCTTCTAGAAAATGTCAGATGTAGAGTTACATATGCTAGGTGTGGCATCAGAAAATCCTTAAATTCTTGCACTGCTGCTTAGGGAATTTAAAATACTTATCAATATGAGCAAGCAGTTTGAGAGATGGGAGAATCAAAATTGAACCATTAGCAGAGCCTATGGCATACTCTCATACTCTCCTTCACACAGTTTTGTTTCTCTCTAGGCCATGTTCTCCATGAATATAATCTTCTATTCTGTAAGATTGAACAAAGCTTAACTCTATAATTTTTAGTCAGATATTTATTTAGAATTCGTGTAGCTCTATTCTATTTTTAATGTCCCAAGCCCTTTCCTTTGCGGGAAACCATTCATCCAACAATTGATGCTTTCTCCTTCCACGATTAAAGTTTAACAAGGTTTCTGGAACCTGCAAGATTGAGTGCAATTCAGAAAATAACAGCTCTTGTGGAGAACAGAATTTATGAGGGCCATAAAAATGTGGCCTTGACACTTCATAGAGAGAGAATATGACTATTATTATTTTTGATCTTGAAAATGACTATTATTTTTTTCAATCTAACACCCTCCCTTCATTGCCATTTTTGAAATGACAGAGAGCTCATCTTACAGCATGATAAATTTGTCTTGTCCGAGAGGTTTGATGATTATTTTTGTTATATACTCTCGTATAGCACAAAATTGTAGTTAACTTTATTTTTATTCACCAAGTTGTTTTATATAGTGGTGATAAACTTCAACATCTTTAGTACAAGTATGATATACTTGATTCTTGAGGAGCTTCAGTGCTATTTGATTTTTATAAATTAGTACTTCTACCTACAATAATGTTACTTTCAAACATAAACTATCTGGTATCTTTCAAATTTAAATCACTTCTTGGGATGCATCTACTGCTGCTTTATGTTTTACTTAAGTGGAGAAAATAAAAACAGCAGGTAGCTTCTGGCTAAGCCATGAGAAAACAGCTTTACCTTTAAAGACAATATGTAATCATATATCCCTAGTTGGAATCTGGGTAACCTGTCAAGTGGAATATCTTACATTCACTGTAAGAAATCCCAAGATCTGCTGTTCTCTCTCTGTAAGTATCTAAGGGCCCTTTTTGTTGCAGGCCAATGCACAGTCTTCCCTGTTATCATAAATCTAGATAAAAAATGATTGCAAAACAAAGATCAGCTGGCAGTTTTGAGATCAACTAAACCTGTCTGTCTGCCTAGACATTGAATTAACAGTGAGCTTTTATTAACCTAAAATCTTATTTACAGTCAGCCATACAATTTTTCCTAGTAAGCTTTTGTGTTACTTTGTTTGTCAGATAAAGTGCACTTGTTTGTGTGCCACAATTCTACACCTGGGAAGCTATGTCACTGGTTCGCTCCCTGTAAGCACCCGGATCTGGGTCTGGTTTGGATTTTGGGTTCATCTGGCAGGGGAGTTGGCTAGGGTTCCCTTTTGGGTTCATCCCAGGTGATTCTGGCAAAATCCAGACTAAATCTAACAGAAATTGGCGGAAGTAAGAATGAATGTGTGGGATTTTCATTATTTAAAAAAAAATCAGCCTTCATGACTGCAAAAAAACTCGTTGAATCTGCTTCCTCAGCTTCTACTAGAGGATTGGCCAATAGATGTTTAGAATGGCTCCCAAGTTGACCTATGCATTTTACTCACTTGTTCTTGAGCGGATCAATGGATTTCACTCATGATATGTGAATGATTGAAGGGATTAAGCCAAAGCGAAAACAAAGCTCTTTTGGGAACTTCTATGCTTGTGAATATGAAACCATATAGCTTTGGCAACCACTTGCCTATGGTACCTTCTTCATTGGCCACGTTGGGTAACCATAATGTGCAGATTTCTTTTAGTTTTTTTAATGATGATCTTTAGACTTTAAATTTATGAACACCTAATTTTATTATTTTAATATTAATTTATTAATTTATGTTTCTTATTTATATTTATATGAATAGATATAAGATATAGTTTTTATTTTATTGATATATGCTAAGTTACTGGATCACCCCCTTGGCCCTTTTGGTTTGGGTTCATTCCAGCCTGGATTTGGATCTGGGATTAGCTCAGTGGGCAATGCGGTTAGGGCTCTGCAATTTCCTTGTAGGTTTGTCTGGAATGAACCTGGGTGGATCTGTGAGAAATTTCTATCTTTTCCTCTGTTGCTGTGACGAACCCACCTTTTTAAAATATTTGAAAATCTTGTCTTTTTTATGAGGTAGCTCGAGCAAAAATAAGCCTTGAAATTGTAGGGCAATGTTCTAATCTACAATCCTATTGCAGCTTGCTCATATCATTTCTAGATGCAAATGATAATCTATTATCTAGATATGTATTTGTAAATGAATATTATGTTTATTAATAAAGGAAAAAGTTTATATCTATTATTTTTATATGTTTTTGTATGGAGTCTATGGACAAACCCAACCCTAATTTATTTTGGACCAAATCTGTGAACTGAACCCAAACTCGAACCTGAACCTGAACCAGTACTTGGATTGGTAACTTAACTGGGAAGTAATGCAAAAGGCCTAAGTCTTTCATGCTGAAAGCAATAGACAAATGCAATTTTTCCTTTTGAAATGCATCGTCCTCGTTACAAGTGATGATAAGATAACTTATGGACATCCTGAGGATAATATTATTATTGCCAAAATCTTTGACAAAGACTCCTCTTGAATCTGGTGATTGTGAGATGCTTGTCAATTTTGATGTACCAGGGGTATTTAGGACCTGTTTTAGACCAATAAAGTTTCTTTATGAACCTGCAGATGATTTGCTCTCTACCTTTTGCTTCAGATCCTTATAGTTATGATGTAAAAGCTTGCCGTTATAATTGCTAGCAAGAAAAAGTGTTCTTTACATCCATCTGCCAGATCACTTGAAGTGTGCAGGTATGGCCACAACTATTCTGATGGCTACCATCACTGCAGGAGTAAGTGTCCTCAGGTTGACTTGCACCCCATTTGCAAATCCCTTTGCAATTAACCCAGATTTATGATTTATATTTATTGAGGAGTCATTTATACACCTATTTATAACTTTATAGCCAATCAAACCTATGGCTAAAAGTCTAAAATAGGTGATTTCAAACAAGCTATGGATGCTTGGAAAAAATCTATCAAAGCATAATAGTTAGCAATAGGATAGACAAGGCAGTGAACTGGTTGAAAAATTGCCTAAAAGAAATTTGGTCTCATGGTGATGGAATGCCATGACAATCCATAGCATTTTGCTTGCCATGGCATTCTTCATTGCATTCCATCACCATGAGACCAAATTTCTTTGCGGCATTTTTGCAAACAGTTCACTGCCTTTTCTATGCTACCACATTTTTCATACATGTCTACCAAAGCATTTTATCAAACAGTTCACTGCCTTGCTGCTATGGCTAAAAGCCTAAAACAAGTGCTTTCGAACAAGCTATGGATGCTTGGAAAAAATCTATCAAAGCATAATAGTAAGCAACAAACTATGGTCTCGTGGTTTTTTTCGTGTGAAAATCAGCGTGATTTTATTCGCATTTTTTTGCAGGTTTTAAATGCATTTTTTTTTGGCAATTTTGCAGTTTGAAATGGGAAAAAATCGTCCAGCCTGCAGATTTTTTAAAAATCGGGATTAATCGGGTTTTTTTGCAGATTATTGCTTCTATGGTTTATAGCCAATCTGTGGTTTCTCAGGTTCTAACCTTTGCTAAAATTTCTCACTTTTTCTAGCAAGCTTCATTATCTGCCTTTGTTTCTGTTTCCTAACCCTTCTAGTTCGTTCCCTTGTCCTCGTTGAAAATTCGTGGCTCAAAAAAATTTATAACATCAAGCATGAAAACATAGTTAACATGCTAAACAAATGTAACATTTTACCTGACTTGCCTCTGTGGCATAACACTCTGACTTGTTTCTCTCCCTCCAATATGGTGTAAAAAAGGTCATTTATTTCCTGTTTGTAAACCCGAGTTACAGTTTTACTTGCTTCTTCTCATGTGTTTGTTCCACTATCAACTTGTAGAGCCTCTAGCAAGTCAACTCTTGATATCCGATTCTCAGTTAGCTTATATTCTGAACCTGGCACTATGCCATTTTTTATTAACATCTGCAATTATGATTTTCCTCCATGTCATCTTCCCTATAAATATCACATGATTACTAGCAAGGTTAAGCAGCTTGTAATTTTTGGCTTGATTAGTTTTTCCAATAACAAAGGTTTCCACACTTCAATCTGAATTTTATCTCTTTCATCAGGATGAATGTACTCAAACAAAAATTTTGGAAGTGGCTTACATTGTGTTTTTGTCATGTCCAAGCTTCTTCTATTGTGATGTCTTCCATAGCTGTTATGGGGTATAAGTAGCCTCTGTCCATTATTAATTTTAAAGAGATTTGAAGATTTCCATTGTGACTGTTATTTAGCTGTTTGGAATACCACTCAGTTTCTCCTTGTTCCATTCCACTCTGTTGAATTGTGCATGATAAATATTCATTGTTCAAACTTCAAGTTCAATATTAAAATAATAATATCAAGTTCAATATATATGCAGCCTAGAAGCATGAATTAAGATTAGAATATTACGTAGCATCATATAAACAACAAAACCATCATAAACTTGAATGTCATTTAAAACATGCATGATAAATATTCATCATTCAAACTTCAAGTTCAGTATTAAAATAATAATATCAAGTTCACAAGATGGGAGTTCCAAGTGACCTGGATGTACAGCTTGTAAATGTCCCTTCTAGCAGCTTTGGTGGTGGTCTCCTTTGAAGGAATCAGCCAAGGAGGAGTGTCCAAGGAATACATGAAAGGAGTGAGCTAGCCTTGGAGTACCAACAATGATGGTATCGAATTGGATACTATGAGGCAGCTTCTTAGAAGATCAAAGAGCCAAATATGGATATCTATCATGACCAGAGGTAGAGTCACCCATGGATCTGAGTCTGTGTCACTATAGAATGGACTTTAAAAACTGGTGCCTGTTGGCCTTTTAGGAGCACCTAAAGGTGCTATAACTAGTACTCAACATGGCCACATGATTGATGTTGTAGAATCTTCCTTTTGTTTTACTTTTTTAGGATTGCTAGTCTTTAAAATACTGATTAGAGGTTAGGGCTATAGATTCAGTGTGTACAATCTGCCTCCCAAAAAGTTAAAATTCTCAATGTCTTGGGTAAACTTTTTACTTTTGAGAATGTAGGCAAGCATGTCCTTGTTCAAACTTCAAACACCTTTGTTTATTGCCTTGAGCTGTACTCTCATATCTTACAAGTTCAGAATTTTATTAGATGTTAGATCCACCATCTGCAAATTTTGTAGTAAAGAGATTATTCTTAAGATATGTCAGAAAGTTCGTCAAGTTCTTTTCTCCAAAGTTCATAAGCATTTTTGGTGCATTTTACTTCAAGAAGTAGTTAATCAACCACCAATAATTTGATGAACATTACTTACATATTTTAGAACTATTTTTTTTTTGTGCGTCTGGGTTTATAGGATTGCTGGTGGTGTTCTGTAGGAGAATTTCTAGCAGTTCATTTTATTCAAATATGACTGTTTTTGATTTCCTAACATAAATTCTGTTTAGAAAGTATCCAAGTTGCAGATGACATATCAGCCTTTTGACTAGGTATAAAACAATCAAGACTCTAAGTCAACCTGGATAGGTTTAATCAAAGCTTGAACAACTGATCAACAAACTAGGAGAGGAAACATAAATCCTAATCTTGCCCAAGGGCAGCCGACTCGAAGAAAAATCAATTCCGACTTGATTTACTTTTACTAAATAAGAAAAGAAACATCACACATGTTTGAATCCCCAACCTAGCCCAGATACACAATCAGCAGATATCAATTCATTGCGACTCCATGCTCTAAGCACTTACGAAGAAATATAATTAATTCTTCAAATCTGATCTTAGATAAAAGCTATCTGTAGGAGACTGAACACTTTCGCTTCACAATTATTTTTGAGGACAAGCCTGAGTGAGTTTGTTTCTTCTTATTTTAAGGACATATTTACTGTGGCAATTTTGATTGTGGGAGATTCTCTTCTATGTTAGGATAAATTTGATGTCTTGGATATTTATTTGGACATATTTTTCTGAAATCAACATCTGTCTTGAGGTCTCTCAATAAATTGATTTTATTTTCTATATTTTCTTCTGTTAGATCCCTTTGTCCAACAATTCCTCTCCTGTCTATAGCAACAATTGCTATAAGTGGTACATCCATTGGGTCACAGATTCTCCCTTTCAATTAACTTGTAATGTTTATTATATCTAATTTAAACTTCGACAAAAAAGATTTGGATATGGTGTTTACTGGATGTCTTGTTTGAAAATCATTCAACATCTTTCTTTTAAATATATCAGCCAGGAATCATTTAGATTTTGAAAAGAAAGATGCTGAATGATTTTTAAACAAGACATATATATATATATATGTTGAAAAACTGTTCCCATGACTCTCAAGTGCAGATCGAAGTGGCAGTGTTGCAAAACTTGCAGCCTTCTGTCAAACAGATTTGTAAGGTAGGTAAGCTTGCATCCCAAGTCTGACCCGTAAAATTCCCTTACCAGAGTGTAGGTCAATTGGTCAAGCCTGGTTTACTTCTGAGCTTTGTCATTGACTCTTCAGGTCAAAAACCAAGGATTTAAACGTGTGTGGATGAGCCTGTGTGTGCATGCACGTGTTTGTGAGAGGTGAAGTGAAGAATGCTCTTTGTTCCAAAAACAATGGGGTATAAATTTAGTGTGGCCAAACAAGTGGGTCTCATACACCAATTAGGTGTGGCAAAGCAGGGTACCCTTAAAAAATCACCTTTTATTTTACCCTTTTACAACTTATTGACTTTATGAATGTATTAGAATTAATATCCAATGTTGTAAGTATGAAGTAAAACTTTGACTATTTTTCTTTTTGATCCAATGTGTTATACTCAAATACTTAAGCATTGTTTGCCTCAAGGCTTGTACATTTAGAAATCAAATTTGTTTTCTGAAATTCAAGGTCTTAAGACATGCACATATCTATGATTCTTTATCCAAAATGGAACAACATTTATACAAGATAGAGTTGGAAAATAACAACCGTTGGTGAATGCAAAAGAGAAACAGCCATCACTAAGTACAAGTCATGTGAGCAAGGGATGTCTGATGTAGGAGAGCTTAAAGTCAGATTCTGAACCCTGGATGAGCATACTCGGGTTTCCAGGAAGTATTGGGATTGGCTTAGAAGGTGCTTGGAAAGTCAGATTGAGCAGGCTGGGATTTTTGATGAATTGCTGGTTGACAATCCTGCATGTTGGTGCTTCCAGATTTCCAGCAGCAAGGTCCCCAAGTCCCTCAATAATATCCCCGAGGCAAGGGATTGGCTAATAAGGTGCTTGAACGGTCGGATTTTTGATGACTTGCTGGTTGTCAATCCTGCATGTTGGTTCTGCCAGATTTCCAGCAGCAAGCTCTCCAAGTCCAGCAATAATATCCCCGAGGCTGCCGGTGTTGCATATGCACATCAATAAGAGTTTGTTGGGAGGGAAACATAGGAGTCAAGGAAGAATAAGTGCAATGACTCTTCCACATCAATTTATCCTTGCAAATCTGTATGCAAGGGGTTCTTTTGGAAACCTCCAATAAAGATTGAGAAATAGTGTAGTTTAAGGTAGAGAGGTACAGGTTTTAATGCTCCAATAGAGAGATACTGTGCTTCAACACTATGGACATTTTTAAAGAAAAAATGAAGCCTTGTCGTTCCTTGTGGTTGATTTTTAATACCTGAGGGGGATTTTCTCCATATTTGATGGTGTCAAACATTTTGTGCTTTGTTTTGTGCTTCATGTTTTGTACAGTTTCTTTCCTCATTTGCACTGCAGGTTAGGAGTATATTAAATTGAGCATTTGCACATATGTTTTAAGTCAGTTTGTATTGTATTATCAATAGCCTAGCACTAAATCAACATAAACAAGTAAGAATGTCTCTATGGCGAATTTTTGATCATTTTGTTACTGAAGCCATGTTTTTGTTTGCCTTATTGGATAGTTGCAGCTTGTATGTCAATGACCCAACAAGGAAAAACTAGAGATGGTGAATTGGCTTCTTTAAAGTTGAAATAAAGTCAAGGAGGTGGAAAGCACAAGTGAGAGCTCAAGGTGCAGCCATGGAAGAGATATGCAATCTATGGACACTATGGTGGGTTAGTCAACCAAAGTCATTTTGGGAAGAAGCTTTGGGAATAAAGAGGAGATTACCTTAGGTGAGAGTTCCACTACAACTTCCTATCAAAGTGGAGGTAAAGGCAAAAATCCAATCTATTGGACAAGGATTTGGCAAAGTTCTACAATTGGTTCAAGTTGTTCGAAGTTCTTTTCAGCATCAAATATGATTGAAGAGTTATGTAGATTGCTTGAGGTTGCACACTGAGGCATCGAGTAAGAAATGAAAGACTTTACGGAGTAGATGAAGCAGCATTTTTATCTCATATGCCATGAGAAGCAACTTATGAAGTGGCAATATTTATGGCAAAAGCAAAGGCAAATTGTGCAAAAATGTATTGTTGAATTTCAAAGGAAACCAATTTATTTGTCTCTTTCTCCACAAGTGATTATAAAGTATTTACAATAGTCACACAAGAAGGCAAATTCCACTCATTAAATTGTAGAGCATAGATTATGTT
Organism: Sequoiadendron giganteum; assembly: GCA_007115665.2. Taxonomy (NCBI): domain Eukaryota; kingdom Viridiplantae; phylum Streptophyta; class Pinopsida; order Cupressales; family Cupressaceae; genus Sequoiadendron; species Sequoiadendron giganteum. The sequence continues at coordinate 292,422,115 of CM021108.1, forward strand.
TGTGTGCAAGTTCAATTTCTCGGGATGGACAAGAAGTAGCAACTAATGATTTCAGCCAATTGCAATGACACGATGCTTCAAGAATGAGGACAAGGGAAAGTTGGAAAGCAAAGGTGAGAGGGAGGGGCTTCTATTTTTGTATAGTCAACAATTGAACAAATCATTTAAGCAATAAAATGTAGAGGGGCATTATTGAAGATTAGTGTTGGAAACTATAGGTAGAGGTTCACCTAAAGAATCTCAAGGGCATCAAAAGAGGAATGTAACTGCCATGATGGATGGGAAAATAGAATGTGTTTTTGATGTGTTTGAGAAAGTGACGTGCTATACCATTTGCAATGTAGTCATGGGTGGAAAAGAGGGTAATGGAGAAAAGATTAGGGAGGTCTTCCTCATGACCATCCAAATTAAGAAAGCTAATGTAGATGTACTTTTCAATTTAGGCTCACAAACAAATATAACTTCTAAGGAGTTGGTAAAAAAGCTTCGTATTGAAGCTTATGACCATTCAAATTCATATCCTTTGGGCTGGGTGCTTAAGGATGCCAAATTACCGGTCATTAAACAATGCAAAGTCAAATTTCCATAGATGCTAACTCCATTGTTAAATAAAATGGATGTATTAAAAATGACAAGGTGGTCAAAGTGTGTAGGATTACATGACAAAATTATAGTGAAAAGCTATGCTGAATGGCATGGATTTTGAAGTGGACATGATGAAAAAATATCTCGACAAACTCCATACTCACATGCGAAGAAGGGTGGTCACCACTAACATAAAGGACTTGGGTGAGACTTGTGTCCAAGCATGTAGAGGAGGGGAAAAAAGGGTATGAAGGCAAGCATTCTAAATTCAAGGGGAAATATAAGAAAAAATTGGAAGAAAGCTAATACGGTAGTGAAGAAGGAAGATAATAAGGAAAAAGGATGATAAAAAAGGATACAAAAACTCATTGGAATTTAGAATGGGCATGTAAATTCAAATGTTGGAAGCTTCATCTTGAATTACATCCTAAGAATAAGATTAAGGTTAAAGAAAGCAATACAAAGAAATCTATGCTAACTATTCATGAAGGTGAAATGGAAATGTGGGATAAATTAAGATGTAGATGACAAACTTGGATGCATGGCCACTATGGGAAATGAACTTGAAGAGATGAACAAACTTTTTGTCTTGAAGCTACAAGTTAAAAGGAACATAATTAATGTTTTGGGAGATCCAAGGTCACAATGTAAATCTTATTTCAAAAAAATTGGTTAGGAGGCTTGGGCTTAAAATAGAGGAACATCCACATCCATACCCATTGGGACGTGTTAAAAGAGCTGTAGAGATACAAATAAATAAAAGATGCAAAGTAAAAAATTTGGGATAAACACACAATACATAGATGAGATTGAGGCTGATGTCATCTCTCTTGATGCTTTTGATATTTGTTCTTGGTAATCCCAATCTTTATGTTAGAGATGCTATATTCATGAGAATGGCTAATAATTACAGGTGGGTCAAATATATAATCAAAGGACAATACAATTAGACAAAGTAGTAGTGGTAAGTGCTAATCAATCAAATTAATTCAAGAAACTAAAGAGTGTTGCTTACTTTCGCTTAAAGATGAGATGAAGATGGGATTGGTAGTTCTACCTTAACTGATTCAAAATTGGAAGGCTTGGATGAACTCTTGTCATTTTTTAAGAAGTGTTTACAAAATTGAAAGGGTCACTGCCAAGAAGGGAGGTGAGGCATGAGATTTAAACTCCTATCATACCTTCCTCTACCTAATATCAACTTGTATTAACAGCCCTTACTTGAGAACAACGAGGTCAAGAGGCAGCTATAGGAGCTATTGGAGTAAGGGGTGATTCTACCTTGCAATTCACTTAGTGGTCACCCACAGTGATTATGCAGAAGAAAGATGGTTCTCGGAGAACGTGCATATACTATCTGATTCTCAATAAAATTATTATTAAGAATAGATACCCTCTTTTGAGGATAAATGATTTGTTAGATTAACTTAGACATGCTAAGTCTTTTACTAAGTTGGATCTTTAGTCATGTTACTATTAGGGGTGAATGAAAGAAGATTGCTTTCAAAACTAAGCGAGGACTATATGAATGGTTAGATTTCCTTTTGGCTTGAGTAATGTGCCTACTACTTTTATGAGATGGATCAATGATGTTTTAAGAGAATTCATAGAGAGTTTTATGATAGTCTAGCTAGATGATATTGTAATATTCAATGCTACATGGGAAGAATGCTTAATCTGCATTAAGCAAGTCTTGCAAAGGTTAAAAGAACAACTACTAGCAACAAATCATTGGTGTATTTAGAGCATGTTGTAGGAGGAGAATAATTAAGAATAGATCCATTCAAAGTTGAGGCAATTTTAAACTAGCCTACATCAAAGAGTACTATAGAAACTAGGAGTTTTGTAGGGGCTGCACAATTCATGAAAATATTTATTCCTTTTTCCTGCGGAGTTGCATCTTTACATCAAATTGCATTACATTGGAGGAACTTTAATTAGGGTAGTGAACAAAATGATGCATTTGAAACCTTGAAATACAAAATAACTCATGCTCTTGTTTTAGCTCTTTCTGACATACAAAAGCGGTAGAAACAAATGCTAGCGAATATGCAATGGGTGCCGTCTTGCTTCAAGTTGGCAAGCCTATATGTTATCATTTAGAGTCTTTTGATTTAGTAGTAAGGTGCTATGCAACTTATGACAAAGACTTATATGCACTAGTTTAGGCTATAAAAAAAAAAAGGAGACATCTGCAATATTTGTAAGCACAAATTAAATTACAGGAAGCAAGACATTACAAATGGATGGGTTTTCTTCAATGGTTTCATTTGATAATCAAATATAAAAAAGGGACTAAAAATGTTGTGTAGATATGTTATCTAGATCACCAATTTCAGCAATGGCTAGGGTAAATTAGTTCAGTCTATTAAAAAGGGAGACACTTATTATTTTGTAAAGAAACGATTCTTACTGATCATCTACCTTTACAATATCTGCAAGCACAAAGTAAATTACAAGAAGCAAGACATTACAAATGGATGGGTTTTGTTTCAACAATTCCATTTGATAATCAAATATGAAAAAAGGACTAACAATGTTTGGGTAGATATGTTATCTAGACCACCTATTTTGGCAATTGCTATGGCAAACTAGTTCAGGCTATTAAAACATGGAGACACTATTTATGTGGTAAAGAGATTGTTGTGCATATTGATGATCAACCTCTACAATATTTGTAAGCACAAAGTAAATGACAAGCAGCAAGATATTACAATGTTGTGGCAGGTATGCTATCTAGACCACCTATTTCAGCAATGGCTATGGTGACCCACTTGGAGCCCTTCATAAAGGAGACTTATGTTGAAAGAATATAAATATGATAAATATTTTGGTGAAAAATATAAAGAACTTCTATCAGAGTAAGTTGTAAGAAGTGAAAAAGACGATATATTACTATATAAGGTAAGAAAATTGTGTGTGCGGCACAAAGGCTTGTACAAATGAGGGAGGTGCATAGCTCCAAAATGGCAGGTTGCTTAGGCATAGGAAAAATAGTGGCTGATTCACAAAAGGTGTGTGTGTGTGTGTTTTGGTTGAAAATGCAGCAGGAAGAAGCAAGGTTTGTTAGAAGTTGTAAATTGTGTCGCACTAGTAAACCTAATTCAAGAAAAGAAGGAATTATATGCCTTTGCTTAAATCCACAAGACCATGGGAAAGTGTTTCTATGGATTTTGTGGGGCGATCACCAATGAGTAGGCATGGGCATGATTACTTATTTGTGGTAGTTGACAGGTTTAGCAAAATGTGTATTCCAATGACTTGTAAAAAGAATATCATAGGAAAGAAGCAACTGAATTGTTCTTTTACCAATGTATGAGCTACCTAAGTCCATTGTTTCTGACTGGGATACACAATTTGTTGGTAAGTTTTGGTCTACATTATGGAGTATGATGGACACTGAGTTAAAGAAAAGCACAACCTTCACCTACAAACAGATGGCCAAATAGAGGTGGTCAACAAGATTTTGGTACAATTCATTAGGGGGTTTCAATAGCAAGTGTCCCAAAACATGGGATGACTCTCTTCCATACATTCAGCACTCATTTGATAGAGAATTGCATTCTTCTACTAATAAGTCACCATTTGAAGTATGCTTGGGAAATTTGCCTTCTAGTCCACTTGATATAGCTTCTATAAGTGAGATGAACAAGTAGGGCAAAATAACGAGGTGATTAAAGCATCAAAATTTGTTGAGAGGATTAGACAATTTAACTCAAGGTAAAAGAAGATTTGGAAAGAAGTAAGAACTCAACAAATGTATAAAGAAAGACATGATCAACATGTTAAATTTTCTAAAACATGGTCAACAGATTGGGCACTTGATATTTAATTCCTATAAGAATAAAACTGAAACTAAAACCTATCAAAACAAATTTGATCTCAGGTGCAACTGTCTATTTGACATATACTATAGAAAACAATAAACAAATCCCAATGAATGGCTGTCAAAATGTAATCACAGTTTTCATTAAGTCTGAACATAAATTTGCCAACAGAAAAATAATAAAACTTCTCATTACTAAATTGTACCTCTGCCCTTTCAATTTATAGATCTGGAAAGGTGCGTACAAAAGAGTTATCACAAGTCAAACTCAAGATTTGTATGATTTGCATGGAGGGATAAGATAGTGTGCTCCAAGGGACAATTAAGTGCCTCTTGGATCTGTGCCCTATCTCAGTAAAAATTTAAACAAGATACTGAACTGAAGATGCACTTCACTTAAGCTCAGCGTATGAGAGATAACCTTATATTAACTTAACCATCTAAAGCTGGCGCTCAGGACTTGATCTCATGTTTTATTTAACAGCCATCTAAAGCTAGTGCACAGGTCTTTAATTCCAATATTAGTTAACTGCAGCTGCTGAAGAAGATTGATTGCTGTGCTCTATGATGACTGACCAAGTTACACTACATATTCCAACTCAAAGTAGGAGACAAAGTTTGGCTTTCTTTGGGTGAGGAAATACTCCAAAGCCATTAAGGTATGGACCATTCACAACTTTGGAGGCCATAGGTGAAAATGCAGTCAAACTTGATCTCCCTCCTTTGATGAAGATTCACTCATTTGTAAATTGTGAGTATTTGCAGCTTTATGAGCCCTCTATGCTAGATGAAGATGAATAACAAGTGCTAAGATCCTTAGAAGACTTAAGTTGTTGAAGGAAGGACCATACTTCATAAGCATGTAGTGCTAGAAAAGAAAACAAGCGAAACAAGGAATAGAGTTCGGGAAACTTGGAAGATTGGACTCAATGATCAGAAGCTAAGCCAAGCCATGGGGTACTCCAAGGAGAGAGTAGGATAACGCTTTGTCATTTCATCCCTTATTAATACCCTTGGAAAATATAAGTGACAGGAAAAATAGGGAAAGCAAATAGGTTTCAGATAGCATGACTGAGCAAATGACAGCAAGTGCATTAGAGTCTAGATCACAATGCGGGTATGGTAGCGTCCATGACTGTATTGACATTAAAACTCAGAATTCCAATCGTACAGGCATCAGTTCAACATCTAATGGCTGTTTTTTAGGGGCTTGACAAAACTCAACTGCATTGGAAAATCCATAAATAAGGCTTGTATGAGAGTATTCAATCCGTTGGTAGTTGGAGAAGTTGGGAATTATTGTATGTTCTGTTCTTGTAGGAGAAATAAGCAGAAGTAGAAAATAAGATTGACCACTTGCTGTAATTATCTCTTTGCAAAGTAATAAAGTAGGGGAGCAATGCACATTGCCACTACTAAAACTGGTTTTTCCTCCACATTGGGGTTTTCTAGGATAAAATCAATGTGTTGTGAGTTGTTTCATGTTTTTCTGTGTTTGAAGCACAGTAATTCCTTTTCTTAACAATCTGAACATTTCATCTGCAAAGTACATAGGTGAGTATTAAACATTTTAATTGGTTTTTGAATTCCAAAATAGAGTTTATAGATCATAAGTTGAAGTAGTTAGTTGAACATTGGTAATCTGAGTTGTTGCGTATGTTCCTAAGATGTTCGTGGATGTTTCTAGATCATATTCTATCTGTGCTGCACATCCGCATTGATCATTGTGCTCGCGATCCAAGATTTTCTCTTGTGTGTTCATGTTTTTCATGTTCATGACCGACAAGGTGTTTGAAGCGTGTTGTGGATCTTCGAGGAAGAATCTTTGAAGGTGTTTTGTGTTCGAGGACATTGTTTTAGGTCTCTACTATGTTGTGGTCGACTTTGGTTGATGCACATTGATAATCTTTATTGTTTTGGGCCGACTGTTTGCATTCATTCTATTATTGTGTTGAAGCCAACATAAAACAATGTCATTTTTTGTTGCGGATATATATAAGTGATTGTTTCTTCATTTGAGATGTATGTGAAGTGTGTGTATGCGAAGTGTGCGAATGCTATGTGCGAAAAAGGTTCAGATCATTCGAAGGCAGAGCTGAGTGTGAAGAAGAGTGAAAGAAAGTAAAGAAGTGTTCATGTGCTTAATCGGAACTGTACTCAGGCATTAGTAGATGCTACTTTATCAGTTCAAATTCTTCAGATGGATTTAATTTGAATATTTTTTGTAAGACAGTGAGTCTTCCTTTGAGCAGTGAGCTCTAGGCAGTGCGCTTGAATGCATGTGCATTCCTCTTATATTCTTCTTATACTTTTAACAGGGTATAACTTGTGGATTAACCTCCATCGCGGTTTTTCCCCTAACAGGGTTTCCATGCAAAAATCTTGGTGTTATGTGTGTTTCTGATGTGTTGTTGATTCATGCTTTCACTGTTATTAATCAGATCAGAGATTAAAGGTTAAGAAGTTTAATAAGTTTGAAATTTTGTGACAACTGATTCACCCCTCTCTCTCAGTTGTCTGCCCTTGTGTTGCCAACATAAATGAGTCTCAAGCATCTATATATTTAGTCTACATGCAATGGTTTCTTTTGGCAACTTACAAGCAGGATTAATAAGCAGCCAAGGTTGTAAGTGCATGGCAGAGACAAATAGAGTTTTATGCTTCAAGAGAGCCATCCTGTTGTGTAACAGTGCATTTAACATTTCTAAAGCAAAAGTAAAGCTGTCTATTTTTACTCCAGGAAAGTTTCCTCTACGTAAATCAGTGTCAAACATTGTGTGGTTTTCTGTCTACATGATTATTCTGCAATTTTATTATCCATATATGCTGTAATTTGTATGAGTATCTTCAATTGAGTACTTGTACATGCATTTTCTTCTGGCTTGTTGAAGTTTCAGTAGGTTAGCTTTGGAGTTGGCAAAAACATGTTAGGTCTGTGGTGAATTTGCAACAATCATGGATTGTGCAAATTGCAGGTCAAACTTTGCTTTCACATGAAGTACTTTAAATATATTTATTTACTGTTGGCTTGTCAAAGTTTTCAGTAGGTTCTCTTTGGAGTTAGCAAAAACATGTTTTGTCTGTATGGTGAATTTGCAACAATCATAGATTGTGCAAATTACAGATCAAACTTTGTTTGTATGTGAACATATCAAGATCATAATTAAAACCATAGAAGCAGATTGCAGGAAGATCTTGCAATATATCGTGAGCTCTTGTTTCCTGCTCTTGTGCCCAATTTTTTTGCTCAAAATTGTATGATATTAGGGCCAAAAACCTAGCAATCATAATTTTTTTTGTTAACTGCCATTTTGCTGAGACTTAGACCTTTTTTTTTTGGTTTTTGCAATATTCTGATTTCTGTTTAGGTTTTTTCTGTGGTTTGCCATTTCTGCCTTTTTTCTGTGCCGGTTTTTTGTTCATGATTTTTAACATCCTTAAAAAGCTTGCACAAATTCTCCTATAACAAATGTGTGAAATTTTTGAACTCAATCAAATTTCCCACGGTATTTCTGATTGCAATTTATGGTCAGGGCGTTTTCCCTGTTCCTGAAAGCCTGCTCCAGGTGTCCATTGTTTTAAAATTTATTTTTTGCATTCGTTTCAGTGTAAATTATTTTTTTAATTTTTAATTTATTGTTTAAAGTTATAATATAATAATCTATTAATTTTATAACTGATTTTTTCAAATTTGTCATTTGATTTGATTTTTGTTTTGGTGCAAATTTATTTTTTTATTTTTAGTTTATATGAATAAGATATTAATTTTTAATTTTTTTTAAAGTTTTTCCATTTCATTTTAAATTTTGATATATTATTTTTAGTTTTTTATTTCTATAATTTTATATTAAAACTAATTTTTTTTTTTAATCGAAGTTTATTAAATAATTTATTTACTATTTATTTTAAATTTCAATATTAAATAAAATTTAATTTGTTAAATTGTGATATATTACTTTCTTTTTAAAAATAAATTAAACTGTTATACAATAGTATTTTTAAGCAGATTAATTAATTATCAAATTGTAATATATTATTTTTAATTTTTTTAAAATTTAATTTTTGTTTTTATTTATAATTTTAGTATTTTTTTACCAGACTAATTAATTTTCAAATTGTAATATATTATTTTTAATTTTTAAAACTTAATTTTTTGTTTTTTTTAATAATTTTAGTATTTTTTAGCAGACTAATTAATTTTCAAATTGTAATATGTTATTTTTGATTTTTTTAAATTCAAATTTTGTTTCTATTTATAATTTTAGTATCTTTTAGCAGACTAATTCAAATTGTACTATATTATTTTTTAATATTTTAATTTTTATTTATAATTTTAGTATTTTTTAGCAGACTAATTAATTTTCAAATTGTAATATGCTATTTTTAATTTTTTTAAATTCAAATTTTGTTTTTATTTATAATTTTAGTATCTTTTAGCAGACTAATTCAAATTGTAATATATTATTTTTTAATATTTTTTTTTTTTTATTTATAATTTTAATATTTTTAGCAGACTAATTCATTTTCAAATTGTAATATATTTTTTAATTTTTAAAATTTATTTTTGTTTTTATAATTTTATATTTTAACTAAAAAAAATTCTAAAATTTATTAAATATTGTATTTATTTTAAATTTTAATAGTAAATAAAAAACATCAATTATTATTTCTCCTTTTTAATTTTTTTTTTCTGCACTTTTGGATTTGTTTTGCTGAGATATACTCAAGAAAGATATTTGTTTCTATGATTAGAAAACTATATCTTATCTCATTAGTATGTAGAGGAAAGTGTCTGGTAGTTTAGGGTCTGATAAGTGTGATATACAACTTCCAAATAATGTATGGAAAAGTAGGACTAATAATATTATATTATAGTTAAACTACTATTTTTGTTTGGTATATTCAATTGGACGGATGCGTACTTTTGAATCAATTTACTAAAGCTTTACTAAAATACCCTAAAACCTAAGGTGGTCTTAAACTTGTGAAAAACATTATGTGATTGTTGTACATATATGTGTCATCTTATTTTGGCTCTTGTACTATTATCTACATTGTCGAATCGGTCAATTTCCCTATCAATTCTGAGCACAAAATGTTTTTATGGAATCGAAGTGTTAATCTTCTGAAAAATAATTCTCATAGGGAAATGAACAAACCCAGAAAGTTTCAAAATACAAATCATCATACATACAAGTGCACTGAAAACTGCCGACATGCCACTTTTCAGAATTTATTTTGAATATCGAAACATCTTCCAATTTACTAATGGAAAACAATTTCAAACTCACTGGAGTTACAAAGGAGCCCAAATTGGCAAATTCATGCCTGGCGTGGGACTTAGTGCTGACATTTAAACTTTGAATAAAATCAATTTCAAGCACCAAAAATCTCAATTTCAGTTTAATTGTCCAACCTTACTAAAATAATTTGATATTGAAGGGAGCATGAGGAAAAAATAAATTAAAAATAGATCATACCTGCAAGACCACATCTTGTTTCCCTATGAACAAGTATTTAGTTATTGTATCTGCAGTGGCAGTCACATCTTGAATGTGTTGGAATTGTTGGTAGCAGGTTGGCTGTTTTTCACCTGCAGTTGCGAACTACAAACTGTTTGCCGTTAGTTTGCGTTCAGACTCAATAGGTACACTATTAATATATTACTATTTATTAAAAATCTAATTTATTGTATAATATTTATTATCATAGTATTGAGTATATTTATATAATTTAATTTAATAATATATATAAACTATATATTTATATATGTTTAAATATGAGTAAATACAATATTTAATATTATTAATTTATTAAATACAATATATAATATTATTAATTTATTAAATACAATTATACATATATAAATATATAATTTATATATATTATTAAATTAAAATATAATTATATAATTTTCTGAAGTATATTATATTAAACAGTTTAATTATTTATTTATTTTTGATAGTGAATTGGCTTGAGGGAGCTGTACCCCCTAAAAGATTAAGAACAAAAATTCATACCAAAATGGCTAGTCTGATATATTAACATAACTATATAATATGTCTTTGAACATAGATATCAAACTTTTTATTCTATACTATAGCTTCTATAGACATTTAGCTCTTGCTCTTAGCATTGAACATCATCAGTCAAGTCCTTAGCATCTACCTTCGAACTTAGGTCCAAGGCGAAGGACCAGTCCACATAATCGTTGTAAGCCACCCCAACAACTACTTTAAGAAACTCCAAACCCCCAACAAGCACAGTGGTGATGTTTTGCAAGAAGCCAAGCCCCATAATTGCATTGTCCAATACAATCTTCAAAACAATCTGCCATTTCGGCTTAATTGGCACCTCTGCAATCCATTTGATATCGTCTTTAGATTCACCCAGGTTGAGCACAAACATAGAAGCCACCTCCGTGTTAACCCGTTATTTGTTCACATAATTCATGAATGTGGTTTCCAAAACCATTTTCAACCTATGCTCCATGAGGTTTCGGGGACGGCGAGTACTTGGTACGTCGGGACGAGTTTCTGGTATGGGGGTACTTTTGGGTCACTTTTTAGGGGACGGCAGGGGATGGCTGATAAAAAAAAAGGGAATTTTTAAAAAAATATAGAGAAATTTCAAATGTTTATAGCATAATATTGATAAAGCATTCATTCTAGACATTGTATAAGCTTATTACATATCATTAGACTTGAATTGAGATTTCACATAAGAAGCGACAAACAAATTAACAGAATTCAAATGCTTTTCATTATCAATGTGCATACATATCATATAAGAGTCTGATAATTATAACCAAAATGCCCAAAGGCTCAAAGTCTCAACTATGAAATGACATGATAAACATAAAACTAAGAAAATATATCGCTGTCCAGTGTCCCTGATCAGCAAAAGGTAGGTCTAAATCAGCATTGCTCTTGTCATCGGAGCTTATATGACACTTACATTAGGTCAAGTGTGATGGGGCATCCCTTGTGGGCCCACCCATAGCTTTTACTTTATAAAAAAACTTTGACTTTAAAAAAAAAAACGTTTTTTTCTTTGCTGGGCCATAGGGTACTGCTAGCCGTACCCGGTACGGTCAGGGTACGGCTGTGCAATACCGGGTACTGCTAGCAGTACCCACGTCCCCGTTTCATACCCTTCCTAGTCGTACCCGCATCCCCGTTTCGTACCCGGTATGGAAAATGGGCAAAAAGCATAGGGGACGCGCGTCCCCGTGGAGCATAGTTTTCAACGCTTGCAGAACCACCTGAGACTTGGACTTAAAGATTTTCTTCAGCTTCAGTTTCAAAATTACATCGTTAAAAGCAATTTTCCTTTTCTTCACTTGTAGGCACACTGTAGTCTCCATTGATCTTTTTTAATTTAATTTCCATTTACTCCAATCAAATCTCCACCCAGTCCAATTTGCATGACATTCCTTATCATAATTAAGGAGGGAGTACCCCAACGGGCCCAACACACAAGTGGCCAGCCGAAAAGCTTAGACCTGCGTGCTTGAGGAGGATTAAAGAATCAGGTTACCTAACCATCCACATGAGTGAGCAGCTGCCCACCACCTAACTATCCTTTGTATCAATTGCCAAGTTGGCTAGTGTATCGGCCTATTTAACAATTCCAAACAGCTTCGAAGAACATTATTAAGTTTCCGGTTTCTATACCTTCCCGTTCGAAATGCATTAATTGTTAGGAGAGAATCCCCTTCAACCACAATTTTCTTTATTCCTAACTTTAATCCTTCTTGAAGTCCATAATACACAGCTTGCAAACTCAACTTCATTATTGGTTCCCACAGGGAGTTTGATTATAACTCTTCCAATCTCCTCTCCATTATGATTTCTATAGATGCACTCAGCGCCAGATCACCCCGGGTTACCCCTAGAGGCCCTGTCAAAGTTCATCTTAATCCATCTATTCTCTATAGGGGTACGAGCTGCAGTTGATCTTCCATTAGACTTAGGATCAACCCTAGAAGCCCCATAACCAGGGGTAATAAATTTATTAAATAGTATATTTAAATATCATATAATTTTAAATTTATTTATATGACTACATTAAAATAGTAATGTTAAATACAGTATAATATATACTATACTTTTAGTGTTAAATAACAAAAATATAATTATATATAGTATAGACAGTCTATATTGATATATTATATTCATTTCTTTTTCAGATGTATCCAGAATGTACCCAGCCCCCGCCCCCGCCTCACCCCCCTGCACACATATCGTATCCATACCCGTATCCAATTCAGCAACTTAATAATTGTTTACTAATTAAATTAAATTATAATTTCGGACTTCAACTTTTAGTCACTCATTATAAAAATTGGCACTGCAATCAACATATCCTATCCCAATCATTTGTCTGCGTTGAATAATTGGGGTCTTTTCCACTATAAGGTGTGCATGCATGCACCATGTAATTCAGCCTTGGAGATATTAATAGAAATATCATTGATAAAACAGGTATGAAAGATGGGTGAAGAAATCTGTTCAAGAAATCTTATGACCTTGGAATAATTTCATAAAGGTTTTCATATTCTCGTAACATTAAGAATTTAATTGAAAATAGGAAACATATTTTATATAAATGATAACACATGCCCATTGTGCTCACAACCTAAAAAATTATATATATTTTGATATTGCAAATTTAGAATCAAATTTGAAATGTTGAAAACAAGATACAATATTCGAGGTGAGTAATACCTTTAGCTAGAAGAGTCGTAATGTTATCTATCTAGAGATCTGTCAACAGGTAATTTGTGAATTTTCTTTTTCCAAGTTTGTTCAGTCTTTGAAATTGTCTATTGTCTTGTGAGAACAAGGTTATGTACAAATGTCTGTATGCCACTTCTATCATACAAATGTCTGGTACCGTCTCTGAGAGGCATCTCTGGAGATTTCCGCCGAAGTTCCGCTGCAGAAAATGATGTCTCCCGCTAAAATATCTTAAAAAAACTTTTAAATTTGAACATTTAAAACTTTAAAAATTAAAGCATAATGTATTTGTCACGTCTAAGAGCAATTATGAATTAAATTATTGTTTTGAAAGTTCAATGTCATCATATTTTCAGATTTTCTATAAATTATTAATTTTTAATTTTTTAATTTTTTATTTATATTAAAAAAAATGGCGTCTACAAGTAACCCGTCTCCTATTTCAAAAAAAAAGCCGTACTGGTACCGGTACCAGTCTCTCGTACCAGTACCAGTACCAGTCTCCTGGCAACTATGCTATCATGTATTGCATTTTGAGGATATTGAGCATCAAAGGCATTGAGGAGGTTGAATGACAAAATCCAAGGACAATGGAGGTCATAGAACAGAATGCATTTGTGTAGTTATAAAATGCAACTGAGTAAATGTAACTATTCCCCTTGGTGAAATGATTACAATATGGTCTCTAATATCACACTAGTCATGAATTGCCACTATCATCTCTTTTACATTTTCTGGTACTGTTTCACAATTAAGTTTCTCTTACACTTCTTGTACATGTCAACAGTCAAAAGTCAAACTATAAATTATATTTAAGGTAGCAATGCAGTTCATTGCTGAAAGAAAATGTCTTTTCCGTTGTTAACATGTTAAAGCTGCCTGACTTGAATGCTTTGACTGACTTTTAGCTATCTTTATTTAACATCAGAATGTTCTCTTTCAGGCTTTTTTTCAACTGAATGGATGAATTGGTGTATGAGATTATATTCTCAAATGTGTTAAATGATTGCAATTACAAAATAGAAATGGTCTCTAGTGTACTGGTCATGAACATCACTTCTACCTCTCTTGCATTTTTTTTGTTCAGTTTGATCATCAAATTTCTCCCAATGCTCTTCTCGTATGTGTCAAATTATAATGTTATGAACATATTTAATCCCGGGAGTATTCCGTTTATGGTCTTGCTATTTCTGTTGTTCATCACTGAGAAAATATCTTTATTTTCCTTTGCCACTGTGTTTGAAATGCTCACCATTTAGGTTTCACCTGACCTTTTATTATCTTTGTATGATTTATATTGGAACGCTCTCTTTCAGGTATTTCTGCTACTGAATAGATTAATTGGTAAATGACATTAAATTTTTAAAATGTGTTAAATGATTAAATCATGGTCTCTATTGCGCCAGTCATGAATGTTCTTTCCATCTCTTTGTTGAATTTTTTTGTTGTGTTTTATCATCAAATTTCTCTTAATGCTTCTCTTATGTGTCAAATTATAAATATATTTAGAGGGAGTATGCGCTTCATTGTTTTGCAATTTCTGTTGTCATTGCTGAAAGAAAGTTTCTTTTCCTTTGTTACTGTGTTTTGACCTGTTCAGCATGCATGCTTCACCTATTCTGTTCCTATATTTGTGTGATTTACATTGGAATGCTCTCTTTCAGGGTTTTTTTTAACTTAATGGATGAATTAGTCATTTACAGTATATTTTTAAATGTACAGCTCATGAATCATCAGATGGAAGCAACATCAATGGCTGCAAGGAGTAGTTTTATTTCACGACAGACTACTACTTCTGGGTCAAACAATTCTATGAATACAAATATTAAGAGGTCATCAGTGTCCACAGGCACAGGTCATGTTCCATCCCGGCCATCAACTCCCACCTCAAGGTCAACAGTGTCTGCACCAAAGTCTATGATGCCTACGTCACGGTCTGGAGCAACTGCATCAAGACCATCTACCCCTACATCAAGGCCTATGGTTCCTGCATCAAGATCTGCAGGGACTGCATCAAGGCCTTCAACCCCCACAGCAAGGCCTACTCTTCCAGCCTCAAGGTCTACAGCTCCTGTATCAAGACCTACAGTTCCTGCATCAAGACCATCATCGAGACCATCCACACCAACAAGACGACCTTCAACTCCATCATCCAGTCAGACTAGTACAATGCCTCCAGGCCGTTCTTCATCTGTTAGTAAGGCGACTTCAATACCTTCTAGAAATTCAGCACCTTCACGAGGAAGCTCTCCTTCTGTAAAATCTCGTCCTTGTCCTCCTCCATCTATGCCTGATTTTTCACTTGATGTGCCTCCAAATTTGAGGACAACCATGCCGGACCGACCAATCTCGGCCACAAGAGGCAGACCTGGAGCTCCCAGTGCCGCAAGATCTACTAATGAAGCATCTAATGCTAGTGGCAGGCCACGAAGACAGTCTTGTTCTCCAAGTATTACAAGAGGAAGAATCTCAAGTGAAGTCCATGGCAGTGACCGGTCTAGTGTGCAGTCCAGCAAACCGCATGGTAATGGAAATGAAATCATGATCCCTGGTATTCTTGGTAGCAAGATGGTTGATAAGGTAATCAGTGCAAGAAAAGCTGCTCCGCGGCAGGAAGATCAATTATCCACAAGATCTACTACTTCCACCATGCATTCCAAACGACCTGTAAAGCCGGCATCATCTCCAGATAGTACAGGTTTTGGGCGGACTCTTTCAAAGAAATCCTTGGATATGGCTTTGAGACACATGGTATGCTATGTTTTGTTTCTTTAGCTTCTTGGGATTTCAATTTACTGTAGTATTGTGTCTGGAACATGTAAGTTTTCATTTATGGATGAAATTTATACCACCTATTGATGATGGTGGATCAAGTGTGTTGCAAACATCCTTAGTTGAAGACTATTAAAGTCAACTAACTTGATTTTTTCCAGGATATACGTCGAAGTACGCCCAGTAGCCTGCGGCCTCTCATGACCAATATTCCGACATCATCTCTGTACAGTGTCAGATCAGGAGTTGCTAGAAGCAGGCCAGCTAGTATTTCTGACTCTCCAGTAGCAACAAGCAGCAATGCTAGTTCAGAACATAGTGTAAGCATTGCCCTAGGCCTAGGGAGTGAATTGGATGATGATGATTTTGGAAGTGAGAGAGGAAGTAGAATCTCCCCAGCAAGTCAGCAAGGTAGCATTCATTCGAAGGCAAACTTGGCAAGCACAAATTGGCTGCACAGCCCAGGATTTAGAGATGATAAGTACGATCACGACTTTTTATACAACCAAGAATTAGGAGAATTGTCTGAGCCGTCAGAAGGTTTTGTAACTTCAAGAAGTGTGGCTACAGACTGTGAAAGTAAAATCAGATTACAATATTGACATATTATTGGATGTAATTGTTATAATAGGGCAAGTCACCCTTGATATTGTCATTGCATCTGGAGCTTGCTGGAGCAAAGGTATTGGTGACTTGCAAGGAGACAGTTGTATCAGTACAAATTGTTTAGAGATTTATCATTTGCACCACTTACTGCACTTTTGGAAAAAACATAATGTAGAAGTGGTCTGCTTTTTTCATTTTTTGCTGACAATTCAATGCTGAGAGGATCAAGTCTGTATCATTAGTATTAAATGCCAGGAATGTATAATGTTGGACGCTTTCAGAAAATCAATTAAGGCTTTAATGTGCAAACCTTATGATGGAGAATACTTATATGAGCTCTAGATCATAAACTGTATGGATAGAGTCAGTTGTGTTGACTTATGGACAATATAATGCAGATAAATAGTAAAATACACTTTGGAAGTCTGTCTCGCAATGAAGATATTGTCTGGTAAAACACAAATTTCATGCATGTTTCTTGATTGACATGCAGAAACACTCAGCAGTTGTAACATTCAGCAACAAAGGCTTGTGCTAAATCATGGTAAATTGGAAACAAGAATTGGATGTCATCAGAATCATTTGTAATATTTTTCTCATTCCATTAAATATACATCTTTTGGTGGGATTTTGCACAAATTGGCTACCAATCCAAAGCATGGGTGGTTGCTAGTAGGTCAGGCACTGGGAATGCCTAATTTTGCGAGTCTGTAAACATTTAATTTAGTTTCACTTTCCACAGTTCTTACAATTGATAACTAGATAAAAGTCTAGAGGTGTCTTCCTTACAGGTTTTAGTGTTGGACATATAGGATTTCATAAGATAATGTGCGTGTAGCTCTAATTTAAGGATTGCGTATACTAATTGTAGGGAAATTATCTATCTTATATCATACTTAAAGTGTATCAAAATGTTTCCATGTGGTGCTTTTAGAGGCTGGTTGGCTAAGGATAAGCAATTTTATTAAACATAGAACCACCTTTTGCACAATTCAATGATAAATCATATAAATAGATTGACTATAGGTGGGCTCAGGATAACTTACCAAAGCAGTCAAATGGATGAAGAGTAAATGCTCCAGGCTGCTGCATGTTGGAAGAGGAGATGATTATCCTTCATGGAGTATGCCAGATGGATGCTTAATCTTGAATTGGAGATTGATGTTTGATAATTTGTATGGCATGGGTTACTGTAATTGTGAAATTTGGAGTATTCTTTTTTCATGAAATTGACAAATGCTTTTTTCAAAAATTATGTTCTATAACAAATGAAAATAATTTTTTGATTGCAGGACTTTGTGAATCTGGGAGTCATAATGGTGAAAGATTGCATGGGTAATTAGATGATCAGGGATTTGCTACTCTTGATATGTATAGTAAAATCTATAGAGCATATAATGGGATAATTGATTTTGCGTCTTGGACAATAGATGGTTCAAATTGCAAGACAGTAAACATGAACATAGTGGAATTGTAAATATTATCAGCAAGCACGAGGAAAATGAAGAAACAAAAAGTTATACTACTGCTTTGTTCCCGTTTCCCTCCCATCTCTAGCATTTACATTTCTATTTTCTCTGTTGTTTATGGTTACAAATATTTTTAATGTCACTTCTGGCTTGGTGATGAAATTGAAAATTGCCTTAGAGGATTTTGGATATAATTTAAAAAAAAAAAATTGTTGCTTTAGTTATGATAACTTTATAAATAATCTGGAAAAACTGTGGATTGTTCCAAACTTTTATAGAAGACCTTAGCTATCACTGCTGCAATACACACATCATGTGTGTGTAGGAGGTGTGTATTAGGACATTGTTGCATGTAAGTAAAAACACAACCTGAGAAACAAAAGGATGGGATGATACAAGCACACATTTTGGGTACTTAGGAAGGCGTGGAAATTGTCTTACAAGGTCATGAACAAGGACAACATTGACATCATCTACAGAGGCACAAAACTTTATGTGAATTATAGTATTTTCCATAAAAACAATGATGAAATTGTTTTCATTGTGGACTCCATCCATTACAGCTTTACAACACATCATCAAGGGTTTTCATTTATGAGAAATCAATTAAGGTCACGCCTAAGATCAACATTCATGAAACGAGAAATAAATGCACATGACAATAAGACTGAAACAGCTGGTAAAATCCAATTCTATTTCATCTTTTGTCACTACATTATCAAGGAGACTTTTAGGTCACTCTTGCACTGATGATACATTGGGCATATATTTGAGTATGTGACAACTATTAATGAAAAATTGCAATTTATTTGTGTTGTCATGTAGATGTGATGAAAAGAAAGCATATGCTATAAGCTCATGCTCATGTACCAAATACATCCACAAAAGAACGTTTGATAGTCTCCTTTTCTTCCTTTGGGCTTCTCTCCAGGAGCGATGACAATAGCAGAAAAATATCTTGAAGGGCATTTTTGTCATATATCGAGGAAATTACAAATCCTCAATGTGAAATGTGTTGGTTAAAAAAAACATGAAGGCTATGTAGACTGACATGGGCAGTAAGAACGGCAATCAAAGGCTACTTTGGAACCATGGAGCTACTTAAGGTAAAGAAGTGCTGATGTTCATCGTGGGAAGGGTCCAAAGAAGCATTTAAACACTGCAACACTGATGGGCATATAATGCCACGTGTCGGAAGATATATACTTGAATTGTACTCCCATGGAAGAAGGCACAGTCCAAGAAGGAAGAGACCTAGAATGTGGTGCCAATAGGAATGAGAAGTTGGTAAGCTCCATAATGCAAAAGGTGATGCATGAGGAGTGCAAGAAGCTTTTTCATGCCAAGCTGCAAGTGAGACCACCATGGTTAATGTTTTATTTAATTCAATCTTTGAAAGAGACTTGATTTCTCAATGATGGATGCAACATAGATTGAAGTATTATAAATATCCATAACTTATTCATTCGACCGCTTGTAGAAAGAATAAGCAAGTTGATGAAATTTGAAAGTTTGCCATAGCTACCACTTACATTAATGAAGTGGAAAGTGATTTGGTGCCTTTGGATGTGTGTGAAGTCATGTTTGGAACATATGGGACAGATGCAACCTTGATAATAAGGGACAAATATGAGTCATTCAAGGAGAGCCAATAATGCTTCTTAATGCAGAGAGTGGGAAAAAGTGAACAAAACCTTAAATTTTGTTTTTCAAAATATTATGATCAATGCTACGTACTTTAAACCTCACCATGGAATTAATAACTATTTCTATTCATGTCCAAAGATGAGACTAACTAAATGACGTAATTAAATATGTCCAAGTAAGAATATGATTAAAATCGACCTTAATCCGTTGGGATAATCAAGGGTGTTAATAGGGCATCCATCCAATCTATTAAATAAATTGAAATTGTTACAAAGCTCTAGAACATGTAAGCATAGATTTAAAAAATAACAAATTTAAATTTAAGTTTTAAACAAAGACTACTCTAGTCGTCTATAAGGCATCTTATTTTTGTTATTTTGTATATATCTTTTATAGTCAAAATCAATATATATAGGTTGAGCATCCTAACTTCACGCTTCTCAACATGTTACGTGAAAATTTCAAATCACTCCCATTTTTTTACAACTTACTTGGCAAGTCCTTTGTTTACAACTAAGGTTTTAGGGCCACATCATCAAATATGATGCCACATCAACATGCTTTTTGTCGAGGTGTCCAAAAAGGCCCAAAAAAGAGTGAGACCGATACTTGTGCACTAAATCATGTTTTATTGGTGCCCTGATGTGACATTACATGATTTGTTGCTTTTTAAATCTAAGGAATATATTTCATTCAATTATGGGTAGTCATCATCAACAATAACAACTTTAAAGTCACAACTATTGGTCCAATATTGTTAAAAATATTGGACGTTAAATCAACAAATGCTATAACAACAATTGGAACATGTGCAGGTACTGGGTCCTCTCCCCTATATGAATTAGAAAAATTAAAAAAAGTTATATTGTTTCCTTCACAATAAAAAGAGGGATCTTGTTTTACATATAATAATTTCAAAAGAACAAGTCATATAATGTTCTAAGAGTTGATAATTTCTAATATTCATTTGCAATTGCACTAAAATTGATAATAATGTCAAGACACTGAACAACGTGAAATTTTCTTGTCATGTGGGAGGATGAAGTGTTATTCGAGGTGAGGAAAGCCCCCAAGCATATACATGAAGCTATTAATTCAAATGAAAAGTAATGAAATTATCATCCTTAATAGATCAAATATTTCAACAAGAATGTGATGTATTTCACTCGTTTCCATCTTTATGAATTCTATACAAGAGGATTCTCTAACACAATTGAATATTTCTAGCACTCAACAAGAACACATTGAATGTTGAACACTCAAAATACTGAGAGGGGCGGTGAATCAATATTCTTTTAAACCACTTAATCATTTAAACATCCAATACTCATAACATATTCAATTTGCAGTAATAACGAAAAGCATAAAAAAATTAAACATCACATAACACACGAACAAGATTTTTACGTGGAAAATCCAAAATGAGAAAAACCATAGTGAGGATTAGCTCACAATATATTATAACCGGTTATAGTATATTACGGAAGTGCTCCTTGCAGGTGGACTCACTGCCCATTGGGAAATAAAAGAGATAGAAGAGATTGTAGCTCACAACTAGATTTGAATTGTTACAATTGCATCTAACTCATGCATGAAATACAGTTCCAATGAAGCTCAAAATACAGACTCAAAACTCTTCATATTGATTTGAATTAACACTCTGCTTTGCTCTGCATTCTCTCTATATTTGCACAATTTGCATCCACAAAAAGTCTTATCACATGTCACCCCTTCACAAAACATCAAAAAGATCCTTCTTATATATCCGATTCATCTAAAACATCAATTAGGGTGGCCTAATTAGATGTGATATGCAAAATGTAGCTTATCGGCTCAAGATCTATCCACACACGCTTCACACCAAGATTCAAACCTTATAACAATTGAAATAGATCGGCATGGGCCCAAAATGGCACCCACATAATAGATCATAACATGTTTAATCTTTGTAATACACTCAACTCATTAGGTCGGCATCGGTAATGACCTTATTACAAAATTCACCAACTGTACACCCACATTCAGACACACAGACCTCCAAGAACTATGCCAACTGTAATATACACTCATTTGACACCTGCCAACATTTCCACAACTCCGCAAAGTCAGATTCCAATCCGCGAAGAAGTGCAGATTCACCAAGGCATATGCACTGCACTAAAAAACACCTGTAACTGCCAAGCCGAACTTCTGTTACTTATAAGTCCAAAACAAGAAACCAAAACAAGATGAAACTTTGGAATTAGGTTCCTCCGTCAACCAACAAAATTATGTTAGAAGCATAGAGAAAAATCTTCATCAACGGACCAATGCAGACCCAAATATTGGATCCCCTGTACGCAAAATAACTTGTATTGACACTTAGTCAATTTCCACAACTATTGCCTTCACTAGATCAAACCTTCTTGCAAAATTGTCTTAAATTATCATCTTTAAGCATGCTCAAGACACCCAAACTGATCTGCACCATAGTCTTTGTACCAGGATACAATGTTGACATCAATGACAACACTGCAATGCATAACTGTATACCTTGTGCTAATTCCACATACTCATGTTGCCAACAAGTTCATCAATGACATCTCATTCTTCCAACAATCTCCTAAAAATGTATAAGAAAATAAAAATATTGTCAACCAGAGGAGGTTGATTCTTGGAGCTTCGCAACATGAACTTGCCACTCTTGTTTGCCTTCCTCTCAGATCCTCTTGGCTATGCCAAGCATTCTACACTGTGTTTACAACTCCATTAGACATTATTTTCCTTCTTCTAGAGTGCTGGGTACCAGATTAATCTTCATAGCCTTCTCAACACTTTTTAGGGCAATGGAAATAGATGTGAACTTTGAGTTCACCAGATCCCTAAGGTTCCCAAACTGTATAATGATCTTTTCCTTTTGTGCTTGCAGTTGGAAGAATTGCTCATGTAAGTCTTCAACCGTTGACCTTGTGCTTCCATCTAGGTCTTGTGCTGGATCATATGCACAAGGAGTTTTGTCTATTAGTGACTCAATTGAGTCCATTTTATCCTTAATGTTTTTTGTGGCTCCGAGCCACTTCATACGAAATTGGAACAAGGCTTTGGCCTTAGCCACACAAGCCTGTGCATCCTTGAAACTTTCATGAAATTTGTTGTGTGCTTGTGCACACTTCTCTATGATCTCCATTAGCCTCTTTTCATTCATCTTTTTATCTATATCTTTTTCAAGTTTCTCTTTTAATCTGGAGGCATTCTTTGAAAGAATCAATAATTTTTTTTAAGATTGTCCATATTAGAGAGTGAATTGTCTATTGTTGTTCTGGGTATGGCCTCCTACAGGGCCTTCACAACTTCTTCAATCAACTCTCTACTCTTTTGATGTGTTTTGATGATTTCCTTTTGGGTAGATGCATGGAAAACATCTCCCAGCTGAAGCTTGTGGAGTGGTGAAATCTTAGCAAGGTCCACATTTCCTTCTTGCATGGGCAGCTGTAACAATTGTGCATACACAACGGGTTGGAATTTTAATTGTATATTCAATAGTTTCTGTAGAGAATCTCCAGAGGTTCTAGAGGATTCACCAATTGCTTTTACCTCTTCCTCTGCAATCTTTTCTTCTAGCTCCTTTTCCTTCTTATTATCACTAGTATTAGCTAGTATCTCTACTTCTTTCTTTTCCTCATCTCTGGAGGCATCTTAATTTTTCTATTTCTCCATCACTAGTAGTCTGTTTAGTATTATCTAGAGGGATAATCATCTCTGGTTGGTCTTATATGTTCTCAACATGTGTGTATCAGTTATTGGAGGAGGAGTAGCGGTTTCCTCCTTAGCAACAACTTCTTTGGTAGCTGCATTCTTCTCAACATTCTCCTTAGCCTCCACATTTTCTTTTGCAGTATCTTCCACTTCCAGAGGAGCGTTGTCTTGTGCATCTTCTTCATTTGCCTCATGCTCATGTTGAGCATCATTCATCTACACATCATCTTCAACATTTTATTTTAGAGCAAACATCTCCACATTCACTTCCTCTTTGCTCTTCAGGGTCATCCCAAATCTTTGTGCTAGGTCTGCTATTGTTTCCACACTCTCCTTCTTGAACCTTTCAAGATCATTTTGATCTCTGCCCATAAGGTTGTCACCCTTTGTTTTGTTTCGAGTTATTTATTAAATAATATGGCGAATGTGGCCTTATTTTCCTCAGAAAGAGGAGCACTGATCTTCTCCAATGCATAGGCCTTCAATTTGGCCTCCTCTTCTATAGCTTCCTATCTCCTCTCTATCAAAACATTCCATAGTTCCGCAGGTATTTGTTTCTCTATATTCCGCATGTCAACCTCAAGAACTATAATATATTTAATAATAGCCTCAACTATGGTGGCTTTATCCACCTCATCAACCTCTTTGTACAATGCTGCAATTTCTTCTAACTTGTCATTTTGCACAATTCCATTAAATAATGCATCAAATTTCATTGGGCTATGTGCCTCTTACTGAATTTTTATTCTTTTGTTTCTTCTTTCTTGTGACTCTTTCTTGGTGGCTTCTTCCTTCTTTTCTCACATATGAATTACAAAAGCTTTTTTTCTTTCTCTACTTCTTCATCAATATCTACAATGTCCACTTTTTGCTTCTTAATGCTTGCTTCACCTTTTGAAGCCTTACCTTTTCTTTTTTGAACCAACTGAGGTCCTTTCTTCTTCTTCTTCTACATTGACACCCAAATACTTCTCTTTGGTGGCCTTTTTCTTCTCTCTTCTTCTCACATAACCAGATAGTTATGCTTCTAGAGCATTCTTTTCTTTCTTAGACCTCTTTGCTTGTTTTTCTGGAGATGACTTCTCCTTTATCGAAGCATTGATTTTCTTTCCAGGAGTACTAGTCTCTTTCCTCTTTGTTCCATTTGATGAGGGCAATATCAAAGGAATTTTGAGTAGCTGGAGGAGTGGTAGCAGTCTTACTAGATCTTCTTGCACATGATGAGATTCCCAGAGCTCCAACCATTGCTTTTGCTTGTTCCACTTGCTCTTTTTGAGGCCCATAGCCTCCGCAAACTGTACAATCATCTTTTCAACATTCTTCATGATTTGTGGCTCCCTTTGCCACATATATAACTTCATAGATTTATCTTCATATGTTCTCAATCTCTCTTGAGTGGTGTCCTTATAACCCTTTAGCAGGATATCAACTAAACCAGTTATTTCATCCGAAGTGATCTCATAACCTAGTGTCGAGATCCATATTGTTTTGGGCTCAACGAACTCCATTATGCACTCATCTTTTGTGACCATAAAGGTAATGTGCTTTTGATTCCTTTCCACCAATTGCTCCAATATACTCTGCCTAGTTTGCATTTTCTCTTGAAATGTTTTGAAGAACCCTTAGAGGCCATTCTTCTGAGCATCCACATCTCCTAAACCAAATAAATAATCTCTGATTTGATGGGCTATAGGTTTTCCTGGTAGCCATTCTACATTTTCCTTGGTTTTCTATAGATTCTCCAACAAATGTAATCTCAACAATTCACACAGATCATATTTTTCACCTTTCTCCACCATTTCATAAGCTGTGTTGATGGCGGTTGCCGACATAGAGTTCTCCCTATTGGTGAAATACAACTTATAACCTATCATCATGGAGGTGTACTTCAAAACAAGATTTCTTATGTATTTAATGGTCAAAGCCCTCCTATGATACTTTTCTCCTGTTTGTTTTGTTACAATCTCATTCTTAATAGATTTGAGTACGGGTACTGGTCTGGTTGAGCATAGCCAATCACAACCCTAATTGCCTTTTTGTTGATTAGATGTGGGATATGTAACTAAAAGAACTTGTGTATTCTTCTTAGGGTGTACCTTACCCACTCATCGACATAACAAAAGACAAGAAAATTGGTCCAAACATCAAGATTATTCTTTTCCAAAACCCCATACTCTGGTTTTAACTCGAAATCTTCTCTAGTGAGTTCATTGAAACAAACTTCATTCAACTTTGTGTGGTTATATTCTTCCATTTTGACATGGATGTAAGCATTAACATTTTTTGTGTGTAAAAATCCATATGAGATGTGTGAGAATGCACCATCTAGATCATCCATCAAGGATTTGTCGGGATGCCTCTTAAATTTAGGTCTTGGACACTCAAAAACTTCTACCACTTGCAACATATACACCTTTTTAGTAAATTAAAAGCTATTTATAAAACTAAGGTAAACAAAAACCAAGAATACCTTTGAATGCTTTCTGAATAGGGTTTCTCTTGTATTGAAATTAAATCGCTTCAAATTGCACTGCACTGCTCTTAGTCCACTCTCAATTTTTTATATTGAACAAAATTCAATGTTGGAACTCTAATTGCAACTGCTCAATTCTTTACAGAAATATTTGCAACTCAATTCTTTGATTTTTACCTCTCACTGGTCTACACCCTTCTTTGTTTTTTGCACCTTAAAATCAAACCCTTGATGATGATCTCTGATTTTGTTTGGGTTCTACTCAATCTTTACATGTGCATTCTCTGTCCGCCCTTCAGCTCTCACATTCACTCTGCTGCATTAACACACAAACAAAATTATGATTTTCTTCTTTTCTCGTACATTCAACGAAAATCATTCCTCCTCGAGCCACACACTACCGTCCAAATTAATTGCATATTCAATTTTTTGATCTAGAAACTTCTGTTAGGGTTTTCTCACTCACATTCTTCATCAACAAGATTCATGTACAAATTTGTTGAATATGCTAATCATGGAAATGTACAAAACCCTAAACCTAATATGCATTTAATGCCATAATATTTTCTACACGATCCGATTATGATCTTGATCAACTTTGAAGTTTGTGCCACTGCTCTACAAATCAAATCACTAATCAAATAGTCGCTAGATTAGTTGAACCAATTAAATTTGTTCAATGTGTTGGCTATCAGTCAAAATCCTCATTCACACTAACATAACCACTGTGAGAGTTCATATTTAAACTTGGGCTATTGATTTATTGTCTTCACACCATGATCCATCAATCCACCTTCATCAAATCTAACTTTAAAACACAATCTTATGACTGATCTCCTTTTAACTGGCATTGTTGATCTAATGTCTTTGTAAATAATTATCACTCACTTAACCCATCCCAACTTTGCTTAGGGCATCAAACTCAATTTATGTGATGTGAAGTAGACTTGTGATCATTGTCTGATCTTTACCTCATAACTTCTACTATTGGATCTTCATTGCATTCTCTTTTCCTAGCACAACTTCATTTGCGTGCAAAGAGTGGAAAATTTGATGTAAAGGATCAATGAGATGCAATAAAACTTCGCCACCTATCTCATAGAATACATGTCCAACTTATTGCTCCATTGTGCTTTTGAAGAGGGGACCCACCATGTCTTCATCACAACCTTTTAGTGTATTGATTTTATCTTGACACTATTTTATTCACAACAATGATGTGAATAATCTAAGCGATGCAATTACATTTCACCACCTGTCCATGCTTACATCACACTCCACTAACACTTTAGCCATCACATATCGCGCATTGCTTTCCTACCTTTTGCTTCACAACAATGATGTGAAGCAATAAAGTGATGAGTGCTAGATCTCCTCCTATTATTAGCTATTTATTTGTCTATATTACATATTGCACAAAGCACATGCCAAGGTAAATGTTAAAATGCGATACAAAGGACATGAGCGATAGCCTTTGGATCTCACATGCTCATCGTTCACTATTGATCTTCATCGTTGCACCATCACAAATAGCATACTCTGGTTTGCTTGACAACAACAATGTGAAGCAAAGATGTGGTGATGATAGGATCTTCCCACTTATTCTTAGTCATTGATCCCTTTCATTACATATTACACAAACACAAGACCACGGTAATTCATAAACAATAATGTGAAGAATTGATGTGATGCATACTAACCACACCAACCGATAACACTAGAAAAAGGGGCCAGTTCCCCGATGACATTGAAGGCTTAAGTTGCCACTTAATCAACCTACTACCACCAATGAACAATCAACTCAAAAATATAAAACCTGATCAATGCCATGACTGCAACACCTTAGGGTTTAACTATAAAACCCTAGTTTGATCAAAGAGTAGAAATAAATCAATTCTGAGCACACTACACATCCTTTGATCATGTAGACCATTTCAATTGAATCCTCTTGAAAATAACATATCAAATCTGGCCGTATTTATCTCCTCTAACTTTTGGAAGTAACCTCTGAAAAATTGTGAACATTTTATGACAAATTTGCAACTTTTGAGCAACTTTGCAACATTTCAGAAACATACTGTTCTCTCCATCATATTCTTCTAGAAACTAATCCACTGAGCTTAATGAAATTCAAACGTCAATTGAACTCCCCTTTGACATCAATGACACCTTTTGACATCAATGACAACATTATTCCAACAATATTCCCCTTTGTCATTGATAACAAAACCAAATGCTCTAAAGGCTCTGTACCAATTCATGCCCTTATACCAACTAAAACAACACTACACCAATCAACTGAACTGCTATGCACCAATTCTAATAAAATAATCATGAGTGCACATACATCACAAATCCCCCTTAGAAAAATCTCCACTTCTTGTAGACATGGCTCAATTGCATGAGCATTTGTGCATTCTCTCCTAACAGAGCATTTTCTCAACTTTCTCCCCCTTTGACATCAATGAAAAAGGGTCTCTCCATGCATCTATTGAAAATAGTTAGAATATCCCCCTTAGCAATGGAAAAGGGACCTTGCTCCCCCTTTGACAAGCACCACAATGAGAAAGAATGTGTTATGGAATCTGCAACCATCAAGTCATTAAAAATTTGTAAAACTAGATTTACTTGACTTGATCTCTCCTTCATGTCTAGGGATGAATAAAATTTCAATGAAGCTTCCCCTGGAATCATGATCATCACTAAAATTTAGTGATGAGATATGGGAGCAATTACTCCCAACTTCTGCCTTAGATATTCAAATTGTTCCTTGGGAAGAGGCTTGGTGAATATGTCAACAATATGAACTTTAGTTGGAACATATTCCATGTTGACATCTTGATCGACTACTTTCTCCATTAGGAAGTTGTTGTGCCTTTTTTGCACACACGCCCCATTCGAAACGGGGACCCTCTTTTCCCTCTTTCCTTTTTTTTGGTTCCCTTTGTTTTGCCTCGTTTTACGTACCCCCATTTTTGTGCCTCGAAATGGGGGGGTAGCACGTTCCCCAATGCCATATTTTAAGTCTCAGGATATCCAGGTTTTCCTTGTCGAAATTCTAGCATTTGTGGCAATTTTCGGGTTTCCCCTTCCAGGTTTCCCTGGTCGGATTTACCCTCGATCTTCGCTGTTTGGAGAACGGCTGCCCTAGGATGGTTTTCTGGACCCCGGACCTCGGACCTTCCACCACCTCTGCGTTTTTCGGAAGCTCACCAACCCAACCTGCAACCGTACGGAGGATTTAATGCTGCATTAATGCCTACTTTTTGCTATAAAACTGATTTTTCGGCCATCATTATCAAAGGCTCGAGTGATAGAAAAGGATTGAGGAGCTCCTGGTGAATTTGACTTTTCTCCTGTCGGATTTCAAAGTGCTTTTCCGGCGACCTCTGCGCATCTGGCATCCTCTTCTTCGGATTTTCGAGGTAGGTTTTCCGTCCGCACGCCCTAGCTTTTGTTTTGTGAATTTTCCAATTTTCTCGAGGGTAAAATGAAAAATGGAACCTAAACTAAGTAGATTTTCCCCCTGCGCGCATAACCCATATCTTAGAATCGAAAAATCTGTCGTTAAATTGCCCAAAAATTGATTCGGAACTTTCCCGTGTCGCGGCTATTCTTCGGAATGGCGTTGGCGTCTTCTAGGCTCGGGTCTTCCCGCGGCCATCCGTACTGCCATCTTCCTTCCAATTTTTGACCTTTTCCCCTCCTTTCGGATTCCCATCTCCGGAATTCTCTTCTCCGGATTCCGTTACGTCTCTGTCGTTTCAAACGGCCCCGTCCGAGTGTCTTCCCGACCTTTAGATCCCGGACCCTCCATTTCTGTCTAGGATCAAACTTCACTTTTTTCTTCAAATACGTCCCCGGGATTCTGTTACCGGAATTCTGTCATCATCTCGCCGTTTCAAACGGCGTCCGCCTCGCGGCATCCCGGACTTCGTTTCCCGGTTGCAAAATGTTTCACCTCTCGGTCGAAACCCTTACCATTTTATTTCCCTCGGACTTTTGCCCCCGGAATTCCTCTCCCGAGATTCCGGAGTGTTCTTGCTGTTCCAAACGGCCTCATCCGAACTTCTTCCCGGATCCTAGACCTCGGTCCGTTGTCCGCCGGAACCCCGTGCCTTTGGTCTTTTTTCCTCCAAGCTTCTTCCGGATTCTAGAAGTCGGAATTCCCTTCTTGGGATTCCGTTCCTCGTGTGTTGTTCTTAACGGCGAGCTCTGAGCTTCTTCCCGACCTTCGAGTCTTGGCACCTCATTCGCCGTCCATTTGTCCCGAACCCTCTGGTCGCTCCCGGAAGCTTCCTCTCGGGTTTCTTTCGCCGGATTTCCTCTTAGGGTTCACCGTTTCACACGACCGACCCGTAGCTGCTTCCCAGCGACGGCAATCCGAGACCTGGATTTCGTCTCCTCTGCGCCGTTTCCAACGGCTTCCCTGCAGATGATGCCCGAACCTCCAAATGGGGCATCAAATGACCTCCAAATCCAAAATGGATTTCGACCCACTTGCTTGAATTTGGTCTTCTTCCATTTCCAACTTCAAATCTTCAAATCCAACTTCGGGAAGTGCATGTGGGAATTCCATTCTCATTTTGCCCTTTCAAGCGACATTCTGCTAAAGGATTTCCGGTCCAGGAACTCCACATTGTTTGCACTGCCCTCTAATGATGAAATATCTTGCCTCTGTGATTGTTAAGTATGAATTGTGATTGACGAACTAATCTTGACATGCAGGTATTTGTCGTTAGCCATTTTGTCAAGTTCGTTGTTACTGATTCTTGTCTGTTGTGCAGGATTTATGGAATCCGGCCCAGAAACTTTCGGTGCTTCCAAAAAAGGAAAAGGAACAGCCAAGCCACCAAGGGGCAAGAAAGATAAGGAATTGATGAAGTACACTAGGGTCACTACCCTTTGGAGGGATGTTTTAGATACCAACATCGGATAGGTCGATGTTGATGAATTTACATAGAGGGTTAGAATGAACCCGAAAACTGCGAATTCCAAGTTGATAAAGAGCAGTGGACTGGCTAAAGTTGCAGGTTTCCCACCAGCCCTAATGGCCCCGAAACTGGTGATGGCGTGTGTTGAGGCATACCAATCTGATACTCGAACAATTATGGATCATGAGGGGAATATCCTTGTAGATATGTCTCCGTCAGGCATTATGAACACCTTCCACATTCCAACCTTCGAGAGCATGGAGGTCCCCACCTTGGAAGATTGTCAGGAGCTATGGGAACAGGACCCGTTGGATTGTAAAAGGCTCATCAACCAATGCTGGTTGAAGGACAAACGGGCTAGTGCTGGGAAGCTCCCTCAGGAGCTCTACCGCAGTGACTTCCATGAGGACTACCATGATCTGGTAACACTGCTCAGCCGAGTCAGGGGCCTTCCTGGCGCGGTTTTCTTTCAAGAATGGATGTTCTATTTCATAGAACAGATCCTCCAAGGTAAGGGTACCGCCTTCTATTGGGGCGAAATCATCAGCGACTGTTTCCACGAGCAGTTTACCACTGTGAAGAAAACTAACAAATTCTTCATGACCTCTTACTTGGTGTATTCCCTCGCCAATTAACGACATTATCAAGGTTTGATAGTGATGCCAAGTGATCCATCTAGGCCAAAGCTTAAACCATATGACAAGTACCCTCAGTTGCAGTTTAGGAATTTCAAAACAAACTACTGCAGGGTGAATGACGCGTTCATTGCCCACGTAATCCGGTCAGTGGGAGGAGATTTTCATAGGAGGATGTCCCACAGTGCCAAGGTCCTCCTCATAAAATATGCCTTTTGGTACATCCAGTTCCCAAGGTTCACATACATCCGCGCCGAAGGCTTCTCAAATAAACCAAACAAGCTGCCCCGGTACCCAAATGATCAGATTGTTCTCTTAGAGCTGACTCGGCAGCTGCGACACATTCATAGTGTCTTGAGTGAGAAGCATCTGGCAAGCCCCGTCTACCCCATGAACCTTGGATAGGGGATGTATAAGGTCCACACTTCCCAGTGCACCGGATATTCAGAAAGGGAGTTGGCAGAATATAATTTTGAACAATATACAACAAGGCCACGGATGGATCCCTATGGCCATGTCAGAAAGGCACTGAGGCGCGGATATGCCCACCTCCACAATATTGAGGAATTCTGGGCCAACTGCAGGGATGATCTTGAGGTATGGTTGTGATATTATATGCGCATGACTGTCATCCATGCACGAAGGGTGAAATTATGCTCGATCCCTGATCAACTGGAGGAGGATGAGGAAGCAATTGTGGATCCAGTTTACGATACAGTATCCAACCTACCGCTGCCCTCTATCAATTGGGATACACTGGAGCTTAATGATATTGGTGTGCTCACTAGGTCCGTTGAAGCCCGAACGAGAGCATGGATCGACGGGAAGGTGGCCCAATTAAAACAAGGGGTCGTCCTGACATACATTGAGCTTGCAAGTGAGCACCTGAGTGAGCCAAGTGGCTCCAAGGGTGGGGAAGCTGCCACTACAACCGGGGAGACATCTAAAGCCCCACCACCTCTAAAGACCAAGAAAAGAAAGGAGGCTAGCCAACAGCTACCCAAACCAAAGGTCTATGCCCGTAAGTCTTCCAAGCCAGAGCCCTCTAAAAAGAAAAGAAAAACAACAGGAGGCACGGAGACAATGGTGATGCCAAAGGGTTCGCCCCTCGGGATCGCGAGCAAAAGATCTAGCTCATTTGGATCTCCACCCATTATAATCACCGCCGCTACCCCGCGTGCCTCAATTCCAGCTTCCGCTTCCTTCCCGCCTGTGGTGGATATCTCCGTCCACCTTGCTCAGTCTCCTCCGGTATCGCAGGTCATTCCCGTGGATTCATCATCCGCCACCACCTCACCAATGAACTCTCCCTCCATGTCTCCTTCCCTTCCTTCTGTTTCCGCTGCCACAACGCCAGCCCTAGGCCTTCCAGAATCTTTTGTGAAGTATATGCAGAATGTTCCTTCTGAGCTTTCGGTGATGCTCACCAATCCAATAGTCTAGGTTGCGATAGCTCAGGCTATGGCCTCCACCTCAACGACATCCCCCTCTACCGAATCACCAAAGATGAAGGCGACCATGCAGATATCGGACGAGCGTGAACGACAACAGCTTGAGGCTGAGAAGGCGCTGGAAGATGAAGAGTTTGAATATCATGAACACCCCTTGTTCGAGCATTGGAAAATTGATAAGGTGGTCTATGAATCCTCAAGTGAGGGTAGTGAGTTCGGAGAAGCTAGTGAGGACCTTGACATAGAATTGATCCGAGAGTCGAATGATCTTGAGCTCAATGCAGAGTGGGGCAAACAACTCAAGGAGATTGAGGACAAGGAGGCCAAGGATCGGCTTGCACAGGAGGATGAGACTGCTGCCCTAGAGACAGAAGGTAACAAGTCTCCAACCAAAGAACATGGCAAGACTCCGAAGCATGGTGAGGAAACTTTCTTCCAAGAGAGTAAGCAGATAGAGAGCCCCGAGAAGCATCAAGATGATCTAAACGTGGAAGAAGATTGAAAAGAAAGAGTCACCCAAAGAGCAGCTACGTATCGAGTCTCCCACTGAACATGAAACATTCAAGCAAGTTTCTGATGAAGGAAAGGAAGATACGGGAGTAAATGAGAAGGCTTTGGTTGTCAGTACTATCGAAATTGAAGGAAAGGACAGCGGAACTCAAAGTGTACCGCCAGTTGAGGAACCTCAAATGCCCGATTGGCTGCAGCAACAGCTCAAGCAAAAGACTTCCACGTCAAAGGATCCCAAGGCAAGGCTGGAAGCCATCATGGCTAGAGCGCGGGTGAACACCAGAAAAGACAAGAAGCCAAGGGTCAGATCGAGGATAACTATGGATGCCTCAGGATCAAGAGCAGTGCAAATAGCAACGCCGGTGATTGGGGAACAAGGCATAACTTATAATGTCTCCACCATCGATCTGGGGGTAGCCACAAGGGAGAAAAAGGTTGAGCATCTCCAAGAGTCGGTTGCCACAGTAGTGCACCTTATCCAGCAGGATAAAATCTCCAAGGAGGAATTAAAGGAGCAGGTGGCTGACCTAACAACTTATATTCAATAGTGGTCATCTCCAGATGATCAGCCTACAACATCATCGGTCCCGCCTCAGTTGCTGTCTAGAGAACAAATTGACAAACTAGAAAAGAGGCGGAACTTGGACAAAACTACGAAAAATTGGTTCCGACAGGTTTTGGACATAGGAAACATAGGTATCAATGTGGCCGCTCAGGCAGGAAATAGGTTCCTAGAGGTTAAAAAAACTCTCGAGGACACAAGGCAGATCTGTGAGAAGTTCCCCAGGAAGTACGATGTAGCCTACCTAAAGATTGAGGCCATTCTTGCGCTGCCGAGTGATATCTGGGAGAAGGACCTTGCCTTCAAGGATGACGACCACTGGCTAGTGGATACTTGGAAACGAGATTATAACCACCGAAAGAGAAGGCTGGAGTAGATTTTGGAACGGATAGCACCTGACATTGAATGGGCAAGGGATTCCAGGGAGGAGTGTACTCAGTACCTCAAACTGATGATGGGATATGAGGTGCCCACGGTCGAGATCAATCCTGAGAACATCAAGCCCCACTTCTTGAAGATTATGGAAGAGGGGATGTCCGCCGAAATCACCATTGAGTTCCTGTGTTTTGCAGCCCGAGCCTTCGTGCAATCAGAAGCTTTCAAGGAGAATGATATTAAGTATGAAGCAGATTGGAAGAAGCTAGGTAGCAATTCCCAAGAATGGAGTTACCAAATCCTAAAATCTGACATCGTGGAGGTAGATAAGCTTCAGTCCTTGATCCTAAGTTTCATGGAGTATGCCACATTGAGAAAGCGAGAGGGTAACCTAGTCATCGATGAACAATACCTTGAAGAATAGCTACAGCAGAGGGCAAATCACTAAAAGACAAATTTGCTACAATGTTGTCACTAGATGACAAAATAGGGAAGAGACAAGAAAGTATATATAAATGTAATATATTTGGGGGTAGGTGAAGCCCTAATGTAAGATGAATCTTGGCCACATAATAGAATCAAATCTTGGCTACTCATTTTGTTTTTTGAAAACTATAAATAGGGCTCTCCTCCTCTCATTTTAAGAGAGTTGAGTTGTTGTAAAGGCATGCTGAAGAAATTATAAATAGCAAATACAGTCAATTTTGGTGTATTTTCTGGGTTTCTCAATATGTTTCATGATTCCTCTCCCTTTTAGTTATAGCTTTTCTTTGAGTTATTTTGCTGTTCTAGCATCTTCAGTTTCGACTTGGTAGATTTAGTATGTTTTCTCTGGTTTTGGAGATAGTTGCTATGTGTATGCTTTCCTTGTCCATACTTTTGGTCATTTGCTGAAGGTAGATGACTGTGCAAAGTTAGTCTGGACTTTGATTCCATTGCTGCTCATTGAACTTCATCTTTTATTCATGTTTCCATAGTGAATGAATGATGAACATCTGCAGTCCCTAGAAGATAGCACTGATTTCATGATATTGTGATAATTCTGGTTAAGTGAAATCCCGTTTAAGGAAACTGCCCACAACAGGAACCTCCATGATCACTGTTCATTGGTAGTTGCAGGTCCGGGAAACATCTTTCTTCATCGCCCTTTCTTTTTTCTTTTTTTTAAAAATCAACTTGTGCCAAGGTTTGTTGCACATTATAAAGCCAAATCCAACGAAATAATGGAGTCCAAGACTGCTGTTTGAACCTGCAACAAAGCATATCAATTCTAGACCTCTAGAACTCCATTTATTGACTCAATTCCCCTACAGCTTCAACCATGTAAGGCCATCCTATGATTCCAACAAATCACATAAACAACTGATATATTCCAAGCATCGTCAAGACCTGACATCCGAGAGACCTTGGGACAGTGTTCTGCAATTTGATTGTGGAAGATTGTCTTTCAAGAGAGGTGATGCACCTACGCATTACCTGTGTTGAGAAGTGCATGAAAACACCATCAACAAAAGTGATAATTGATTGATATGTGCTTTCTATTAGAATGCATCACTGGATTTTTTGAGATGTTAATTGCACTTTAATTATCACAAAGAATAGAGATAGGTTATTTGTACTCAACCTTGATATCTTTAAGTGTCCACTTCATCCATAATACCCGAGTAGAAAATAATGCAACTACTATATACTCTACTTCTACTATGGAAATAGTGACCGATTCTTTCTTTTTGCTCATCCATGAAACAAGTTTGTATATCAAGAAAAATACACCACCACTAGTGCTTCTCCTATCATATGCACTTCCTACCCAATCAACACTTGTATATGCAATTAGAGTGAAATATTTAATCTTGGAATACCACAGTCCATAGTCAATAATACTTTTGATGTATATGAAGATTATTTTTACAACGTTGATATGAGACTCCTTAGGTGTATCTTGAAATATTGCAACCATACACACTACTTGCATAATATTTGGTCTTGATGCAGTTAAGTAGAAAAAGTTTCCAATCATTGACCTATACATTGTCTAATTTGCATTCAGGGACTCATCTGACTTTGTCAACTTACATCCAGTTATTATGGGGGTTCTAATTGGTCTACTATATTCCATTAAAAAATTTAAGCATTTCCTCAGCATACTTAGTTTGAGAGATAAATATCCCATCATCAGTTTGTACTATCTATAAACCAAGGAAAAATGATAGTTCTCCTAGCATTGACATTTCAAATTCATCTTGCATTTGGACATCAAATTATTTACATAACTTGTCATTGCTACCACCAAATATGATGTCATCTACAAAAAAAATAACAATAATGATGTGCTCAGCTTTAGATTTAAAGTACAAATTACTATCTGCACATCCTTTCTTGAATCCTTGTTGTTGTAGATACTAGTCTAATCTTGAATACCATGCCCTCAATGCTTGTTTAAGTCCATACAATGCTTTCCTTAGTCTACAAACATAATCTTCTTCTTTTGATAGATGAAAACCTTCTGGCTGTTCTATGTAGAATTCTTCTTCAAGGTTTCCATTTAGAAAGGTAGATTTTACATCCATTTTATAGAATTTAAATCCTTTATAAACTTAAAATGCAAGAAACATTCTTAAGACTTCTAATCTTACAACAGGTGCACATGTTTCTTTAAAATCTATTCCTTCAACTTGTGCATACCCCTTGCACACCAACCTTGCTTTATTCCTTACTACAACTCCATTTTCATTTAGCTTGTTTCTAAACACCCATTTAGTGCCAATCACATTTTTTCTTGAAGGTCTAGGAACTAATTCCCATGTTTTGTTCTTCTCAAATTGATTTAGCTCTTCTTCCATTTCCTTTATCCAAATATCATCCTTGCTGGCCTCCACATAACTCTTAGGTTCAACCCGTGACAAGAGAACAAAGTTTACTTGTTCCTTATTCTTTGCAATTCTTCTTGTCTGGACATCTTCATTTTTATTTCCAATTATCTGATCTATAGGATGATCCTTTTGAACATATATTTTAGGTGCTTTTTCATTCTCTTCCTCTGGCTCCTCATCAAAAATCTCTTCCTCACTTTCTAACTCATCTTCAAAGTTATCTCTATCAGATTTAACATGTTTCAAATCTTCATCAATCTTGACATTGATGCTTTCTACTATCTTGTGCAACCTTTTCTTATAACACTTGTAAGATTTGCTTTGGGTGGAATATCCAAGAAATATTCCTTCATCACATCTAGAGTCAAAGCTTCCCAAGTTATCTTCTTCTCTTTTGATATAACATTTTCTACCAAACACTTTGAAATACTTGACAAATGCAGGTCTTCCGTACCATAGTTCATAGGGAGTCTTATCATTGTTTACTCTTATTTGAACTCTGTTCAAAATATAAAATCTATTATGAGCTTCCTCCCTCCAATATACATCTACTAATTTGGCCTCATTTAACATTGTTCTAGCCATCTCCTTAACTGTCCTATTCTTTCTCTCAACTACTCCATTATGTTGTGGAGTTCTTGATGCAAAATATTATCTTTTGATTCCATGCTTCTCACAATATTCAATGAATTCATTTGATGTGAATTCCTCACCTTAGTATGATCTTAGGCATTTGATTCTTCTACCAATCTCTTTTTCAACCATGGCTCTAAAAATATTGAATCTTTCAAATGCTTGTGACTTATCCTTTAGAAAGGTTACCCATGTCATCCTTGAGTAGTCATCAATCGACAACATGATGTTTTTTTCACCTTTCAGTCCTCTTGCCCATGTAGGACCAAACAAATCAGTATGAACTAGTTGCAAGGGCTTTGTAGTTGAGTATTCTTTTAATTGAAATTTGGCCCTTGTTTTCTTTCCTATTTGACACTCTTTGTTGGTGTTTGTAGGCTTAGTTATCTTAGGCATGTGTCTTACCGACCCTTTTGAACTCACCTTCACCAAATTATCAAAATTTACATGCCCCATTCCCCCATTCCACAACTAGCTCTCATCAAATTGACTTATTAGACAATTTTGACCTTTTACTTCACTGAGATTATAAAGGTTTCTATTTGTTCTTACTCCTTATGCAATTATTTTTCCATTTTTCCTAATTATGCATGCTTCTAAATTAAATGTGACTTTATAACCATTGTCACACATATGAATCACACTTAGTAGGTTGTGCTTGAAACCTTCAACATAAAGGACATATTTTGTAGGTGATTTACCATCTATGCTTATTGTTCCTTTACCACAAATTTTTACAACAGTGTTGTCACCTAAACTAATTGATCCTTCCTTACATTTCTTAAATTGGATGAATTTTCTCTTGTCACCAGTCATATGTTTAGAGTACCACTATCTATCACCCATAGATTTTTCTTGACATGAAGTGTTGCTTGTGCAATCATTTATTGTGTATGCATCTATTCTTTTTCTTTCCACACCTTTTTATGTTTCTTTTCTACCTTCTCTTCCTTCTTTTTAGGGACTATATACTCTTTATTCACTTTACGAGGCACATTTCTCTTTTTCTCATTTTTTAGCCTAACAATATCCTCTCTCAAGTTATCAATCTCTCTAAAGAACATATCGGTTTACCTTTAAGGTAGACTTCTCCTTCTTCTTCAAGATTCTCAACCCTTCCATCTTTCTTTTCTTTAGTGTACTTTGTCATGAAAAGAAATTCCTTTTCTTCCATTACAAAGCACAATCTTGTTCATCATCTGAACTATCACTAGTATCAGATGAATCACTCTTCTCTTGGATGTACACA
The DNA here is from genome assembly GCA_007115665.2 of Sequoiadendron giganteum. NCBI lineage: Eukaryota > Viridiplantae > Streptophyta > Pinopsida > Cupressales > Cupressaceae > Sequoiadendron > Sequoiadendron giganteum. The sequence continues at coordinate 292,461,191 of CM021108.1, forward strand.
CTCTTCTTCTTCTTCTTCTAAAAAATCTCATTCTTAGGAAAGTAGGGTTTCTTCTTTTTACTATCTACCTCTTGTTAAAAGTTATCTTTCTTATTATAAGGGAATTTGGTAGAAAAATGTCCTACTTTACCACAATCAAAGCACTTGAAGGGTAGCTTACCTCTATATTTGTTAGAGCCTCTTCTTAGTCTTATGATGAAGTTTACTTCTCCTCATCATTCTCCTCATGATTAGATGTCGAAGCTTCTGTAGATTCTTTCTTGAATGCTTCAGTCTTTTCCTTATTGGAAACATTGAACATAACTTCTCTTTTGGATCAATCTGCATTTCACATTCTCATTCCATATGTGGTGAATATGCCATGCAATTCATCAAGAGTGATTTTATCCAGTTCTCTTGCTTCCTCTATTGTAGATATCTTGGAATCATACTTGGATGGCATGGATCTTAAAAAAATTGAACAATGACTGAATCTCTTAACTCTTCTCCAAACCCTATGATTGAGTTCACAATTTCATCAACTTTGAGAAGATAATCTGTAATATTTTCTTCCACTCATCATGAGACTTTCAAACTTGGCTCTAAGAGTTTGCAACTTTGCTAGTTTTAGTTTATCATCTCCTTCGTAGATGCTCTTCAATTTAGTCTAGAAATCATGTGTATTTTGACTATGCATCACTTTGACAAACATTGAACTAGACAGTCCACAAAGAATAGCATGCTTTGCCTTTGCATTGTTCTCATAGTCTTTCTTTCCTACAACACCAGTAGGAGTAGTAATAGGAGGTGTATATCTATTTTTAATAGACATCCACACATAAAATTCTAATGATTCCAAATATTTCTATATCTTAATGCTCTAGAAATCATAATATGATCCATTAAATAGAGGTTCCTTGTTAGTGGATGAACCCTCTTGACTGGCCTTTATGTTCACTTGTCCAAGATCTACCCAAGTTGATTAAGCTTCTCCTAGGGAACCAGTGCTTTGATACCAATTGTTGGAACACAAAATATACTGAGAGGGGGGTTGAATCAATAGATCATATTAAATTTTACCCCTTAACACTTTATGCAGATAAATTAAACAAGCAGAGAAGTAAACATTCACACACAATTTTCACATAACACAAGATATACGTGGAAAACCCAAGATGGGAAAAACAGAATGAGAATAGCTACTAGGATCTATTGTCCTAATCCAACCTCACAATGAAATTATTTTGATTAAATTTTTTAAGGGCACCAACCCTAAGGATACACCAATCCCCTGGTTTAGGAGAACCCACTCCAAGGAAGTACCAACTCGCTACATTGAGAACCTACCTAGTTATCTAATGGCCCCCACCAATCAGATTTATAATGACAATATTACAATATGTTCTATTGAACATAATTAAATGTTGCAACTCTATTTGCAACTGCTCAATTCTTTATTGCAATCTCTACAACTCAATTCTCTGCTCTGCACCTCTCACTGGTCTACACCATTCTTTATTTTGCACCTTAAAATGAAACCCTTGATGATGATCTCTAATTTTGTTTGGGTTCTACTCAATATTTACATGTACATTCTATGTCCACTCTTCAACTCTCACATTCACTCTATTGCATCAAAACACAAAAAAAATTATGACTGTCTTCTTTTCTCTTACATTCATCGATAATCATTCCTCCTCAAGCCACACACCACTGTCTATATTAATTACATTCAATTTTTTTAATCTGGAAACTTCTGCTAGGGTTTTCTCACTCACATTCTTCATCAATAAGCTTCATATATATATTTGTTTAATTTTCTAATCATGGTAACCTGCAAAGCCCTAAAACCTAATATGTATTTAATGCCATAACCTTTTCTACATGATCTGATTCTAATCTCAATCACCTTTATAGTTTGTACCACTGTTCTACAAATCAAATCGCCAATCAAATGGTCATTGGAGTAATTGAACCAATTAAATTAGTTCACTATGTTGGATATCATTCAAAACCCTCATTCACACTAACATAGCTGTTGTGAGAATTCATCTTTAAACTTAGGTCATTGATTTATTGTCTTCATGCTATGATCCATCAATTCACCTTCATCAGATCCAACTTTAAAATACAATCATATGATTAATTTCCTTTTAATTGGCACTATTGATTTGATGTCTTTATAAATAATCATCACGCTCACTTAACCCATTGCAAATTTTCTAAGGGAATCAAAGTCAATTTATGTGATGTGAAGTAAACTTGTGATCACCATCTAATATTTACCTCACAACCTCTACTGTTGGATCACCATCACATTCTCTTTGCCTAACACAACTTCATTTGTGCAAAAAGAGTGGAAAACATGATGTAAATGATCAATGTGATGCAATACAACTTCGCAACCTATCTCACAGAATATGTTTCCACATTATCATTCCATCACTCTTTTGAAGAGGGGACCCACAATGTCTTCATCACAACCTTTTAGTGTATTGCTTTTTTCTCGATGTTGTTTTATTCAAAAAATGATGTGAATAATCAAAGCGATGCAATTAAATTTTGCCACCTGTCCATGCTTACATCACACTCCACTAACACTTTAGCCACCTATAGTGTAGGAAAAAGTATCCCTTTTCCACACTTAATTTGGAATTAATTAAAATGAGCTTAATGATGCCTTAATTTAGTGTTGTAATATGTATTTTACATATTCACATTAAGTTTAAGGCCTTCTAAATAAAATGGACTTAATTGTGCCTTATTTATGGTGTTGTAAAGTGTACCTTTACACTTTCACACATATCTAGGGACTCATTAATTAATTGAGGCTAGTTTTCCCTTAATTGGCCCCTTTGATTCAATTCCAAGCCTAATTAATTGTAATTTCCAAAGAGAAAAACCCAACATTCATTAATGCCTAAACATAATACTTAACATTGGAAAATGTGTCCTAGGACCCATTTTCCCAAGGGTGAATGGGCCCTCACTTAGGCCTAGGACCTAAATTTCAAATATGTTTTTGGTGGGTTTTCAATGATTTCAAATGTGTATTCACATGTTGGCTTGTGATATTTGAATTTCGAGAATTAATGCTAGCATATGTATAAATAAGAGGTCACTTCACTATGTTTCACCTAGTAAAATCTAAGCCTTCAAGCATTCTAGAAAATATATGAGCAAGTGTGATCAAGAGAATTTCAAGGTATTCAAGGGCATAATTATTGAAGAATTATTGCAGAAATTAAGATCCTATTATCATGTTAAAGTCTTCTGGCATCATGCATGTTGTTTGAGCTAATATGGTGATGTCGAGTTCATGATCCTTCCAAACATTCAAAGACATAATTTCAAATCAAGTTTCAAGATCAAGATCACATCCATTGAGACCACTGCACGCTAGTTGCACATTTGCATTCCATGGTTTAATAAAGGGTTTGGTGAGTGGTGACATTACATTGTTAATTCATCATTTCCTTCATGCTATTGATTTGATTTCAACATTTAAATACTCAAACAAGGTTTGACCAAGGAAAACCCCCCATCACCAAAAACAACATTTTTCTCCTCTTGTGTTTGTGTTTGCAGGTTTTAGGTGGAAGATCCTTTGAAGAGCAAAATTGAAGAAAGTTGCAAAGTTGTCAAAGTTGCAAGGAAAGTTGTCATCTCACAAAAACTCTTCTACAAGATTTATTTCTGGCTGTCCAATTGTGAAACTCGGGAATTTGGGAGTGTAGACACAAAAGCATAGAACCCAAAAAGAATTTTTATAGAGCCCTAGCCAAAACCCATTCACCATAGGGTGAATGAGTCCCGAGTGAGCTTCAAAAAGGCACTTTTAGTGATTGGTACACATCATTTTCCCTTTCCCAGATCTTCTTTTTGATTGCTGGTTCCATTATATTTGGGTACAGTCTTCCATTTGCACTCTATAACTTGAATTTTGGAGTTTATTTGATAGTTTTAATCTTTCTCCCCAAAGTGATATTTAACCTAGACCCCCATCCTAGCATAAAAGAGAAATTTGTAGATTCATACCTTGATTTGACTCACCTTTTGGTTGTTAGTTATTTCATTGTTTGGATCTCATTTCTTGAATGAATTGAAGGAAAATAGGTCCTTTGTTATCAATTCATTGTGGTGAAACCCCTTTCCATAACATTAACTATCACATTCATCAATTTTTTTTCTATCATTTCACCATCGCATATCATTCATTCCTTTCCTACCTTTTGCTTCTCAACAACGATGTGAAGAAATGAAGTGATGACCATTAGACCTCCTTCATCTATTCTCGGTCATTGATTTTTTTATATTGCACATCGCGCAAAGCACATGCTGAGGTAAACATTAAAATTCAATATGAAAAAACTTGAGCTATAGCCATCATATCTCACATGTTTCATCCTTTATTGATGATCTTCATCGTCACACCATTGTAAATAGCATGCTTCGATTTGCTTCACAACAACGATGTGAAACACATATACAGTGACCATAGGATCTTCCCATTTATTCTTAGCTGTTGATCCCTTTCATCACATATCACACAAACACAAGGTCATGGTAATTCATAAACAACAATGTAAAGAATTGATGTGTGTGTCGCCAAAAAGTGTAGTCTTTGGCACTTTTTCACTCATTTTGGCCTTTTCCCTTGGATTTTGGCCTTGTTTTGCCTCAATTCAGTCTTGAAATCTTGCAATTCAACAATAATCTAATGATGTTTTAGTAAGGTGTTGTGAAGTGTTGTAACACATCTTCCCACTTTTCTAAGACCCTTTCAACACAATTCACCTAAATAACCCCCTTTTACCCCTTTCCAAGCCTTGTGTCAAAATGTTGTAAAGTGTTGTAAGGCATTTTCACATTTTCCTAGGCTTTTCATCCACTAACTAACCCTTTTCTTATGTTAATTGGTCCCCTTTATATACTTTTAGACTCGACTTAAGTGTTTTTCGAGAGGAAAACCTGATAAACATCATTTTATTCCTGACCCCCACTTGAAATTGCCTAAGTGGACTAGGTTGCCACTATGGGCGACCTAGTCCCTTTTGGCATAAATTTCAAATTTAAGACAAAAATCTAATGGGAATTTGCCTCCAAAACCCTAGTGTCGGCCTATCATGTTGCATTTTCGAGAAAATTAGGGTTTAACATGTATAAGTAAGGGTTTTCATCCTCATTTTGACTCCTTCCAAGCTCATTTTCACATCTCTTCACAAGTACTCTTACGCTCAAGCTTCCCAAGCAAGAAAAAAATCACAAGGCATCTCAAGCAACCTCCATTGGGACTAGTTCTTGCATGTTGCAGACTTCAACAACAAAATATTTGGTGAGCATTTACATTGTTTTATCATTTAAGCATCTCTCCTTTGATTTTTGTCTCATTTGGGTTTAGTTACCATCAAAGGGGTTTGACTTAGGCGAACCCCTACTCCCTAAACCCAACATTCTCTTTGTATTTGCATGTGTTTTGTAGGTTGTACTCATATTTAACAAGATCCAAAGTGTTGGAGAAAGTACAAACATTCCATCCAAGTCACATCAAGGCATCAAACCCTAGAAGGAGCAAAAGGACAAGTTATAGGTCATTTTCGAGAGTTTCAAATATGAACTATTGGAGAGGAGGAAAGAACCAATCGAGACCCACAAAATCAGACCCTATATCTTCCAAAAGCACCAGGTTGACTAGGTCGCCACTATTGGCAACCTTTTCATTGTGCTAAGATTGAAAAAGGGTTTTTTTATATTTCTGGGTACCGTTTTCCCCGAAACTCAGTCGCACAGAATTTCTTGATAGGAGGACTAGGTCAACCAACTTGGCGTAAGTGTTCCTCTTCTGGTTTCAAGCAATTTCCAAAACATTCCGGGGTCTCTCATATGCAACATTGCATTTCCAGGTGCACAAGTTTTGAAATTTCTAGTTTACTTCCAAAATTGCATACATTTAGGGCATATAGTTTAGCTTGCATTTAGTTACATTTGCTTTGTTTACATTTCATAGATTAGATTAGTATCATTTCATTTCAGTTTTCAGCCACACCTCTCACACACATATCACAACCTAATCCATCCTTCCTTTGAATGCAACCACCAAAAACCATATAACCACCAAGCGGAAGGAGAGCCATTCCTACACCAAGTGCTCCTAAGTAAAAAACCCTAGGGGCCTAGTAAGGGGAATCCTCTTTCCCTAGTAGTGATATATATTTTTTTGGTGGTTAATTTTGGTGAACCCAACTGTAGAGCACTTGCTAACTTTCTGATTTTGCATTTCATCTTAGGAAATAGATTGCATTGCATTGAAAATTTCACATTGTTTGCATCCTAGGGTTTGTAGAAAAGTGCATTAGCGAAAGTTCATGCTACATTGCACTTTGCATTTCATTTTTATTGGAAAAAGAATAAAAATTCTACATTTTTATTTTGTACCTGCATTGACCTAGCATAAACATCAGAAAAATCATTCAAAACTTTCTAAAATTTTCAAAACATCTTTGTTAGGACTAAGTCGCCAAACTAGGCGACCTAGTTCTCTTGCACATTTTGCATAACTGTTTCTGTCATTTTCAACACATTGTCTGAATTTTTTCTTTCTGTAATTGTTTTTCTATTTCCATTTCCAGATCTGCTCTTTTAGTCCATTTATTGCCATTACTTCGCTTTCATCATGGCCATGTCTTTCACAAAGTTATGGACATCCATCAAATCCTTAGTGGATATGTCAAGTTGCACCTTTGCCACTGATCCTAATGATCTTGAACCTTATCCTGCTCAATCAATTCCCATTGAGTGTCCTCCTACCAAAGTAGACATCATTGGAGATGATGATGCTATTATGTATCAGTTCCTTAATGGCTGCCTTGACAATCTTGAAGAAAATGCTTCTTTTTACCCATCTATGAACCAACCTGTGATGCCTAACATATCATCCGTTGAAATATTTTCTTACCTTCATCCGAAAACACACAATGGATCTAAGTTACCTACACAAGGTGAGCCTAACTCCTCTCACCCTATCCCTCCTCAACCCTTTTACCATAACCCGGTCACACACCCTCCCATTAATATTCAACAAAATTATGGAAAAGGGTTTACCATGCTAAGCGAACAAGGTGGTGATATCACAAACGAACATGAAATACACAAGTTTTATGACCAGTTGTCACCTGATGAACATACAGTGGGTATTGGCTATTGAGATCCTCCTCCTCGCCCTCGACCTCCTAGAGAATCTCTAAGGCTTTGTGATGATGGCACAATGATCTTCGATTCCCCTCCCGATTTGAATTTTCTCCTCCCACGAGAACATCCATCATCTTCGCATAACGAATCAACCAACCCTAAGATCATTTCCGGCCCTCTAGCTCTAGTCTCCTCTTTTGAAGTTGGGGAATGTAGCCGATGAAAGAGACCCTATAAATTATAGAAACTTAAGTTTCCTCTCTGTCCACCACCTGAATGTGAGAGAAAATTATACATCCTCTTAAACAAAGGACTCATCACCTTATCTCATTGTAATAGGTTGAAAATCTATCCTAAAGATTCTAATGTCCCACATTGTGCGTATCATCATGTTCTTGGCCATAAAAGCAATGAATGTCACCATCTGTGAGAGATATTGAGTAAGTATCACTTCATTAGTACTGAGTGCTACCCTATTGACCCCTAACCTACTCTAAGTAACCTTTTCATGTAATAGTTGTAGAACATGCCCTTCTCACTATTACATGATCTTTCCCATCACCTATCTCAGATCACTTCAGCCCGGCACTTAGTGGGGGCAAGAGGTTGCTAGCCTTGTCCTAGTCGTGCATTTGCCCTTGTCCCTTGGCTTCGTTGTCCATGTCCCGCTTATACCTACCAAGATTGGGAGGAAGATGCCTTGCTTAATGGTTGAATTGCACTTGCTTTACTAGTCATGTGTTTGTTTGTATCATGTGTTCCTCATATTGAAATATTTACTCTTTGTGACATTCTTCTGTATGTCTCTCCATTCTTCTATATGTCATGCATTCCTTTTACCTTTTTCTTTCCTTTTTGCCTTCCATTAGGGGATGATGAAAGGAATTGAGACCACAATGTCTCCTTCATGTTTACCCAAATGGAACCCTTTTCTTTTTACTTTGTTCTTTTTTCCTTCCATTTGAGGATGATGCAAGGCATTGAGACCACAATATATCCTTCATGTTGACTCAAAAACCAAGGATCTTTTTTCGTTTTCATTTTTCTTTTGCTTTTGTTGTCCTTTTGGGGATGATGCAAGGCATCGAGACATCCTACGTCTCTTCCATGTTGACCCAAAATGCCTCTTTCTTTTCATTCACTTTCTCTCTCTTCATGTCTTCTTCCAGTTCTATGTATTTGGGGGAATGATGATAGTTCCACGCTCTCTCAATAAACATTGCAACAACTAACATACTGACCCCAAATCCATAGATCCCTTATGTGTTTGTGGTTTTTCATTTTGGGGGCAACCCCATTTCCCTTTATTTTATCTTCTTCCTTTGCATGGCACAACCTTTATTGGACGCCTATCACTTGACATAGGGCTTTTCAAGTAGGCTCTCATGTAATTTTCTTTCTATTTTTCATTTTTCCTTTCTCTACTTTAAAGTAATTTCTCACAAAATGGTGTGTAGCAATTCTTTTAAAGTGGGGGTATACATTGGCATTATTTTATTTTGCATTTGTATTTGTTTGTCCTTGTTTCCTAGTGCAGCCTTATCACTTCACATGATGTGTTTTCTCACTTTGTGGATGACATTTGGTGTAATGTCCTTCATAAGTTTGACTTATCTTAGCGTATTACATTCCTCTTAGTGGCCTAATGCGACACACCACATCCACTAAGTTGTGAATCTTCTATCCTTCGATAGGTCCTCTTTTGGGAGACATTAGATGCAATGTTCTCTAAATCAAAGACCTCATATGAACTAAACAGGACTCCTTGGAACACTCTTTTTACATTTTTGCATTTTATAGTTTGCATTTTTGCATGTTGCATTTTTGCATTGTGTATACATGGCTACCTTGCATAACACAACTTGCATGCCTGTGGTGCCATCTTGCACTTTTTCATGAGTTCTAAGCATCCAAGGCTTTTCTTGTCTCATGAACCACACCCTTGTCTTTTGTGGCACCTTATCAAATTTATCAAGAGGTATAACTTTGGTATGGTTGAGTGGGAAGCCCAACTAGCGGCATGAATTTCCCCATATCCACCTTTGTATGAGTGTGAGTGCATACCAACCATGTGTATGTATCTCACCTCCTTCTTGGCATTCTCATCCGACAAACAATTGAAAGTCTCATCGGCCCAGAGTGAGTACATCCTTTTCTTTCAGACAAATAGCCTAGATCTGATCCACAACTAGCTCGACAAACGGTTGAAGCTTGATCCAAATTTTCTCTCTCTCCACCCTTTTACATCACTACTCGTGTGATCTTTTGTGCTTATGTTCGGTTTGCCATGGGATCTTGATCCTGGGGGCTTGATCATCCCTCTTGATCATAGTCATCTCACGCTACTAGCATGATTACATTAGATCCCTCTTGACACACATGATTCGGCTACTTTAGTGTGAGTTTGAAGCAAGTTCATCCTCTCACTAAAGTGGGGGTTAAATTTGTCACCAAAAAGTGTAGTCTTTGGCACTTTTCACTCATTTTGGCCTTTTCCCTTAGATTTTGGCCTTGTTTTTCCTCGATTCAATCTTGAAAGCTTGCAATTCAACAATAATCTAACGGTTTTTTACTAAAGTGTTGTGAAGTGTTGTAGCACATCTTCCCACTTTTCTAAGACCCTTTCAACACAATTCACCAAAATAACCCCCTTTTACCCCTTTCTAAGCCTTGTGTCAAAATGTTGTAAAGTGTTGTAAGGCATTTTCACATTTTTCTAGGCTTATCATCCACTAATTAACCCTTTTATTATGTTAATTTGTCTCCTTTATGTAATTTTAGACTCGAATTAAGTGTGTTTTAGGAGGAAAACCTGATAAACATAATTTAACATCATTTTATTCCCGACCACCACTTGAAATCGCCCAAGTGGACTAGGTCGCCACCATGAGCGACCTAGTCCCTTTTGGCATAAATTTAAAATTTAAGAAAAAAACCTAACAAGAATTTGCCTCCAAAACCCTAGTGTCGGCCTATCATGTTGCATTTTCGGGAAAATTAGGGTTTAACATGTATAAGTAAGGGTTTTCATCCTCATTTTGACTCCGTCCAAGCTCATTTTCACATCTCTTCACAGGTACTCTTGCACTCAAGCTTCCCAAGCAAACAAACAAGCATAAGGAATCTCAAGAAATATCCATTGTGACTGGTTATTGCATGTTGCAGACTTCAACAACAAAGGTTTTGGTGAGCATTTACATTGTTTTATCATTCAAGCATCTCTCCTTTGATTTATATCTCATTTGGGTTTAGTTACCATCAAAAGGGTTTGACTTAGGCAAACCCCTATTCCCTAACCCCAACATTCTCTTTCTCTTTGCATGTGTTTTGCAAGTTGTACTCAGATTTAGCAAGATCCAAAGTGTTGGAGAAAGTACAAAAATTCCATCCAAGTCACATAAAGGCATGAAACCCTAAAAGGAGCAAAAGGACAAGTTACAGGTCATTTTTGGGAGTTTCAGAGACAGACTGCTGTAGAGGAGGAAAATACCAACCAGGACCCACAAAATCAAACCCTAAATCTTCCAAAAGCACCAAGAGGACTAGGTTGCCACTATTGGTGACCTTATCCCTGTGCTAAGCCTAAAAAAGGGTTTTTGTATTTCTAGGTACCCTTTTCCCTGAAACCTAGTCAGACATAATTTCCCGACAGGAGGACTAGGTCGCCCAACTTGGCATAAGTGTCCCTCTACTGGTTTCAAGCAATTTCCAAAATTTTTTGGGGCCTCTCATCTACAAAATTCTATTTTCAGGTGCACAAGTTTTGAACTTTCCAATTTACTTCTAGAATTGCATATATTTAGGGCATATAGTTTAGCTTGCATTTAGTTACATTTGCTTTGTTTACATTTCATAGATTAGATTAGGATCATTTCATTTCAGTTTTCAGCCACACCTCTCACACACATATCACAACCTAATCCATCCTTCCTTTGAATGCAATCGCTAAAAACCATATAACCACCAAGTGGAAGGAGAGCCATTCCTACACCAAGTGCTCCTAGGTGAAAAACCCTAGGGGCCTAGTAAAGGGAATCGTCTTTCCCTCGTAGTGATATATATATTTTTGGTAGTTCAATGTGATGTAGACAAATGACGCCAACTGATAACACTCGGAAAAGGGGTTGGTTCCCCGATGACATTGAAATATTAAGTTATCACTTAAGTGACTTTCTACTGCCAACAAATAGTCAACTCCAAAATATAAAACCTGATCAACGCCATGACTACAACACCTTAGGGTTTAGCTGCAAAACCCTAATTTGACCAGAGAGTAGAAATAAATCAATTCTGAGCACACTACACATCCTCTGATCATGCAGAGCATACCAATTGAATCCTCTTGAAAAACCCATATCAAATCTGGCCTTAGTTTTCTCCTCTAACTTCTAGAAGTAACCTTTGCAAAATTGTGACAAAATTTTATGACAACTTTGCAACATTTTAGAAACATGCTCTTCTCTCCATCACATTCTTCCAAAAATTGATCCACTGATCTTAATTACATTCAAACTTCAACTGAACTCCCCTTTGACATCAATGATGACATTATGCCAACACTATGGTCACCATGGCATAGAGTGCCCACCCTAAAAATACTATTGTGGTTGAGGGATCTGACTTTCTTGTTGTTGTGGTAGCCTTGATGGTCCTACAAAGTGTTTGATATTTCCCTTAAAAGGAAGGGGAGGTTGATGAAAACCATGTGCCCATTTACTTTGATTGTAGTTTTGGAACCATTCTCATGCATCATGAGATTTCCCTTGAATCTCCTCAGCAATGAGGACCTTTTACACAATAACTCAAAGGTTCTCTAGATCGACCATACAAATGGGTCCTGATATACCTATAGTCGGTCCCCTAATGAAACAATTGTTCTTGTGCTAAAGGTATTCCACATATTATTGTAGCTCTAAGAATCGGCTCTCATACTATGCTACTAATAGTCCCCTCTGATGGAGATCATGGAGCTCATCAATACAATGCTACATGAAGTGATAAAACAAGTAGCATGCCTTGAACTATTAGAGGAAGGTCTTCCAAGTGATGGTGCCAATAGAGAGGTGGTGCTTGTGATCCTCCTAGCACCACCATGTAGAGGATATGCCTCAAAGCAAGAGTATCACAAACTGTTCTTTTGTATTTTTTTGATATGTATGTAATCCAAAGAACCTATGAAGATCGAGAAGCCAAGAATTGGTCTCTACACCATCCTTGGATCCCTCAAATTTTGGTGGATGTAACTATAGAAACTCCTAGATCTGATCACCTACATCATGGGGTGCCCTAGTCTCAACTACTATGTCTAGCTAAGGTATTTATGTTGGAATATTCAAGCAGACAAATCCTCTCTCTCTGTCATCATATGTTCATTGTGAATGCAAGGGGGACTCTTTTTGTTCTCTTTATGCTCCGATCAACATATACTGGAAGAGTGTTGTGACTAATCTTGTAGAGATCCCTCCTCCGCATCTGGAAGTTTGGCATGAATTACCCCAATCAAATCCTCTAATATAGTTTGGGAATTGAAGTTTGATGGAGGATCTTGCTGAGGTGCCTTAGAAACATGTGGTTTTGGTAGTGGTGTATCAACTCGCCCTCTCCTCGCATCATGATTGTGACCCTTCTACATTCTAGGTGGCCTCCTACATGATAACAACATAAAGAAATATTAACATAATGGACACATCTACCCAAATTTCTTGGTGTTGGAACCTAGGATCTGATACCAAATGTAATGCCCTAAATTTGCATGTAGGAAAAAAAACAACCATCATTTTTTTTGTAATAATAACGTATAGAAAATATTGATTGTCAACCATGCATGCACACGATAGTGAACTATATGCATTGGGTGACATTTCTCGTGCAACATCTTTACCAACATGTTGCCCAGGAGTGGGGTGTGGAATGGTAAGAGTTGTTATTTTATGCCACCTTATATGACCTATTTATGAAAATCAATATGAGAGATCCTATATGGGCCATCTTGTATAAGTTATGCTTTGAATAAAAATACCAAAAAATGGCTAAGCATTAAAGTTTTGGACTTTCAACATTTCACTTGTTTGCATACCTGCATACCTTCTGTATCATTCCTAACTCCTCCTTTCATTGCTTGCCCTAGCCTTTCAGGTATTTTCCATCGACCTTAACTCTTAAATTTTATCGCTTCCCATTCATAAGCCATAATTCCCGATATTTGTTTTGAAAAATCTTTCAAAAATAGGCAGCTAAGTATCAAAGTTTCAAATTTTGGGGATCAACCATTCTCCTTAGCTCTTACTATCTTTTTATCTTAAGCATTAAGCTTTCCTCCTGATCCTCAATCCCTGATGTCTTATTTCAACTTCTGGTGATCATGCCTTCTATTTAAATTTTGGTCTTATCGATGAGACATAAGGTTTCTTCCTGACCTCGATCCTTGATATATCACTTTCGACTTTTGGTGATTAGAGATTTTGTTTAAATTTGGTCTTATCCTTATGATAATACATAAGGTTTCTTCCCAACCCTAATCCTCGATATTTCACTTTCGAATTTTGACAATCAAACCTTTTGTTTAACTTTGGTCTTATCCTTATGATAAGACATAAGGTTTCTTCCTAACCTCGATCCTTGATATCTCACTTTTGAATTTTAGTGGTTAGACCTTCTATTTAACTTTGGTATTATCCTTACAATACAACATAAGGTTCCTTCCTACTTTGATCCCTGATATCTCACTTTCAAATATTGGTGATCAAACCTTCTATTTAACTTGGGTGTTATCCTTATGATAAGACATAAGGTTTCTTCCTAACCCCGATCACTGATATCTCACTTTTGGCCTTCCGCAATCGAGTCTCCCTCATGAATTCTCCTCAACTCTCGACTCTCAAAATTTCTCTTCTTCTGCAATTTCTTCCAACCTTCAAGTCTCAAAATTCTTCTTTCCCTTCTTCCAACAAATGTCAGGCCCAACACCCAACATCTAACAAGGTTTCTCTTCAAATTTTTGGAATCATGGTGTTCTTCTCTCCAACCTTTCGAAAAACATTCCTTTGTAGGCCCAACGCCCAATGTCCTATGAAGGTGTTTTTATTCAAGATTCTAGACCATTTAATTCTCAACATAGTGGTTCTTTTAGGCTTGAAACTCCAATTTTTTTCTAGAAAGGCATTTCTTTTCAAGTAATAATTTCCATTAATTCTTCTTAATCTATCATTTATCTATTATTTTATTTAATAAAGTAGAAAAGGATACGTTCAAAGGGAAATGTGTCTAAACCTAATTGCTAATTCTACACCCTAAAATCCTTATCAAACTACACTCCTTCATGCCTACTGACGTTTGATAGAGTGATATGGTGTCAATATGGTTGCATGAACATAATTTATTTTTGGTTGGTTTAAATAATATAAGATATATTTATTTAGTTTAAGGGAGGAGGGAAAGGTTACAACCCTCCTTAATTGCACAACAGTTCATACCTATAACCTTTTCCCTTCGATATGAGATTAACTATCGGCTCTATTACTTACCTAGAACAATGGTAGGAGATATAAAAGAGAACTTGGTCATCCTTTGAATCTATTATATGTAAATAAAAATTTATCAAAACTACTAAGTGTAATGTCTTAATTCTTCAATTGAAACTCTACATTATTGCATAACACAAATATAACCCATTTCCTTTCTTTTACTTATGTTTGGCCTAATTTTTAATAGTAACATAAGTTGAATCCTAGTTAGATACAAATATAATTCCACCATATCATTGCTAACATTTTTTTATAAGGATTCTCTTAAAGAGGATTACTCATTTTCTTTTATTTTATTTTTTGAAAGGAAGAAAAAGAAAATAGTAGACTACTGATAAGGTATAGAGATGGCATACCATTCATATTTAGAAAAAAATCCTTGTTTATATACTTAAAAGAATATATCATGGTTGAAACATGTGTGCATAGTTTCCCATTACAAGATCAATTTCTCACATTCCATGTCATCTTCTAAATAGTTGCATGACAAAACAATAGGCTTCCTTCAAATTAACAAGTTTCCACTAGTGTTTTTGTACCTACACAAAGTATGATTTTTTTTCTCCAAGGGCCAATGGGGTTCTCATCACCCAACCATTGGCTGGAAAAATAATCCACCCTCGAGCTAGGAGACTCCCAAAGGAACCAAGTATACACTCAAACATACAACATAAGACAACATACACATTACTCCTTTTAGGATTTAACACTAGAATCCAAAAGGGAATAAAAAATGTGGAGAAATTGGAAAATACTCTGTTGGGAAGACATAAAAATCATATTTCAATTTTACTTCAAAACTTCCAAAAAAACTCCAATTTCACACCACCTTTCTCACCCAAACCTCCAAGATAATATATGCTAAAAGAAAAGGGGTACTCATACCCACTTACTCTCCTTCTCAAAGGAGGAATTTATTCCCATGGAGGGTCCTCTCCTCCCACCCCTTGAGGATTCTCTTCCCAAAATGGGTGAGCATGGCCTTCACAAACCATTTCCCACATAATGCACATACAACAACAAAACCCAATACCTTACCCATTACACATCCAAATGAAAATCACAAAATATATCAAAGAAATTTTAATGCAAATGTTGTTGGAACACAACAATCTACAGAGAGGGGGGGTGAATCAGTAGATTGATTAAAATTTACCCCTTAACACTTTATCCATATAAATTAACCAAGTAGAGAAATAAGCACCCACACAATTTCAGATAACACAAGATATATGTGGAAAACCCAAGATGGGAAAAACCACAGTGAGAATAGCTGCTAGGATCTACTATCCTAATCTAGCCTCATAATGAAAATATTTTGAGTACAATGCTTAAGGGAACCAACCCTAAGGAGACACCAATCCCCTAGTTTTAGGAGAACCTACTCCAAGGAAGCACCAACTACCTACACTGAGCATCTACCTAGTTATTAGATGGCACCCACCAATCAGATTTATAATAAAATCTATTAAAATTTGTTCTACTGAACACAATTCAATGTTGCAACTCTATTTGCAGCAAATCAATTCTTTGTTTCTACCTTTGCAACTCAACTCTCTACTCTACACCTCTCTTTCTGCTCTACACCTTAAATAGTAAACCCTTGATAATATTCTATTTTTGTTTGGGTTCTACTCATTCACAACATGTGCATTCTCTATCTACTCCTTAGCTATCTCTCTCACACACCTTTGTCACAACACTTAGTCAAATTTTAATTGTCTCACATCTCATGAATTAGTTGGCAAGGCATTAATTCCCCGAGCCACACACCATCATCATCAAGTTCTGATTCATTGAATTTTCTAAACATAGAAACCTAAAAAACCCTAAACCTGATATGCATTGAATGCCATATCCTTTTATACTCGATCTGATTCTGGTCTTGATCACCTTTATAGTTTGTGTTTCTTCTCTACACATCCTATCACCAATCAAATATGTCATTGGAGAATTTGGGCTAATTAAATTCATTCACTATATCGGCTACTATTCGAAACCATCATTCATACTGTCATAGCCATTTGAGATCTTCATATTTAAATTTATGCCGTTGATTGGACTCTTAACACCACCTTTCTGGATGATCTCCTCTCATTTTTCAACTTTAATACATAGTCGTACGATTAAAATCCTTTTAACTGGTGTCGTTTGATTTCTGTCACATCCACCTAATATATCACAAATTTTCCTAGGGCATCGACCTTTAATTTTGTGATGTGAAGAGGTCTTGCGATCATCATCCGATCTTCACCTCATGATCTCAGCCATTGGATAGCCATCTAATTCTCTTTACCACACAACTTTGTTTGCGTGCAATGAGTGGAAAACAAGATGTAAAGGATCATTGCGATATAGTAATACTTTTCTATTTGTCTCAGAGAACACGTGTCCACCTTATCACTCCATCGCTCTTTTGAAGAAGGGACTCATCATGTCTTCATCGCAACCTTTTAGTGTATCACTTTTTGCTTGAAACTATTTTATTCACAACAATGATGTGAATAATTGAAGTGATGAAATTAAATTTCACCACCTGTCCATGCTTACACCACACTCCACTAACACTTTAGCCATTACATATTGCACATTACTTTACTTCCTTTTACTTCACAATAGTGATGCGAAGCAATGAAGCGATGACCGTTAGATCTCCTCAATGTATCCTTTGACATTGATTTATCTCTATCAAACATCGTGCAAAGCACATGCTAAGGTAAAATTCAAAACATGATGTGAATGACTTGAGTGATATCCATCTGATCTTCTATGCTCCGATCATCATTGTTGATCTCTTTCATCGCATATCTTTGATTACACACTACCCTTTTGATTCACAACAACAATGTGAAGCAATGAAGAAATAGCCATTCGATCCACAAGAACATTACACACTGTTAGATCTTCAAGGGAACATATCACACATTGCAAAAGTGCATAGAACATGAAGAGTGTAAAATGTGATGTGAAGAAATGTTGCGATGAACACACCACCAAACCAATCGGTAGCACTACATAAAGGGGGGCGATTACCCCGATGACATTGAAGGATCAAGTTGTCACTTAAGTGACTTGCTATCACCAGCAAACAGTCAAATCCAAAATATAAAACCTGATCAATGCCATGAATGCAACACCTAGGGTTTATCTGCAAAACCCTAGCTTGACCAAAGCCATGAATAAATAATTTTTGAGGACATTCCACCTCTTCTAATCATGCGAACCATACCAATCGAACCCTCTCAAAAAACCCATGTCAAATATGCTGGCTATTTTCTCCTCTAACTTTTGGAAGTAACCTTTGCAACATCATGACAACATTTCATGACAACTTTGCATCTTTTGGAGCAACATTGCAATTTTTCAAAACATGCTCTTCTCTCCATCATATTGCACTAACTCTTCGAGAACCTGATCCTCTAAGATCAATTACATCCAGGCCTTCATTGATCCACCCTTTGAAATCAATGACATGTTTTGACATCAATGAAAACATTATGCCAACAATCTCCCCCTGTCATTGATGGAAAAGCAAAATGCTCAAAATTCTTTGTACCAATTCTAGATGTTTCAATTTATGCTTTGTACCAACTGAACCAACATTGTACCAATCAACTGCACTTCTCTATACCAATTAATCAAAACCATATGAGTGCATATACATAACAACCCCCCCTTTCTCAATTACATGAGAATTTTCACAAATTCTCCCCCTTTGACATCAATGGTAAAGGGACACTTCAAAACATATTGCAACACTTAGTCAATCTCCCCCTTGGATATTCTCCCCCTTTGACATGTAATTTAAAGAGAAAGAATGTGTTCAAGAATCTGCAACCATCAAGTCATTAGAAATTTGTAAAACTAGATTTAACTAACTTGTTTTCTCTCTTTATTTCTAGGGATGAATGAAATATCTATGAAGCTCCCCCTGGACCCATGCCTTATAGCTAGAATTTAGTGATATGATGTGGGAGAAATTACTCCTAAATTTTTCCTCAGATATTCAAATTGTTCCATGGACAAAGTCTTAGTGAATATGTCTGCAATTTGAACTTTAGTTGGGACATAATCCATGGTGAATTCTTGATTTTCTACCTTCTCTTTGATGAAGTGATGATTGATATGTGCTTTGTCCTAGAATGCATTACTGGATTCTTTGAGATGTTGATTGCTCTTGAATTATTTCAGGTATTATGGATGAAGCAGACACTCAAAGACATCAAGGTTGATTACAAAAAAACTATCTCTATTTACTTTGATTCCGCTATAGAAAGAGTGTCTGATTCTTGCTTTTTTCTCATCTAGGAAACAAGTTTGTTTCCCAAAAATAATGCTCCACCACTAGTGCTTCTTCGATCATCTTCACTTCTAGCCCAATCGACATTTGTATATGTTGTCAAAGTGAAATTCTTGCTCTTGGGATACCATAGTCCATAGTCAATGATAATTTTGATGTATCTAAAAATTATTTTTACTGTGTTGACATGAGACTCTTTGGGAGCAGCTTGAAACCTTGCAACCACACACATTGCTTGCATAATATTTGGCCTTGATGTAGTTAAGTACAACAAGCTTCCAATCATTGACCTATATATTGTCTGATTTGCATCTGGGGAATTAGTCAACTTGCTCAATTTACATCCATTTATCATGGGGGTACTAATCGATCTACTATCCTCCATTCTAAACTTTTTAAGCATTTCCTTAGCATACTTGGTTTGAGATATAAATATCCCATCATAAATTTGTACTATTTGTAGACCAAGGAAAAATGATAACTCTCCAAGAATTGACATTTCAAATTCATCTTGCATTTGAACTAAAAACTCTTTACCCATTTTGTTATTGCTACCACCAAATATGATGTCATCCACATATACAACAACTATAATCATGTGCTCACCTTTAGATTTGAAGTACAAATTTCTATTTGCACATCCTTTCTTGAATCCTTATTGTTGTTCTATGTAGACTTCTTCTTCAAGGTTTCCATTGATAAAATCAGATTTTACATCCATTTGATAGACTTTAAATCCTTTATAAATTGAAAAATGCAAGAAACATTCTTATGGATTCTAATCTTGTAACAAGTGCAAATGTTTCTTCAAATTCTATCCCTTCAACTTGTGCATACCCCTTGCATACTAATCTTTCCTCGTTCCTTACAATGTCTCCATCTTCATTGAGATTGTTTCTAAAAATCCATTTAGTACCTATCACATTTTTTCTTAGGGATCTAGGAAATAATTCCCATGTTTTGTTTTTCTCAATCTGATTCAGCTCTTCTTCCATGGATTTTATCCAACTCTCATCTTTGTAGGCCTCATCATAGCCTTTAGGTTCAATCTAAGACATGAGAGAAAAATTTACATATTCGTTATTCTTTGAAAATCTTCTCCTTATTTGAACACCTTCATTTTTGTTGCCAATTATTTGATTTACAGGGTGATCCTTTTGAAAATATTTTGTAGGTTCTTTTTCATTCTCTTCTTTTGGCTCTTCATCAACAATTTCTTCTTCACATTCTGATTCATCTTCAAATTATCTCTGTTAGATTTTACATGTTTTATATCCTCATCAATCTTGACATTGGTGCTTTCTACAATCTTGTGCAACCTTTTGTTATAAAATTTGTAAGCTTTTCTTTGGGTGGAATATCCTTGAAATATTCCTTCATCACATCTCAAATCAAAGCTTCCCAAATTTTTCTTCTTCTCTTTTGATATAGCACTTGCTACCAAATACCTTGAAATACTTAATAGATGTAGGTCTGCTGTACCACAGTTCATAATGGGTCTTATCACTGTTTCTCTTATTTGAAATCTATTCAAAATATATACTATAATATGAACTACATCCATCCAATAAACATATGGTAACTTAGCCTCATTAAGCATTGTTCTGGCCATCTCCTTGACTGTCCTATTCTTTCTTTCAAATAATCCATTTTGTTGTGGAGTTCTTGATGCAAAATATTGTCTTTTGATTCCATTCTTCTCACAATATTCAATGAATTAATTTGATGTGAATTCTCCACCTCTATTTGATCTTAAGCATTTGATTCTTCTGCCAATCTCCTTTTCAACCATGGCTCTAAAAATCTTGTATCTTTCAAAATTTTATGACTTGTCTTTTAGAAAGGTTACCCATGTCATTCTTGAATAGTCATCAATCAACAACATGAAGTATCTTTCACCTTCCAATCCTCTTGTCTTTTTAGGACCACACAAATCTATATGATCAAGTTAGAAGGGTTTTGTAGTTGAGTATTCTTCTGGCATGAACTTAACCCTTGTTTTCTTTCCTTTTTGACATTCTTTGTAGATAGTGTTTTCAGGATTAGTTATCTTAGGCATGTGTCTTACCAGCCATTTCAAGCTCACTTTCATGAAGTTATCAATATTTACATACACCATTCTCTTGTACCACAACCAACTATCATCAACTTGTCCTCTAAGATAATTTTGACCTATTACTTCACTGAGATTATAGAGATTTCTTTCAGTTCTTACTCCTTGTGCAATTGTTTTTCCATTTTTATTTATCTTACATCCTTCTAAATTAAATATGACTTTATAACCATTTTCACACATATGACTCACACTCAACAGGTTGTGCTTCAAACCTTCAACATAAAGAACATCTTTTGTAGGTAATTTATCATTTATTATCAATGTTCCTTTTCCACAAATTTTCAATGTAGTGTTGTCACCCAAATTGATTGATCCTTCCTTACATTTCTTGAGTTGGATGAATTTTCTCTTTTCACCAGTCATATGCTTAGATAAACCACTATCTATTACCCACAAATTTTTCTTTTTCGCACGAAGTGCCATTTGTGCAATCATTGATTGAGTGTGCATCAACCCTTTTTGTTTCCACACCTTCTTAGGTTTCTTCTCTACCTTCTCTTCCTTATTTTCAAAGATTTTGGACTCTTTGTTTACTTTAGGAGGTGTGTTTTTATTTTCCTCATTTTGTACATTTGGTTTTATAAAATTTGTTCTACAATTCTTAGCTATATGACCAAAGTTATTACAATTGTAACATATTACATTCATGTTAGCTAAAGGAGCAAATGGATTTTTTCTTACAAAATTTATACTCCTTTTAGGGACAACTCTACACTCTCTAGCCCTATGACCAAATTGATTACATGTATAATAGTACCCATAGAATTATGAGGAATAATTGGTCATAGAATTTTCTGGAGCAGGATGAGGGGGTCTTCTTTGCTTTGGCTTCTTCAAATCTCTAACCCCTATGAATCCATCAATATCAATTATTTTTATGTTGTACCTCTTCTTCTGATGATAATGAATTGATTGGTTGTTGTTCTTGTCTACAACATGTTTCTTTTCTTTCTCAACATTCTTCATCTCAGATAGCTTCTTCTCATCTCCAAATTTATTCCCATTGCATGCTCTCTCACCATCTATACTAGACTTTTCTCCTGCTCTAAATCTCTCATATAGTTTTGTAGAAGCACTGGTTAAAGTAATCTTCCCTTTCTCTAAACCCAAACTAGATTTCTCTTTATTAGAATGATTTTGTGTGTTTAGTAATCCATCAAGAATATTCGAGCCTCCTTTCAGATTCAAGCCTTTTTTAATATGTTCTCTAGCCTTTTCTAGGTCTTTCCTTAAGGAAACTATTTTTGCTTCTAACGCCATACATTTGTCAACTTCGGATGATAGTTTAGACTTAACTTCATATTCATTTATTTTGGATTCCTCCACTTGTATGTTCAAGCTCACCACCATCTGATTGGAATCTTCAATATTTTTGGTTATCTTTTTATCCTCCTTTTGTGCAAGATTCTTCTGATGTTTATTTTCCTTTTTCAGATTATAAATCTCCTCTCTTAGGTTATCAATTTCTTCTAATGCACATATTAGTTCTCCTTCAAGGTCAACTTCTCCTTCCTCCTCACCTTCTTCACCAAGATTCTCAATAATTCCATCTTTCTATTCTTCAGATTCTTTTTCTATGAAAATAAATTAATTTTCTTCCATCACAAAGGCATAATCTTGGTGATCATTTGAACTATCACTAGCATCAGATGAATCACTCTCCTCTTGAACATACAAACCCTTATTTTTCTTCATAAATCTTTTCTTCTTATAAAAGTAGGGTTTCTTCTTTTTACTATCTACTTCATGTTCAAAATTATCCTTCTTATTGTAAGGGAATTTAACAACAAAATTTCCTACTTTACCACAGTTAAAACATTTAAAGGGTAACTTACCTATATACTTGTCAGAGCCTCTCTTTAATATTCAGATGAAGTTTTCTTCTTCCTCACCAGTCTCTTCATGTTTGAATATGGAAGCTTCTTGCTTGTCCTTCTTGGGTATTTCAACCTTCTCCTTGTTGGCAGCCTTGAATGCAACTTCTCTTTTGGATGACTCTACATTTCCCATCCTCATCTCATATACGATGAATATGCCATGCAGTTCATCAAGAGTGATCTTATCCATTTATCTTGCTTCCTCTATTGTAGATATCTTAGAGTCATATTTGGATGACATAGACTTTAAAACCTTTTGAAAAATGAATGAATCCTTTACTTATTCTCTAAAACCTCTGATTTAGTTCACTATTTCATCAACTCTGAGAAGATAATCTGCTATCTTTTCTTCTCCACTCATCTTCAAACCTTCAAACTTGGCTATGATAATTTGTATCTTTGTCATCTTTACTTTATCATCTCCTTCATATATTATTTTAAGCTTACTACAAACATCATTTATAGTTTGATAATGCATTACTTTGACATACACTGAGCTAGACAATCCAAAAAAGAATAGCATGCTTTTCTTTTGCATTGTTCTCATAGTCTTTCTTTCTTGCAACATCAGTAGGAGAAGTAGTTAGAGATGTATATCCATTTTTCAAAGAAATCCATACATCAAACCCTAATGAAGAAAATATGCCTTCATTTTGATTCTCCAAAAGGAATAGTCTGATCCATCAAACATAGGTGCTTTGTTCATAGATGAAACCTCTTGACTGGCCATTGTGTTCACTTGTCCAAGATCTACCCAAGCTGATTAATCTTCTCCAAGGGAACCAAGGATTTGATACCAATTGTTGGAACAAAACAATCTATTGAGAGGGGGAGGGGTGAATTAGTAGATCAATTAAAATTTACCCCTTAACACTTTATCTAGATATATTAACCAAGTAGAGAAATAAGCACTCACACACACAATTTTAGATAACACAAGATATATGTGGAAAAACCAAGATGGGAAAAACCATGGTGAGAATAGCTGCTAGAATATACTATCCTAATCCAACCTCAAAATGAACATCTTCTAAGTACAATGTTTAATATAACCAACCCTAAGGAGACACCAATCCCTTGGTTTTAGGAGTACCTACTCCAAGAAAGCACTGACTCCCTACA
Source organism: Sequoiadendron giganteum (assembly GCA_007115665.2). Taxonomy (NCBI): domain Eukaryota; kingdom Viridiplantae; phylum Streptophyta; class Pinopsida; order Cupressales; family Cupressaceae; genus Sequoiadendron; species Sequoiadendron giganteum. The sequence continues at coordinate 292,485,296 of CM021108.1, forward strand.
CTGAGCACCTACCTAGTTATCTGACGACACTCACCAATCAGATTTACAATGAAAGCTATTACAATTTGTTCTAATGAACATAATTCAATGTTGCAACTCTATTTACAAATGCTCAATTCTTTGTTTCTATCTTTGCAACTCAACTCTCAACTCTGCACCTCTCTCTTTCTGATTTGCACGTTGAATAATAAAACCTTGATAATATTCTATTTTTGTTTGGGTTCTACTTGTTCACAACATGTACATTCTCTATCCACTCCTTAGCTCTCTCTCACACACTTCTACCACAACACTTAGTCAATTTTTGATTATCTCACATTTCATGACTTAGTCAGAAAGACATTAATTCCTTAAGCCATGCACCATAATCATCAAATTATGATTCGTTGAATTTACTAAACATAGAAACCTACAAAACCCTAAACTTGATATGCATTTAATGTCATATCCTTGTATACTCAATTTGATTATGGTCTTGATCACCTTTGTAGTTTTTACCATTGCTCGACACATCCTATCACCAATCAAATATATCGTTGGAGCAGTTGGGCCAATTAAATTCATTTCAATGTGTCAAATACTAGTCGAAACCCTCATTCATACTATCATAGCCATTTGAGATCTTCATCTTTAAATTTATGCCATTGATCAAAATATTCGCACCACCTTTTTGGATGATCTTCACTCATCGTTCAACTATAAAATGTTGTTGCATAATTAAATTCCTTTTAACTATCATTGTTTGATCTCCATCGCATCCACCTAAAATACCACAACTTTTCTTAGGGCATCGACCTTTATTCCATGAAGTGAAGAGGTATTGTGATCACCATTTGATCTTCACCTCATGATCTCAACCGTTAGATATCCATCACATTCTATTTGCCTAGCACAACTTAATTTACATTCAAAGAGTGGAAAACAAGATGTAAAAGATCATTGTGATGAAGTAAAAATTTTCCATATGTCTCAGAGAACATGTGTCCACCTTATCGCTCCATCACTCTTTTGAAGAAGGGACCCACCATGTCTTCATCGCAAAAAATCAGTGTATCACTTTTTGCTCAATGTTGTTTTATTCATAACAATGATGTGAATAATCGAAGCAATGAAATTACATTTCACCACCTATCCATGCTTTTATCACACTCCACTAACACTTTATCCATCACATATCACACATTTCTTTCCTTTCTTTTGCTTCACAACAACGATGTGAAGCAATGAAGTGATGACCGTTAGATCTCCTTGGTCTATCCTTTGTCATTGATTTATCTCTGTCACACATCATGCAAAGCACATGCTGAGGCAAAATTTGAAACATGATGAAAATGACTTGAGTGATAACTATCTAATCTTCTATTCTTTGATCATCACTATTGATATCTTTCTACATATCGTTGATTGCACACTACTCTTTTTGCTTCACAATAGTGATTTGAAGCAATGAAGTGATAGATGTTTGATCCACAAGAACATATGTGCACTGTTATATCTTCAAGGGAACATATAACACATTGAAAAAGTGCATAGCACATGAAGAGTATAAAATGTGATGTGAAGACATGTTGTGATACACACACTGCTGAACCAATTAGTAACACTAGGTAAAGGGGGCCGATTACCCCAATGACATTGAAGGCTCAAGTTTTCACTTAAGCAACCTACTACCACCAAAAAATAGTCAACTCCAAATATAAAACCTGATCAATGCCATGACTAAAACACCTAGGGTTTATCTACAAAAACCTAGTTTTCCCAAATGCATGAATAAATAATTCCTAAGTACATTCCACCTCCTTTGATCATGCAGATCATACCAATCGAACCCTCTCAAAAAAACCATGTAAACAATGCAGCCTATTTTCTCCTCTAACTTCTGGAAGTAACCTTTACAACATCATGACAACATTTCATGATAACTTTGCATATTTTTGAGCAACATCGCAATTTTGTAAAACATGCTCTTCTCTCCATCACATTGCACTAACTCTTCCAGAACCTAATCCTCTGAGCTTAATGACATCCAGGCCTTCATTGATCTACCCTTTAACATTAATGACAATATTATTCCAACAAATGTAACAAGAATCCTACCTCACAATCTATTGCATGTGATGTCGTTGATCTCAACATAGTGGTATTATGGAAGGTTGCATGCAATGCAAACAAAGTGGTGATCAAAGATGTCAAAAGGGTAAGAGTTCAAAGGAGAAATCTAGAGGAGGAAAGGAGTGATGATCAAAATAATTATGAGGAAAAGGACCTGGTGATGAATGCAATAAATTTTTTTTACACATTGTACCATATCTTATGTTGTTCATGAATAGGTGAAGTTTGACAGTTTGAAGTGTATGCTGATATGAAGAAGTTGTGGTTTCTTTCTTTTTATGAAAAGAGTTGTAATTTTTGTCTATTATGGTGTGAATGTTGTATTCTATATATCCCTTGATGTAAAGCATTACATAAGTGATGAAATAATGTATGTAAGTTTTCATGCAGTCAAAGGAATGGGAAATTATATTAAAGGAGCTCGAGGTAATGCTCCAAATTTGAAGATATGGCCTTATGGTTTAGAAGTTAGATAGAGACAGGTGTAAACTATGTATGTTCCTGGTTTTAGTACATAAAATTTATCGTAGAAGTTTCTAGTGCTAGTATAATGAAGATAATAGTACAGTGTTGTTGCAATCAGAAAGGATAAGAGGAATGCTCCACATAACTCTGCATTTGAAGTTGTGTTCTTGCAGTTTGGAGGATAAGTTTAGATTGTCTGTATGTTCTCTCATTTCAAGTTTTAGGGGTTGAGGAGTACTACAAGTATGGTTTTCAATTTTCTATCTCAAATGTGTTTTTAGAGTTTGCAAGAGATGTTGGGTATAGTGTCTATTTGTTTGCACCAATATGATGGAGCATAAAGTTGGAAAATGAGTGTATGATAATATTTTTGCAAATCATATAATTTTTGTAAAGTGATTCACATTATTTTATTTGGTCTCTCTGGTATCGCTTTTGGTTTGGAGCTAATGCATGGAAGGTTAAGTGTTTGTTAGGCTGACCTGGTATGTTAAGATGATTGCACCAGGTGTTTGGAAGTGTGCTCTAGTATGAAGATGTGTGCTAAGGTAAAATAGGCCTTGATTATCTCTTGGTTTGAACTGCATTTGTTTTCTCTTGTTTGACAAAGGATCTTTTTTTTGAAGCTTGTCGAGGATATAAATAAAAGATCAAGTTTTTGCAAAATGTTGAGTGTGTGTGAGTTTGTGAGGAGGTATGTGTGAGTATATGTGTGTATGGAAGTTAGTTGAAGATATAAGAGGTGGTAAGATGAGGTGTTGAAGATATATCAGTGATAAGGGTTTTGTTGTTGTGTTGGTGTTTCGTTAGCAGATTATGTCAGGTATGTTATACTAAGGTTGTAGCCTCTTTTTGTAAGTGTTGTTATCTATAGGGAGTTGTAGCTTCCTTTGGCTGAAGCCATAAAAATCGTGTTTCAAGGAGTTGTATCTTTGTTTGGGTTGTAGCCCATAAAACTTGTTGTAAATATTTTTTTTATTTGTGAGGATAGATTTGGATAGTAGTTCCAAGTAGCTTGCTCACTGTGGTTTTTCCATTTTAGGGTTTTCAAAGTAAATCTAGTGTTATGGTTTTTCTCTTATGGTTTTGATTTTCATAGTTTGATAATTTATCTATTTAAGTTAGTAATAATATTTTGTTGATAAAGTTGAATTGGAATAATCATTGTATATATTGATTCACCCCCCTCTCAGTATATCTGTGTGTTCTAACAATTGGTATCAAAGCTAAGTTCCTTGGTGCAACCTAAAAAATAAAGGTAGAATTGGAACATAACACATGGATTAGAAATATTTCTCTTCTAAATCACCGACATTTTATGGAAGAAAATATTCCTTCTAAGTGTAAGGATGGAAGCCTATCTCACCTTGCTAGTGTATGATGTTTGTAGAGATACAAAGGATGAGTATACCGAAATTTCTCATCCTATTATAAATGATAATACAAATAAGGCACATGAAATAAATTCTAAAGAAAATAATTTTATCCTAAGTGGTTTAAAAAATTTAGAGTTTGTCAAGGTAGTGTAGTGCAAGACAACCAAGCAGATATGGGATAAACACAAAAATATGTATGAAGGAAATGATAGTGCAAAGAAAAAAAAATTAATCTTTTACAAAACAATGTTTGAGAATCTAAGGATGAAAGAAGAGGAAAAAAATCCTAGCTATTTGCTCTGGGTGGATGAAATAATCAATGGAATAAGAGGAATAGGTGAAGAAATAAATGAATTACTGGTTGTACAGAAATTTCTAAGAACTCTCCCTCACTGGTTTGATTCAAAACTCTCTACTATCGAATAAGCAAAAGATATGATGAAAATTACCATGGAGGAGTTGTTTGGATCTCTCACTACCTATGAGATGAGAAATGAAGTCCAAGATACACACAAAAGATAAGCTACTTTCAAAGTTGTGATGAAATAAGGAACATTTGGTTCACATAGTGAATTTGAGGAAGAAGAAGCAAACTTTATTAGAAAGCTAAAGAAGGGATCATACAAGTATAAAGGTAAATTACCTCTCAAATGTTTTAAATGTGGAAGAATTGGTCATTATGAAGAAAACACACACTTATATTGAGAGGGGGGGGGGGGGTGAATTCGTATAATAATAGTATTTAATTTTTTAAACTTAATACCACAAGAATATAAATTTCATAATGTCAATAACCTAAGATGCAATAGAAACACGAGTAGAACACATGATTTATGTGAAAACCATTATGGGATAAAATGATGACACAATATTCTCAAATATAAAACCTTATTACAAATTTGTAGGCACCAACCCATAGGAGACACCAATCCCCTTAGTTCATAGGCACCAACCCCCTCCAATTGAGCATCAACTTAGCAAGAGACACCAATCTCTTCTAAATTGGAAGGCACCAAACTCTCCAATATCTATTTTGAATCTGCACTTATGATCACTCCAAAAATTATGTGATAAATTTTGGAATTAGGGAACACTGAGAGGGGGGGTGAATCAGTGTTATCCAAAAATTTAACTTTATCAATCTGATCTTTAAACCAATTACAACATTGAATCAAAAGAAAGATGCAAGCACATAAAGCAACCATCCACAACACCATAACACAAGGATTTTTACGTGGAAACCCTGTTAGGGGAAAAACCATGGTGGAGGTCAATCCATAATTTGAGTACTCAAATATAAGTGTTTTACAAATGGGGTATGCACATGCATTCAGGCGCACTGCCTAGAGCTCACTGCTTAGATACAAAAAGAAGACTCTTTGTCTTATAGAATATTTGGATTACATCCAAAATATTTGAACTGAGAGAATAACATTTTCTAATTCCTGATCACAATTCTGGTTAAGCTCATCAGTCACATTCTTGTCTTGCTTGGATGATTCTGCTCTTCTGCTCTGTTTGCTTTCATTCACACCACAAATACTTTTATGCACAAGTGAAACTATGCATAATCACTCTACTATCCTTTTGAATTTTGCATCATACTTCACACACTTAATTCACATACCAAAATGATATAAATGATCGCTTATATATATCCACAACAAAGGATTTAATCAACCATATGTAGGCTTCAATAAAACATAAAATATTTTCCAATCGTCGACTCAATCCACAAATTATTTTCAATGCACACTATCCAAAGTTGGCCACATCATAGTGAGGACCCAAAACAAAATCCTCAACTAAAAAATACTTCAAACAATTTCACCTCGAACATTCGCAACACACCACATTCACTTAGTCGGCCTTCTAGCACTGTTAAACATAAAATTAGTCAATTGGATCTCCTAACTCGTACACCAAATGATGCGATGACAAAAAAATCAAGAATAAGATATTCCAGATACCCGACAACCTTCCTTGAGATCCACAACTCAAACTAATAAACTAGTAATGCATATGGATTGGAAAACTCAACTTCAATCGGATACCCTGTTCTTCACTCTGTCTCTCAGTATGGACAAATACTGAAGTGCAGAATGGATCAATGACTTAGGTTTCCATCAATGACAACACCAGAAGCCATATGCCAAAAATCTCCCCCTTTGGCATTGATGGCAACACTTAGTGAAAAATGTCTGTGTCAGAACCAACATACTGCAATCTTTCAAGACTTCAAAAAGTCATAGTTGACACAACTCCCCCTGAATTTGATAAGGAATTTTTCACTACTCTCTCTCCCCCTTTGACATCAATGAAAAACCATTTTTTTTTTCTTACAATGTTCGCTTTTGAAGTGTAACCAAAAAATTATTCAAAAACTGGTTCAAATACAACCGCTACTTGTGTTAGAAGATTATTTTCTATTTTTCCTTCATCTCCGAAAGAAACTTCTTCCATGCTTCTACTACAATCCCTGTGATTATGATCTCACTGTTGTATTCAAATGTCCATTTGATAATCTTGATGAGGGATTCTAGAATGGTGATGGATTCTTCTAATATCTCTCCTTTCCTTAGTATCTCAATCAATTGTTCTAGTCTACATTCTATTATGTCCTTCACTTTCCAAAAGATGTCAAAAATCTTGTTTCTGGTGTTTTGAACATTTGTATGCCCTGTCTTTAATTGTTGAATCCTTTTCTTAGTTGCACCATCTTGATCTTGAAACATGTTAAAGTCTTGTCCAATACTGTTAACTCTGTTTCAATTTGTTCCAAATTTTCTTTGTACTTTTCAATTGCATGAGGCCAATGAATACAATAGTTATAGATGTTGTTTGTTGTGTTTATGCATTGCCTTAGCTGATTCATGTGCCTTTTTAGCTTGGTGAGTGATAATCTATACTGCTTCTTCAGGTGTAAAATTACTTCCTCTTCTTCCTTGTTCTAAGACTCAAAGTCCATGATTTCCTTGATGCATTAAATCATCTCTTCTGGAAACACATTCTGTAAACTCTCTAATTTAATATGGTTGTGCACAAGATAAGCACTTAGTATGTTTAAAATCATTTCCTGCTCATATGAAGGTTTGATAGACCATATGCTTGTGATTTTTTGCATTCCATCTTCCTCATGAGTAAGCTACAATAGCTCTTCTTTGGTTAAATCACCTTCTTATTCACTTTCTTCTGTCATTGCCTTTTCTTGTTCTGGTTTGACTGTTTCCAGTTCTTTTCTTTGGGTGTCCTTAGTTTCCTTATTAGATTCCTCATCTGGTATATCTACAATCACCTGTTCTTTTCCTTTCCCTTCAACTCTTGGAGTCTTGCATGCTGGAGGAGTACAAACTACAATTTATTTTTCTCTTTTCTTTTTTCTCTCCATCTCACTGAAGGAGGAACCAAGTTCAAGTGCCCTTACCAGAAGGGAAATACCAATTGAGCCAAACTTTCCTAGCAAACCTTTAAAGAAAATTTCATATACTTGATCATAGTTCACCAGATTGTTAGAGTGTATGTAAATTTTTCTTGCAAACTGGTTCTCTCTCTTCCCATATTACGTTGTTTTTCAATGGTAAGCAATTCAAAAAATACATCACAAGACATATAACAAAAGTACCAAACCTGAAAGGGTAATCTATCATCTTTGTCAATTGTAGGTTCTCCATCAGTTGATCTTTCAGTAATCCACAAAGGTCAAAATCCTAATCTTCCATTATCATCTTGTGTGAAATGTAAACAACACCTGCTAAAGTTGCACCTTATCTATTTCTAAAAAATATTTTGTAAGATATTCCATGCGCAATGTACCTTATCACCGAATCTCTGATTGTTGAGATTATTAATGCCCTTTGATCTCTAGTTACTCCAGTTAGGATTTCAACTTCTTTATTTTAGATTGACTTCTTTCTCGACACATCCCCAACTTTACATAACCTAGTTATAGTTCCAATCACTTATTTTGAGATATGGTAGGGTTTATCTAGAGTTAGAACATCATGATTCAATCTGTCCAGAATAAACTTAACTATTTCTTAATTCTCAAAATAGGGGAATTCACTCCAAATATCCAAGCTTTTGTGTTTTTCTTCTTTCAACCATTTAGATTCATCGAGCGACAACATGTTTCTTACAGCTCTAGCCTTCTCACAACTATACTCATCTAGGTTTATCATTCCTTTGATTTTTTCCATTTTACCTTCCGTAATCATGTCTTGTTTCTATCAAAGAAGTTCTTCAACTGCACACCAAATTAAATGGAAATTTCTCAATATAATTGAAGTACCTAATGGATTAGGGTTTCTCCATTGAATTATTTTCACGCTTTCAAAATTCTATTGTAGAGTTCTCTTCTTCTTTTATTTGATATAAAGTGGAAAATGAGGATTCAAACTTGCTTTTTATAACTCACACACCTAATATTTTTTTGTATTAAATGCTTTTTCCCTAAGTGTTCAGAATACCCTGTTCTCTCAGTCAATGAGAGAAGAATTCTTCCGCAAACCTATAATTGATTGAATTTCTTTGTAAATCATTAATACAATCGTTGAAAATCTTCCGCATTTCGGCACCAACTACAGACAGGGGACAAAGGATTTTCTTGAAAAACTCCCCGTAGGCCAATGGCCTGAAATCAATTCCTGGAGGAATTATCAAAAGCAAGTTCTGGTGCTGGCTCATTTTCGTCAATAGAGGGACTCTTCTTCACCCATTTCTTCTTCATCTGATCTCTTATTACATCCACAATCACTTTCCCTTTTCCTTTATTAGTTTCTTGCGTGTTTTTGCCTTTGTATGCCAAACCTCTTCTATCAATATTTTTGTTTCTATAGAATCTTGCAATGTGACCGTATTTGTTACAATTGTAACACACAACATTTCCTTGTCTAGACTAGTCATTCCATTGATTTCTTCTTGATCTACATTGGTTAGCAATATTCCCAAATCTTCCATAGGTATAACATTTAATATTCCTTCTACTGCCAGAGTTGTTTGACATATTTATGCATTCAATTGACTTATGACCAAACTTATTGCAATTGAATCATTGACCAAAGAATGATGGATCAATCAATTTCATTTTACTTCTACATTGAGCAGCCATATGACCAAATTTATTGCAAGCAAAATAGTATCCATTAAAATTTTGAGAATTAGGCTATCTTACCAGATGCCTTTTTGCTTTGTTCATCTAATTTCCTTGCTTGAAATTCCTTTGTTCAGATTCATAACTTTCTCCTTTCTCATATCCAAGACCTTGCTTGTAATTTCCATTCTTCTAACCTTGAGTCAACTCATCAATATTAACTGAGATAATCTTGAAATTATCCTTGTATTCATTTTTAGTAGCAAGTTCATCCCTGAGAATAACAATATGTCTTTCAAGCTCCTCTTCATTGTTTCTGGATTGTTGCAGTTCAATCTCCAACTGAATGAATCCTCCATTGATTCTATTGCATTCATTAGATCTTTCTTTTAAGGACTGAGCAATATTCTCCTCATTCTTCTTTCTCTCTTCAATCTCCTTAGTCAACATCATCACCATAGATTCCATCTCATGCTTTAGGGTAGCATTGCCACTGGCAAGCTTTTCACATTCTTTAGTTATTTCCTTCAAGGTTTGATTCAGGTGAACATCATCCATACTTTTTCTCTCTTTTTGCTTATTATGATCATAGAGATCATTTCTCTTCTTCTCATAATTAATAATATAATCCTTCAATGTTTGAATGAATTTCTCAGCATCCTTAAGATTTTCTTTCAATTCATGGACTTCTGCTTTGGACTGATCAAGATCATCAAGTGCCACCAAAAGCTAATTTTGAAGATTACCAAATTTGATTACATTCCAAGATCCACCTCAACCTGTTAAACTTCTTCTGAGGAACTAGGCTCTGATACCAATTGTTGGAATCAGGGAACACTAAGAGGGGGGGTGAATCAATGTTCTACAAAATTTGACTTTATTAATTTGATCTTTAAACCACTTACAACATTGAACCAAAATAAAGATGCAAGCACATAAATTAATCATCCACAACACCATAACACAAGGATTTTTATGTGGAAACCCTGTTAGGGGAAAAACCACGATGGATTTCAATCCATAATTTGAGCACTCAAATATAATTGTTTTACAAATGGGGAATGCACATGCATTCAGGCACACTGCCTAGAGCTCACTGTTCAGATACAAAAATAAGACTCACTATCTTACAAAATATTTGGATTACATCCAAAATATTTGAACTGAGAGAATAGCATCAGCTAATGCTTGATTACAATTTTGGTTAAGCTCATCAGTCGCATTCTTGTCCTGCTTGGCTGATTTTTCTCTTTTGCTCTGTCTACTTTCATTCGCACCACAAATCCTTTTATGCACAAGTGAAACTTTGCATAATCGCTCTACTATCCTTCTAAATTTCACATCATACTTTGCACAATTAATTCACATACCAAAATGATATAAATGATTGCTTATATATATCTGCAACAAAGGATTTAATCAACCATATGTCGACTTCAATAAAACATAAAATATTTTCCAACCATCGGCTCAATCCACAAATTATTTTCAATGCACACCATCCAATGTTAGCCAAAACATAGTGAGGACCCAAAACAAAATCCTCAACCCAAAAATACTTCAAACAATTTTGCCTCGAACATCCACAACACACCACCTTCACTTAGTCGGCCTTCTAGCACTGTTAAACACAAAATAAGTCAACCAGATCTCCTAACTCATACACCAAATGATGAAATGACACAAAAATTGAGAATAAGATATTATAGGTACCCATCAACCTTCCTTGAGATCCGCAACTCAAACTAATAAACTAGTAATACATATGGATTGACAAACTCAACTTCAGTCGGATACCTTGTTCTTCACTCTGTCTCCCGGTATGGACAAATATTGAAGTGTAGACTGGATCAATGACTTAGGTTTCCATCAATGACAAAACCAAAATCCATATGCTGACAATAAATGTACCAAGGTTTCCTCCAAAAATTTCTCTAAAACATGCACAAGATCTACCCCAGATTCGGATCCAAAACCTACTCCAAATCTGGTCCAAATTTTGCTCCAAATTAGATATAGTGACTACACAAAATATGCTCCAAATAATGATGTGGATTGCCTCATACAGATCACTTCTATGCTAGCATGATTCACATCAAGGATTGTCTTCACAAATTCTCTCTATGTTGATATGATTTTCCTTACAAGATGTCTTCACCAAAAAATTATTGTGCTAATTCGCCTCATAGAATGCCTTATATATATGCTCCAAAATTATGACAAAGTCTGCTCCAAATTTAATTTCAATATAAGTCTTCAATGCTCTTCATTTTTCTTCTCTATGTCTTCTCTTATTTTGATTGATTTCTCATTAGGTTTCTTGCTAATCCTTCAAATATATTTCTGCTCTAAATATGCTCTTCATCTTCTCCTTAGGTCTACTCTAAATTAGAAATTATTTTCATTAATTCACCTTCAGTTTGCTTATATATCAACCTTATATTTTCTTCTAAGGTCTGGAAAAATATAATTTAGAGTCTACTCATACTCTTCATTAATTTATGCTCATAAGGTCTAAAACCATATGCTCATGAGGTTTGAAATAATGTGCTCATAGTCTTAAAAAATTTCTACTCATATAAGCTCCTTGGATCTACTCTAAGATATGCTCAAATTTTCCTTAAAATGGGAATGATATTCAATGGATTTCTTGCTTAATGAACCTCCAAACTTCTTCTATATATATCTTGCGATGAAACCTCTTTTTCAACCAATTCACCCCTTCTCACTAGGTTGGCCAAGGCAGAAATAAATAAATTTAATTTAATTTACAACTTCATTGGATTTGGGGCACCAACTTCAAAGGGGTTAGCCCCTTTATAAATTCATATATTTATTATTTAAATATTCATGCCCAAGATGGGAGCTCAACTTAAGAGGGTTGGCCCAATAAATAAGATTTATTTATTTTGACATTTAAATTACCTAGGGTCGACCAACAAAAGGGAACTTGGGTTAGCCCACATAGATAAATATAAATTTATCTATTAAATGCAACTCAAACTCTAGTTTTAGGCACTAAAAATGATTCCTTCATTTCTTGCTAATGTTTTTCTAATGAAGTTGGACATGATTGTGATTCGCTTCAACAATAAGGTGTCTTATGACAGTGATACGATTTTGAAAGCTTATCCTTTGACATCAATGACAAAAATATGATGAAAAATATGTTTTTTCTGATGAAGTCATCCATGATCATGATTTTCTTCAACAATAAGGTGTCTTATGATAGTGATCAGATTCTGAAAGATTCTCTTTTGACATCAATGGCAATAATATGATGATAATAATGAATTACTTTGACATTAATGGAAACTTTATCTTCTTACCTTTGACATTAGTGAAAAATTCCAATGATCTTGTTTATTCACTTTGACATTAATCACAACTTCCAACAATCTCCCCCTTTGTCATTGATGACAACATAATTCTCTCTTTTTATGACTCTTTTATTTTTTATATCTCTCCCCCTTTGACATCAACAACAAATGGATGTTATATCCACAAATAGATCATGGGAAACATCCATTCATATAATCACATTGAATGTAATGAGAATATACTTCTTCCTTTGTTAAAGATTTTCTAATGCCCCCCTTGCTCTAATACTCCTCTTTCTCTATTTCTTGATCCTTTGTTTTCTAAATTTCTCAGGTCACTTTCTTCCTCTATAGGCTACAAAGTGAATGTTAGAATAATAAGTTATTCCACTTAATTAATTATATCATACTAGTTAATTAATTAGGTCACTTATTCCTTTAGTTGCTTAAGCTAAACTTAGGCACATTAATAATTGATTAATTATTAATTGTGCACACTAGGGTTTCCTTTTAGGTCAACATTAGGGTTGCATAATTTGATTTTATAAAGAAAATAATCTCATTGTAATCATTAAATTTTGAATATATCAATTTGCACATCTTCATGCAAAGCTCTTCTTTTTCATTGTTTTTCTCTTTTGTGGAAGGTGTTTAGGTTTGCATGTCTGATCTTGGTTTCTAACATGGTATCAGAGCCTTGACATGCAACCCCTTCTTAAATTCTGGAGAAAATCATTACAGAGTTCGTTCAAGGTTCCTCGAGGGTATCATGCCTTGAGTTCATTTATGTGGCATCTTGGATCAGATTGGACTTCACCGTTGGATTCAGAGCATTGGAAAAAGTCAATATTGGCTTTTATTTTGCAAATTTTTGTCATCATTTGCTAGATCTGTGAGGGTTTTAAGTTCAGTGTTTTTTTGGAAACTCTGGAGGTAGCCTATTTTTCAGAGCATCTTGGAGCAAAACGAACATCACCATCGCGTTCGCAGCGCCCCAAAACCCTAAGATCGGCCTTCGTTTCGTCAATTTTGGCGAAGTTGGTTTCTGAGGCAAATTTTTTTTGCCAGGGAGGCCGTATGGCCTCCCCAACATGCTTTCCGAGGTGTGGATTTAAAAAAAATCAATTTTTTTGCAGGTTTCCTATGCCAACAGTTTTGAGGACTCCACCGTCGAAGCGCCACTCGACGGCCACCAAGCGGCCACCACCGCCAAATTTCACCGCTCTCGTGTGCTAAGCCCTCGTGGGACCCTAAACCAAAGCACTCAGTAATATCGGAGACCACGAGCCCCATGGCCAGCCCTCGCCAGGGTCCTATCACCAACCGGGAGCTTCGTTGGCCCACCTTAGCCCCTGCAACGGTCATATGGAGAAACAAGGGCCAGTTCGACGACCTTCAAATTTTTCAGGGGGGGCGAATTTTTGCGGCGACGACCAAATGGCCGTGAATTTTTTTGCAGTGAAGTGTTGACGTTAGCATGATGTCATCAGCCGTACAACCCTCTTTTCCCCCTCTTAGCCCTGATTTGCCTAAAAGAGCAATTTTTTTTGTTTTTGGCATAACTTGCGCATATAGTATTGAAATCGTGCAAACAAGATATTGCCGAAAAGCTAGTTCCAAGCACTTTCCTATGGTGTAGTTTATTTTACAGTATTTTTTTGTTTTATTGAATGTATTGCTGTTTGAAGTTAGATGTTTATTTTATGCTTTTGAGCTCATAACTTTTTGCCACGATCTCTAATTTTCACTATCTTTGCGGCGTTGGAAAGGTATTGAGGAGCTCCATGTTGCTATCCGTGCAATTTTTTTGTATCTATCCCAAGTTGATCGCTTAGTCCAGATTTTTCCCGATGGTTGTTTGGAGATTACTTGGATGTTTTGACAGTTGGGAGGGTGCAACTTGCATCTTTGCACTTCGTTTTCAGTAATACATCATTCAATAATCGACCGCTGCTTCATAGATTCCAGGGTTGTTCCCATTTGGAGTTTTCGAGTGTTCCATGGCATCGGGTCTGCTGTTGCATCATTATGATTCTGATATGGTTTCTTGTAGACAAAAGTATCTTTCCTTGCTTGCCAGATTGCGGTTCTAGTGTTACTCTACAGTGCTCTTCCAGTGCTTCTTTGCAGCATGTCATCTCATTGTAGGGGGGTTTTTCCCACTGGGTTTTCCTTCTCTACCTCTTTCTTGCATTTGTAAATGGGTACCTAATCAGGCCTAGTTGTCGGGACCCATCCTTGCTTGCATGCATCTTCTTCTAGTGTTTTAGCTTCTTTCTAAGTTCATCTTAAGGGGGGGTGTTAGAGTAAGAAGTTATTCCACTTAATTAATTATATCATATTGGTTAATTAATTAAGTCACTTATTCCTTTAGTTGCTTAAGCTAAACTTAGGCACATTAATAATTGATTAATTATTAATTGTGTACACTAGGGTTTCCTTTTAGGTCAACATTAGGGTTGCATAATTTGCTTTTATAAAGCAAATCATCTCATTGTAATCATTAAATTTTGAATATATCAATTTGCACATCTTCATGCAAAGCTCTGCTTTTTCATTGTTTTTCTCTTTTGTGGAAGGTATTTAGGTTTGCATGTTTGATCTTGGTTTCTAACAGTGAAGACCATCCTTTTTGATCTCTTTGTGAGATTCTTCTTACCCTCTTTCTCTTCCTTAAGATTTTTGATACCATAATTGAATAATTTTGTTTTTTCTCTTTATTATCCTCTTGCATGATAACTTCATCTTGACATCAATAGAATCATTTTCCTTTTTCCAATAACTCTCCCCTTTTTGAAATCAATGGAAATAGGATGAATATAACCTTCATATGGAATTTGTAATAGCTTATTTATCTTTGAATTGTCTTCTCCACAAAGCTATAAGATATTGCAATTATTAGCTCCCCTTGAATTTTTTCTTCTCCCTATGGACTTGGTGATACCTCTTGTGCATGAAGTGTAGTTTTCACAAGCATGTATTCTTCTTTTTTCTTATAATTTTTCTCTTGTTTCCTTATCCACACTTTAGTATTCTTTCCCTTCTATTTTGTCATAGTATCGTTCATCTTGTGTTGTCTAGGTGGTTTACAAAAACCACTTATACAATGGAATGCTACATGTCCATAGTTATTACATTTGTAGCATATAACATTATAATCCAAAAAAGGAACACATGAGATGCATTTCCTTAATGGAGAATATTTATTGTAGTTCCTACTTGAGAATCCATAAGGTATTCTATTCTTGTTCTAACCATAATCATATCTCACATGTGTTCTACAGTCCCTTGATCTATGACCAAAATGATTACATGAATAGAAAAAACCATAGAAAGAATGTTGGAACTTGTATGTATGAGCTTGCCTTTGTGTAAATAATTTTTTGAATGTATCCTTCTTGTCCTTCTTCTCTTTTTCTTTGCTACTTTCTCCTTTTATACCTGATTGTTAAGAGAATTAGCATAACACTTTTCCTTTCCTTCATTTGTCTTCTTTGTTGACTCTTTGGACTCTTCTTTATTTTAATTTTGATCTTCTTTATAACAAAGTCCTATTTTGTTGAATGAAAACCTCTATTCATTTATTATATCATCCAAAATCATGCCACTCTTTGCAAACTTAAGTTTCTTTTTCAACTTGGAGGATGTCTTTTCTAGTTCATTTCTCAAGGAAACAATCTTAGATTCTAACAATTCACAATATTCCTCATTTAGTTTTAGTTGATCCCTTAAAATTTCTTGAATTTTCTTAGCCTCTTCAACTTGAGTCTTTAGATCCAAAATCATATTTTTTGATTCTTCATGTAGCTTCATCTTTGATTCATCATTTTCTTGAATTTGAATTTTTAGTTTTGAATTTTGCTTGTTGAGTCTTTTTATTTCATCTAAGAAAAAAACAAGTTATTCCTTTAGATCTACTATTGTATCATCAAGATTCATTTTTATCATTTTCTTCTTCTACATTCATATCAACATTCTCATCATACTCTTCCTCTTTTAAATCTATTTCATCATTTGTTTCACTTACAAGTTTTTCTTCTCTTTCTAAGATATCAACTTTTATTTTTGATACCATGTGTGTTCCATTTTTCACTTCATCACTTGTATTTGGTGTTTTTTGATCAACATTGTTCTTGGTATTTCCTTTTCCCTTATTCCATTTTATTTTTACAATGTGTTCTTCCAAAATCTACCTTCTAGCAATCAGGCTATCTCCAAAGGAACCTGCTCTGATACCGATTGAAGAAAACACACTTATACTAAGAGAGGGGTGAATTAGTATAATACAAATATTTATTTTTTCAAACTTAATACCACAAGAATATCAATTTCACAATGTCAATAACATAAGATGAAATACCAACACAAGTAGAACACAATTTACGTGGAAACCCTTATAGGAGAAAACCGCAACACAATATTTCTCATATATAAAAACTTCTTACAACTTTGTAGGAACCAACCAATATGAGACACCAATACTCTTAGTTCATAGGAACCAACCTACTGGAGACACCAACCACCAATAGCTAAGAAACAACTTAGAAAGAGGCACCAACCTCTCTAATATCTGCTCCAAATTTGCACTTATGATTACTCCAAAAATGATGCGGTGAATGTACCAAGGTCTGCTCCAAAAAATTCTTTAAAACAAGCACAAGATCTACCCCAGATTTTGATCCAAAACCTACTCCAAATCTGATCCAACTTTTTCTCGAAATTAGATATAGTGACTAGAAAAAATATGCTCCAAATAATGATGTGGTTTGCCTCATATAGATTACTTCTATGCTAGCATGATTCACCTCAAGGAATGCCTTCACAATTTTTCTCTATGTTGATATGGTTTTCCTTACAAGATGTCTTCACCAAAAAGGTCTTGTGCTAGTCCAATTCACCTCATATAATACCTTATAAATATACTCCAAGATTATGACAAATTTTTCTCCTAACTTACCTTCAATACAAGTATTCAATGCTCATCATATTTTTGATCTAGGTCTACTCTTATTTGGACTAATTTATTATTGGGTTTCTTGCTGATCCTTCACATATATTTCTGCTTTAAATTCACTCTTCATCTTCTCCTTAGGTCTTCTCTAAATTAGAAATATAGAAAAAACAAAATAAGGGGTTTTCTTTAAATTCACTCTTCATCTTCAAATTTTGGCTTATAGAAGCATGTGGTTGTGTCACCCTCATTCTAATTCCACCCTAGAATGTTTTGGCCTTGACCTAATTTTGAATTTGTAAATGCAAATTGTTGGTATGTGACAACTAATCATGCTATACTGTACGTTCTTCATGTATCCTTGTCGGGGTTGGGCCCCAGGTGGGGGTTTGGGAGCGACAACCCCTGAAAAGCAAGGGTTTGGGGGTGGCAACCCTCGAGAATTTTTTTTCTACCTTTTTTTGCTTTGTCATCGAAAAAGAAAAAAAATTGACTTTGTAGAACCCTAATTTTTGGAAGCTTCTAAAATCTTGTTATAAGTGGTTGGGATGGGGAGTTGTAGTATGTCATTATTCACAAGATTGTAATATGTTTTTAACTAGATAATAAAATCATTGGATGGCTGCGGTTTTGTGGATGTAGCTCAGATTGGATGAACCATGTTAAATTATCTGTGTTGTCCTATTTCTGCTATATTTTTTTTGTGTTTTATTTCTCTATTTTATTGACCAAATCTGCATTTAACTTGTTAGATATCTGCCTACTAACCCTAACAAAAATGGCGTGTGGTTGAATCTAGATATGTTTCAAAGTTGAAGATGATATAAAGATAAGGTGAGATGTTTGCATGAAAGATGAGATAGAGGTTGCAAGAAATATAGTTGTGAGATAGAGGTTGCAAGCAAGATAGTTGTGAGATAGATGCGAATTAGTGTTAATGTGATATGAAGTGAAAATCAGTGCAAAATCTAATTGCTGAGTTTTTGGATGTAGTGAGCTAAAGGTGTACTCTATTAGTCATGCATGTTTGCAAGTGTGTGAGTGAATTGTGGTGGAAATCTCTATTGCATTGAGATTGTTTTCTCTCTGTAATTTATCTCTTCTATCTTCTTTGTAATTCTATGGTAGTCAACCCTCCAAGTGGTTAACTCTTGTTGGATATAGAGTCCTGATTTGAACAATGAGTCTTGATATGGAAAATGAGCCTTTGTAATTGGTTTTGATATTATCTATATCATGAGCTAATCCTCACCATGATTTTTCCCTTATTGGGTTTTCCACCTAAATCTGGTGTTATTGTGTATGTGTGATGCTTTTAAGTTTCTGCTTTTGCACTTAATGATTAATCACATTAGCAGAGTAAAGGATTTGTGTTGATCTAATTTTTTGGTGGAAGTTCTTAAAAGTTAAAATTTTGTTACAACTGATTCACCCCCCCTCTTAGTTGTCTTGTTAAAAAATTGGTATCAAAGCTGGGTTCCTTGGAGATGAGCTTAACCGCTTAAGGAAGATCTAGGATGACATGTAAGATCACTTTTGAGTATCCTAGGTTCGACGAAACTAATTATGAAATCTATAAAATACAGATGGAAGGATATCTGGAGTATTGTGGATATGATGTTGAGAAAGCTTATAAGACTACTTACACTCCTCCAACTAATGGTCTGAGTATAACTGATGAAATTAAGGTGCATGAAAAAAGAAAAGGTGAAGTTTATTATGAAGAATAGTCTTTCACATTCTGAGTCGATTATTTTCAAAATATGAAGAATACTAAAGAAGTTTGGGATGCTTTAGAGAAGACATACGAAGGTGATGAAAAGGTCAAAGAAGAAAAGTTGCAGAATTTGGAGGCACAGTTTGAGATCCTGCATATGTATGAAGATGAGAACATTAAATCCTATGTACAAAGAGTGGATGAGATGGTAGGTGGAATGCGAGAACTTGGTGCTACAGTAGATGAACCTAGGATTGTGAAGAAGATTCTTAGAACTCTTCCTAACACATACAATGAAAATATATCAACAATTGAAGAATATGTGGATTACAAGACTTATACCAAAGATCAGTTATTGGGAACTCTAACATCTTTTGAGATTAGAAAACTAAATTTGAGAAATGATCCAAATAAGAAACTGCTTTCAAGGCTACAAGAGCTGAAGATTCAAATGAAGAAAACCTCGATGACGTAGAAGCTAACTTTGTGAGAAGGATGAGGAAAGGCTCTAGTAATTATGAAGGTAAGTTACCCTTTAAATGCTTTAGTTGTGGAGGAATAAGTCATTATGCTTCGAGATGTCCGAAAAGAGCTAGGAAGAACACAAAAATATTTAACAAAGAAAACAAAGGTAAGAAGATCAACATAACATATTATGTGAATGCGGATGCTAGAATTTTTGATGAAGAATCTGATTATGGAGATTTTGATGAAAATGAATGCTTATTCTTTGATATAAAAGATGAATCTACCTATGCTAATACTGAAAGACAGGTGAAGGAATGTTCTCCAGAGAAAGATGGAGATACTATGATATTTTCCCTACATGCTAAACAAGAAAATAAATATTGGGTTGTTGATAGTGGCTGTTCACATCACATGACCAATGATAAGAGTAAGTTTTTTAAAATTGAAAAATATGATGGAGGCTTATTTATGTTTGGAGATGATATTGGTGCCAATATTTGTGGGATAGGTTCAATAAATTTTGATGGAAAGCATAATACTGATGATGTTTACTATGTTAAGGGTTTAAGGAATAATATCTTGAGTGTTGGAAATATGTGTATTAAAGGATATAATATTGTATTTGAGGATGAGAGATGTGAAATCAAGAAAGGATCTGGAACAATGATTGATGCAAGAAAGAAGTTTGAAGGAAATATATATCAACTTAAGGGTGTTAATGGACATTGCTTTATGACTCAGATTAATGATAGTTTTCTATGGAACTGGAGAATTTTCATATGAATTTTGATAACTTGGTGATGATAAGTGCAATGCAAGCCGTAAGAGATTTACCAAGGATTATAAAGACTATTAATGCTACGTGCATGAATTTTTCAGTTTGGAAATAAAGAAAGAAACAACTTTAGATCAAAGGAAAAATCTACTACCAAACTTTTGGATTTAATTCATAAAAATCTCTATGGTCCTACAAGAGTGAGAAGTCTACAAGGTGAAATGTACTTTATGATTTTGATTGATGATTAATCTATGTACACATGGGTTACCTTTCTTAGAGAAAAATATGATGCATTAGATAGATTTAAGACATTCAAAACTATGGTAGAGAATGAAGTAAATTTGAGAATAAAGTGCCTGAGGTCTGATAGAGGTGGTGAATTCACTTCCCATGATTTTAATATGTTTTGTGAAGTACATGGAATAAAAAAATAGTTACCAGCTTTGAGATCTCCTCAACAAAATGGAGTTTTTGAAAGAAAGAACTTAACGATTCAATAGGCTACAAGATTAATGATTTGTGAAGTTGGTCTACTAGAATTTTATTGGAGAGAAGCTATACACACTACTATTTATGTATTCAATTGAGTTAAAGTGAAATCAAACAGTAGTAAAACTCCCTATGAGCTATGGTGTGGAAGAATTCTTACTATTAAGTATTTCAAGGTGTTTGGAAGAAAATGTTATATCAAACGAGATGAAGAAAATTTAGGGAATTTTGATGCTAGAAGTGATGAAGGTATTTTTATTGGATATTCTACTAAGAGAAAATCTTACAAATGTTTCAATAAAAGACTGAGGAAGATTTTAGAAAGCACAAATTCCAATGTTGATGAAGCAATGAAGAATTCAATGGAAGTTGATGTATATGTATCTGATGAACCCAAGATTGTGCAAGAGTTGAAGAAGTTGTGGAAAAACAAGAGAAGTAGAATGAAAAAGAAGAAGAATCTTTGATGGTGTCCCCAAAGACACCTAAATATGTGTAGAAAAATCATTCAAAAGATCAAATTATTGGAGACAAGAGAAAAGGAGTATTGACAAGAAGCAAAGTTGCTGCTACTAGTGAGATAAATCTGTGTTTACTTTCCGAAATTGAACCAAAGACTATGAGTGAAGCATGTAATGATGAAAATTGGATGAAAGTTATGGAAGAAGAACTTATGCAGATTGAGAAGAACCAAACTTGGGAATTGGTCCCTAGACTGACAGATAAAAATATATTTAGATCAAAATGGGTATTTAGAAACAAGTTGAATGAGAAAAAAGTAGTTAGAAATAAAGAAAGGCTTGTGTGTAAGGGTTACTCACAAGTAGAAGGTATAGATTTTTAGGAGACTTTTTCTCCCATGGAAAGAATGGAAGCTATCAAGATGTTTTTAGTGTTTTCTACTCATAAAGATTTCAAAGTCTATTAGATGGATGTTAAGTCTACATTCTTGAATGATGAGTTAGAGGAAGAGGTCTACATGGAACAAACAAAAGGATTTCATTTGTTAGATCAACCAATTATGGTTTGCAAATTGAATAAGGCTTTATATGGATTGAAGAAATTTCCTAGAGCTTGGTATGCAAGGTTAGATAAATATTTGATTTAGCAAGGTTTCAACAAAGGTACAACAAATAATAATTTGTATTTTAAAATTGAAAATGACAAGATCTTGATAGTGGTTTTATATGTTGATGACATTATCTTTGGAGGAAATAAAACTATGTGCAAAAGTTTGTTGAAGAGATGCAAAAAGAGTTTTAGATGTCTATGTTTGGTGAGATGAATTTATTTCTTGGGCTACAAATCAATTAGACAGAGAAAGGGATTTTTAAAATACAAATAGTAATTTGTATTTTAAAATTGAAAATGACAAGATCTTGATAGTGGTTTTATATGTTGATGACATTATCTTTGGAGGAAATAAAACTATGTGCAAAAGTTTGTTGAAGAGATGCAAAATTTTTTTTAGATGTCTATGTTTGGTGAGATGAATTTATTTCTTGGGCTACAAATCAATCAAACAGAGAAAGGGATTTTTATTTCACAATCAAATTATGTAAGAGAAATGTTGAAGAAATTTGAATGAATGGTTCCAAACTGGTATGTACTCCTATGGTGATTGGTTGTGAATTGAGTAAAGATGATGATTCACCTAAGGCTAATCAGAGAAAATATAGATATATGATTGGAGGACTATTGTATTTAACTGCTACTAGATCAGATATCATGCATGCAATTTATCTTGTGGCTAGATTTCAAGAAGATCCTAAAGAAACACATGTTGGTGCTGTTAAGAGAATTTTTAGATATTTGAATGACACTCCGGATTATGGATTATGGTATCCTAGGGATACCGATTTTACACTAAGGGCTTATACATATACAGATTGGGCTAGCTGTGTAGACAAAATAAAAAGTATAAGTGGTGGTACATTCTTTCTTTCTTGCATATTTGGTGGCTTGGTTAAATAAAAAGCAAGATTTAGTTTCCTTATCCACTGTTGAAGCTGGGTATATTACCGTAGCATCTTGCTATACACAAGTTTTGTGGGTGAGAAAGAAATTGAAAGATATTCGATTAATGTATGATGATCCTATTTCTATCTTATGTGATAATGCAAATGCAATTAACATTTCAAAGAATATAGTGATGCACTCGAGGACAAAGCATATATCTATCATGTATCACTTTTTGAGAGAGAAGGTTGTGGAAAATGTAGTAAAAATTGAGTATGTACCTACAAAGAATCAAGTTTCTGACATATTTATGAAGACTCTTCCTAAAGATACTTTTGAGTATCTTCGAGAGAAGTTGGGGGTCATTACCCCAACTTTCTTAAACTAGATGCATCATTTCAGTGGGTCTATGGATCTATCTTTCTTATGGAATGATGTTTTGGTGGCTACCTCTTAGGGAGAGTAGTTAATGTCATGTGTTGTCATTGAAAGAGTATTGTGTTCTTAATGTCAAAGGGGAAATCAATGTAAAATGTATTTTTCCTTTTCCATTGATGTCAAAGGGGGAGAGAAAGCTATGTGAGAGATAAAGTATCATGTGAAAAAGATTATCTACTAAGGGGGAGAAGCAAAATTGTAAAATCATGAGGAAGTATGTTCAGAGCTGGTGGGTTGTATTTGATGATTTTTCACATCATGTGTTGCCATCAATGAAAAAGGGGGAGATTATTGCAAATATGAAGCAATTATGAAGGCATTGTCATTAATGTCAACTAGTTAACTAGTTTTCCATTGGTTGCTATTTTCATTGATGTTACACATAATGGTTATTGATTGTTTATGTCCAGGATATTGAGAAAATTGTAATGAAGAAAGGTTGTAGGTATTTATTGGTTGCTTTGGTTTTACTCCGATATTTTCTCCTATGTTCGTGTGGTTCAGATATGTTGATCATGATTGTTGGAAGTTTCTATATCCAGATTTTGGGTTTTTGGATCGTTGTTCAATGTGAGTTATGTTCACCAGTTGTGAACTATGTTTTTTAGTGTATCTAGTTGAGGTCCAGGAGAAATGTAGTTGCTCTAGATTTCTTCTCATTTGAGGCTTATGACTTTCAGTTTTGAGTATAAGCTATTGGGAATGTTTTCAGGTTGATTTTGTTATTTGGAAAGTTTGGAATGTGTTAATGTTGCATGTGCTTAATTGATTTATGTGTTTTACACTGGTTTGGCCAACCTTGTGTTTAACACTAATTTCGAGGCTTATGGAAGCATGCTGAAGTGTGTGGTTGTGTCACCCTCATTCTAATTCCACCCTAGAATGTTTGGCACCAACCTAATTTGAATTTGTAAATGCAAATGGTGTGTGGCCGACTTTGGATATTTTTCAAAGTTGAAGACAGTATAAATATATCATGAGATGTTTATGTGAAAGATGAGATATAGGTTGCAAGCAAGATAGTTGTGAGATAGAGGTTTCAAGAAAGATAGTTGTGAGATAGAGGTTGCAAGAAAGATAGTTGTGAGATAGATGCAAATCAATGTGTATGTGATACAAAGAGGTGCAAATCAATGTGAAATCTATTTGTTGAGTTTTCAGATGTAGTGAGCTAAAGGTGTACTCTATCATTCATGCATGTCTACAAGTGTGTGAGTGAATTGTGGTGGAAATATCTGTTGCATTAAGATTGTTTTATCTTTGTAACATATCTCTTCTATCTTCTTTGTAATTCTATTCTAGGGAGCCCTCTACGTGGTTAACCCTTGTTCGATAGTGAGTCCTAATCTGGACAATGAGTCCTATTTTTTGTAGTGAGACTTCCTTGGCAGTGAGCCTTTGTAATCGGTTTTGATATTCTCTATATTGTGAGCTAATCCTCACCGTGGTTTTTCTCTTATTGGGTTTTCTATGTAAAACTAGTGTTATTGTGTATGCGTGATGCTTTTCAATTTTTTCTTTTGCACTTAATGATTAATCACATTAGCAAAGTAAAGGATTTGTGTTGATCGAATTTTCTGGTGAAAGTTCTTAAAGGTTAAAATTTTGTTGCAACTGATTCAGCCCCCCTCTCATTTGTCTTGTTAAACAATATCCACCTTAGATATACTTCTAAAGTCTGGAAAATAATACTTTAGAATCTGCTCATACTCTTCATTAATTTCTACTCATAAAGTCTAAAACCATCTGCTCATGAGGTCCTAAAATAATCTACTCATAATATTAATTTTTTTTCTCCTATAAGCTTCTTGGATCTGCTCTAAGATATACTCAAATCTACCTTGAAATAGGAATGATATTTAATTGAGTGCTTGATTAATGAACCTCCAACCTTCTTCTATATATATCTTGTGATGATACCTCTTCACCAACCAATGGATCCCTTCTTACTAGGTTGGCCAAGGAAAAAATAAATAAATTTAATTTAATTTGCAACTTCCTTGGATTTGGGGCATCAACTTCAAAGGGGTTAGCCCCTTTTATAAATTCATATATTTATTATTTGAATCTTCATGCCCAATATGGGTGATCAAATCAAGAGGATTGGTCCAATAAATAAGATTTATTTATTTTGAAATTTAAATTACCTAGGGTTAGCTCACATAGATAAATATAAAAATTTATCTATTAAATGCAATTCAAAGTCTAGTTTTAGGTGAAAAAAATGATTCCTTCATTTCTTACTAATGTTTTGCTGATGAAGTTGGCCATGATCATGATTTGATTCAACAATAGGGTGTATTATGATAGTGATAAGATTTTGAAAGATTTTCCTTTGACATTAATGATACCAATATGTTGACAACAATGTTTTGTTGACGAATTCGACCATGATCATGATTCGCTTCAACAATAGGGTGTCATATGACTAATCAGATTATGAAAGCTTATTTTTTGACATCAATGACAATAATATGATGACAATAATGAATTCCTTTGAAATTAATTTCAAAATTATCTTCTTACCTTTGATATCAGTGACAAATTCCAATGATCTTGTTTATTCACTTTAACCTCAATGATAAATTCCAACACATTGTGCTTCTAAATGTCCTTTTGAAGAAAATGAAAATAGTAGCAAGGGTTTAAAGAGGAACAAATTCAAGAGAAACCTCCTTTCCAAAGAAGACTACAACTCCTTAGAAGAAGGAGATCACTACTCATCAGATGCTGAAAGGGGAGAATCCCTATTCATGGGCATGGTGATCTTTGATGGTTTAGAAAAGACCGTGGATGAAGAAGAAGGTGAACTTATTTTCACTCTTAAAGACTTGGAATTTACAAGGAAAGAGAAAAAAGAAAAAAATCCCTAATTGAAGCCAAGACAAATGAATGCACAAAGCTCGAGAAAGAGATCCTTTTACTCAAAAAGGAATTGGAGAAAGTAAAGTCTAAAAATTTGGATAACTTTGAAGAAGTAGATATCATTCCAGTCAAGCCTCAAGGAAGACCTTTCCAAACAAGAATATTATTTAAAAATAGGTTCAATCATACATTTTTTGGTTATTGTTTCATCTCCAAAATGTTAGGAAAATTTAAAGTGTGGAACAAACTCTCCTAATGTCAAAACTATGAGAAGAATGCAGACATGTCTTCAAATTTTACAATTACAATCCACTAAGATGCACATGAAAGGGATAAAAAAATAGAGAAATAAACACATACACAATTGGACACTAGATTTACATGGGAAAACCCTTAAGGGAGAAAACCCACCACACCAAAGAAAGATTACTTGTATTATAGTAATTGAATTACATACAAGTTACAAAATCTCCTTTTAGATGTCAATTATACAACAACAACATTTCCCTGATCAACCTTGTACATAAAAACACTTTTATAATGCTCTCCAAAAGCATACAATGAAATTCACACACTTCATAATGTCTTACTGTTCCAATGCTCATACAACATACAGTTCAAAAAAATAACAATTCGAACCCATGATCAGTTGCACACATTGCAATTTATCCCACAACCATGGTCAATTCATTATTTCAACCAATAGTTCGGTTCATCTTCTAGTTCAACTGCATTGCGTATTGGTGAGACAATAGTCCATGTCTCATCGATGCCAAATTGCTCATTTGAAAATCGCACACACTACTGTCTTCTATCACTTGATCGGTCAAACCTGGGTGATGTCTCTCCAACCAAACACCATTGAGATGAGTACACACCTTGGTGGAAGTTTCCAAAGTTCATCTGACAGTTCATGTTCTACCAATGGAGTTCCTGCTTGTTCAGCTCATCGGCAAGACTCACTCCGATCACAATCCTCAGCCAAACATTAACCATCAGAAGAGGATCTTGAAGCTAGACCGAAGTCATGTTTCCCACTGATGAAGAACCATCAAATAGACTCATGCTGATCATACCCCATTGGTCGGATGTCAACCATTGGATGGAGATCTCAAAGCTATGCCAAATTCATACTTCCCATCGATGAAGAACCATCGACAGGACTCATGCCGATCATCACCCATTGATCAAACTACTACTGTTGGTCTGATCTTTCTAGGCCCTACCGAGGACCAAAGTTAGCTCGACGGAGTACCATCGGCAAGACTCTCACCAATCATCACCTTCCAGTTAGATTCCTACCTTCTCCGAGAGATAGAGAACTTCCATCGATTGTTCATGTCATACCGATGGATCTCGGTGGCAAGAACGACCATTAGTCACATTGACATGATCATTTTGAACCTTTAGGAACAAGCTACTTGTCGGAAAGATAGTCCAAATGTCTCACCGATTTTTCTTTCTCAAGAGTTTCATGTCAGTAAGTTTGAGGCACATTTTCCAACACAAAAAGTATGGTCATAAGGTTATGAATTGAAAATCTGAAATGAATAGAATAAATTCTATAAGTAGGAATTCTCTTGCTTCACTAGTGGATGTCAATGTGATATGTCAAATTTGCAACAATGTTGGACATATAACAAAATATTGCAGAAGTGGATTAGCAAAATCAAAACTTAGATGACAAATGTTATTGAGCAAGTCAAGGTGAATGACACTTCCAAGAGAGAGGAACAAACAATGAGGTTGAAAATTCAATGGTTTTCCAAACAACATTTTATGCTAAAAGGTAAACAAATATTTGGGTAATAGACAATGGTTCTTCAAGGCACATGACAGGTAACAAAATAAAATTCATCAATCTTTTTAAGTGGAATGGAAGATCATTCAAGTTTCAAGATAATTCATTTGAAAATATTTATGGAAAGGGCACCATAAGTATTGATGGAAAATATAGGACATAAGATGTTCTTTATGTTGAAGGTCTCAAGCACAATATTCTCAGTGTAATTCAAATATGCAACAAATGATACAATCACATATTTATGATCAAGGGTGTAAAATCAGAAGAGAAAAATCTGATAGATTGGTGGCAGAAGGATCTAGGACAAAAAACAGCTTATATAATCTAAAGGGTGTTAAGGGGAGAATTTGTCTTCTAGGATAGACAAGTGAGTGTTGGATATGGCACAAGAGGATGATACACATCAACTTTGATAATCTTATGAAGATCAGATCAATACAAGTAGTAAGAGATATGTCAAATATTATCAAGCCTACAAGAACCTTGTATAAAGAGTGTTAGATTGGGAAGCAAACATGGATAAGATTCAAGACCAAAGAGTATTCTTCTAAAAGGTCATTGGAACTAATTCATATTGATTTTTGTGGACCTACTAGGACAAAGAGTCTCCAAAGTGAAAGGCATTTTATGTTTCCCATTGATGATTTCACTAGGATGACTTGGGCTACATTCTTAAAATAAAAATTAGAAGTCTTAAGTAGATTTAATATTTTCAAGTCAATGGTTGAAAATGAAATGAATGCTAGAATCAAGTGTTTAAGGTTTTAAAGAGGTGGTGAGTTCACATCAAATGAATTTGAGGATTTTTTTGAAGAACATGGAATAAAGAGGCATCTATCTGCTACTAGAACTCCTCAACAAAATGTAGTGAAAAGGTGTTGGGTGAAAATTTTGTAATCCCTTTTAATAGATTACAAAACTCAATTTCATCCACAGTTATGTGAGATAGAATCTCTCCTCTTGGAAAGGGGAGGCACCCTTGTTACTGCTTATTGAAACTAAGGAAAACTAATCAGATATTTACACCAATGTACACAATAATAACGATATGGGGGTGTGTCATATTCATGATTCTCTCTTTTTTCAAAGAATATATTTTACAATGTTTCACAATTTTAATCTCTGGATGCAATACAACTTCAAATTAAACCTAAGCAGTAATTCCAATACTCCTAACTTGTCAAAGAAAAGTCTAGGAATACCAATATGATAAAGACAAGTAACAAGTAAGAAAGATCATGGAGGCACAAAGTCGTTCCATAGTTTCCGATAGTGAATCCTTCAAAATAGTAACCGACATTGTAAAAGAAGCACAAAGTCTTTGATATACTCCACAATTAATCCTGACAACAACATGAATAAAGATAAGCATAAAGTCTTATAAATAATTCACCAATAACATCAGGAATATCACAATCTCATGCAATGGGTGTAGCTCAAAGTCTACATAGAATTACTCAAAAGCCCTTTCAATCTCAATTACTAATCACTATCAATTCAATCAAATAAAAAGATAATTGTCCCCAACAAAAATTTTGGTGTGCAACTTAGCTTCTTTATTGATCAAAAATATATTCACAAAAATGAACTCAAAGTTTCAATATTTGCTTCACAATTGGGCAACACTTCGTTGCATAAGATAAAAGGTAAATAATACAATAGAATCCTCTCTTATTTATAGATGGGAGAGGAGAGCTAATCTAGGAAAAAACCTAACCAACTAGTTGACTTATTCAAAAATGTTGTCCATGAATGTAGGAATATATATATGCTTTTACATGTAATTGCATTTTTTAAAATGAAATGTAAAATGTCAAAACCTATCTACATAAAGCATAGAAAAAAGCATGAGAACTATCTAACTATGGAGATGCAAGAATATTTTATGGTTCCTTTCTCTTGGCTCAAAATTATTCATAGTTCTTCTTAATCTCTTGCATGGTTGCCTCATCTGGTCCAACGGTGTAGTCAATGATTTTGTGAAATTTTGTGATTGACTTCCATGTAGATGAGAAAATATTTTTGCACCTATCTAGATGTGTCTTGAGGTTTTCTAGAGAAAGCCATACATCACAAAAGGCATATATTGAAGTCTTTGAAAATGCTTCATCTTCCAGCTACTTTAGGACAACTTCTTTGAAAATCTAGGCAATCTCACTTACCGAGAGGAAGGTATGATCCTCATCAAGGAGTTTTGTCAAAAAATCCTCAATTCCATTTACCATAATAATACGATGTCCTTTGAAATAGTCTCACACTTGTTGTATGTCCTTGATGAGGGTTTTGATAAATTGTATACAGTTCTTAAGAGACTCTTTTATTTCCACATACCTTTCTTTATCAAGAAATTCCCCAACTTCCAGCAGTTTTCTCAAATTTTTCTCTTTCATTTGTAACCAAAATCTGGCACTTTGTTCCATCTCTTTTTGTTCCCTGGAAAGTGTTCCTTCTACTTTTTTGAATTTCAATTTCATCTTGGATACTTGGACAATATTTTCATCAGCAATAGTTATGAGTTGCAAGCCTTGATCTATTATTCCATCTACAAACTTATACAACACTTTAGCTTTGAAATAATACTTTTCCACTTTCTGCACTGCTGGTTATTCAACATTTACCATAGTCATCTGCTGCACATTATTTGAGGTACCTATGATCTTTTTCAAAACTAATGCATACCATTCAAACTTCTCTTTATACATATTCATGGCTTTTTCCATCTTATGAAGTCTATCTGACAATGCATCCAAAGTCACTTGTGCATCTTCCTTGGCACTTGCATTAGTTACCTTCCCAAGTTGAACCCTAGTCATGGTGTAATCTTCCATACTTACATCACCCTTATCTTGTGGAGGTATTCCAATATCCACATACTTATGTCTTGATTTGTCCACATGTAGTCTAGAATGAATCTTTTCCTTCTTTTTCCCTTTGGATTTTGGAAGTACTATGTCTTCAAGATCTAGCTCATCAGGAGAAATCATCCGTTTCTTACGCTTAGATACTTGAGAAATTAACTGAGGAAGAAATGAAGTATTACCTTCTTGACTCACCGCTAATTCCCGTGTAATAGCCACATCTATAAAAACAAGTGTTATGGTAACAATTGGTGTTGTATCTGTCATGATTGCACTAGGAGTTTTCAAAATGGGTGGATCCTACAATGATTTTCATAAACTAATCAAACTCAACTAGGGAAGAAATATCATATGATGGAGAGGATAGACTTGGGATAGATGATGGGGAACCTGAGGATACATCAACACTTTGAAAGATGGAATCCACAGAGGGAGTGGAAAGGATTGATGGTGCATGTAGAGTTGTTGTAGGAGGAGGTGAAGTAGGAAGAGGAGGTGGAGGAGTAGTGGGATTTGGAGGAGTATGAGGAGTAGTGGTAGTAATAGGTGATGATGTACGAGGGGGACTACCAACAATATTCTCATGGGGAGATAACTGAATTTCCTCATCATCCCTTTCATCTTCCTCATTACCTTTCTCCTCTCTATGATCCTCTTCTATCTGTTCATCTTCTACTGATTCTTCTTCTGTGGACTCTTCTTCTGCAAACTCTTCTGATTCCTCACTTTCATTTCCTTCTTCTTCTCCTCCTGATTGTTCATTAGATGCAAGTTCTTGTTCTTCACCAGATAGCCGTTCTTCCTCAGTAGCATGTTCCTCTTAAGTGGTTTGCACTGTACCTTTTCCACAAGTGAATTTAATCTTAGGAACTTTTTTTGAAGAAGAGGCGGTATCGGAAGCCTTGTGTTTAGCTCAAAGTTCCTATTGGAGGCTAGCTTCACCTTATGATGTTTCTCCCTTAGACTCTGTTCTAAAAGAATTTAATCAAAAACCATGCCTCTACAACCATTCATTTGTGTTATGTAGAATAGGAGAAAGTATTTACTTGATGGAAATGCTCTCCTTCTTAGACCACTAAACTAGAGAGAAAGACATATTGTCAATCTCCTTTTCTTCATATGCATAATCCATAATATCATTGGGATCTTAAAAATCCTCTGGAATATTAGCCAAGCCTAGGTCTCTGATCTACTCCATAGTTAACTTGCAAAAATCCATTCTTCAGATGTCTTCTTCATCTCTACATCCAAACCATATATCCTCAAAATGATAAACATGGCAGTGATACTTTTTGAGTTTTCTATTCAAATTTTTGTAATAAAAATCAAATATGTACCTATATGACCTTATGGTCATAATATGCATTTCTGCTGCTATTGATTTTTCCTTTTGCACACTCTAAATAATATACCTTCCATTAGTAATTGGAAACCTAAATCCTGTCTTGTGGATTTCCTGGCATTTTTTATGGACTGTAATCAAATGTCTGCATAATTTTATTAATATCCACTTGTCAGAGGGATATCTAGGTAACATGTACGGGAACCTAGTTTAGCACCCTAATCTCAAATATATAAAAGTAGGAAACTACAAGAAGATACATCCAAACTTAATAGCAACTTTGAAGGCTTTGTCTTATACTCTTTTCTTCTCTAGAGCTAGATAAAATAGGAAGAGAAAAGGTAAAAAGAATGCCTCATTGAATCTCTTGAAATGCTTGATACTTCCTCTCAAAGTGATCTAAGGGTATAAATCATATATTGGAACAACACTTCTCTTGAATTTCATTGTCAATCTTGGAAATTGCCCCATGAAAACAATAACATATACTAGGTAGGAAGTCATATAAAAATTCAAGGTGGTTTGCACATTGATTAACTACTCATGAATCTCATTGCTAATATGTGAACCCCAATCTATATGTGCTTTTCTCCTCCTAATGATTCAAATATACTTGTACATCCAATCTTGGAAATGGAATGAAATGGGTAAATCTTTCACCCTGCTAAGAAGAGTAATCATATCTCGAACATATTCCTTGAAATCACTTCATGGAAGACCTTTGGGCCATCTAGAGATGGTGGGCCTTAGAGTCTTCAACCATTGTGAATTGATCAACTGTTTAGCTTTGTTTAGATATTTGTCATAAACCTCTTGTGCTTGTTGAATGGAAATATTTGTATACTTCTCCATGTGCGGAACCATGAAAACAATATCAAAGAACTTAGGACCCAATCTCATCATAATGTGCCCAGAAGAATATTTGAAACTTCTATCATCCTTGATATAATGGGATGCAACTTGAAGAACAAATTCTGGGTAGTGAGCACCAATTGGAAATGAAGCCACTCGAGGTAGGTTGCTATGGAAAATTGCCTACAAATTCTCTTCCAACGGTTTCTTCTTTGTCCTCTTTAAAAAATCTTCCATATCAAGATGACCAATCTCCATGTATTTGATCTCATAGATCTTTGACGTCACAATGGTAGGTGGGTAAACACATTGATACTTGTACTTCATTTTCTCTTTTTTGGAAGATGATGGAGATTCTTCTATTGTCATTAAAATTGCAAAAGACCACTGAAAACTACCTCTAAAGAAGACTTGATGGGAACTGAAGGCAACTACAAGGAAACATGGATTAATAAGATGTTAAAAGAATATGTGTTATGAGATAAAATGGAACACGTGAAGCTAGAAAATAATTTTGGAATGAGCAAACATGAGCTATGAAGCACAAAAAATGGAGTAATAACGGTGGAACGAAGTTTAGAAAGAAATTTGAAATGATTTTTGAGTGTTTAATGAAAGTCTATTTTTTGTGGAAGGGTGCTGAAAATAAATGCCCTTACATCTTGGAAGATCTGCATTTGATGCAAGAACGTTAAAAATTAGTGCTCCAACATGCCTTGGAAGAGCTTGGAAACATTTTTTGCACAAGCGTTGAAAAATCTGTGCTTTGACATATTGGGAAGATCAACTTGTACAAGCGACATAAAATAGTGCTTGTGCATTTCACTCTTAAGAGGAAACTTTACAAACAAGGGTGGTGAAAATCATAGCCCATGCATGAAAGATACATATCTATAAGTTGCGGGAGCGGTAATTTACACTGCTCCTGCATTTCCTTCATTTGAGTTGCAAGAAAACATATGGAAATGTTGGGGCAAAAACAAATACTGCCCTGACATGTAGAGGAAAGAAAATAAAATTGTGGGAGCGGTAAATTTCACCGCTCCAACATGTATGGAAAGACTTGCATTTTGAAAAAGTGGTAAATTTTTCCACTTTGGATCATCTATGAACATTTAGGGCATCCGAGGAAGGATAGAGTGCATAACGACAATAATTTAACACTTGATCTTGGGAAGGTAACTTAAGAAAAAACAAGGAAAAGAAAATGATAGACATGAAAACCCTACAAAAAACTAGGGTAAACCAGAAACAAAAGAACAAAGAAACAATGATAGAAGAAAGATTAGGAACAATGGAAAATATAAAAGAAGATACAATAAAGATCATAATGAACCATATAAAAAAAATTCAAGACAACAAATAATGATAATGAGAAAAAATAAAAACATACCTCTAAACAAAATGAAGGAAGTACAAACCCTAGGTTGATGAAGAAATAAGAAGGCACATGAAATCCGGAGAAAATCCAAGCTTCCAAGAGGTCACAAGGTACTCACAGGGAGGAAGAAGTTGAAAACAAAGGGAGATGAGAAGAGATGATGATTAGAAGACTTAAAAAGTGATTTAAAATTCATTAATAGGTCGCCATTAATGAACACAAAGTCCATTAATTCACGCATGAGAAACTAGGTGGAAATATGCAAGGACGATGAAAATCACTGCTCTTGCAAGTTCAAAATTGTCAAAAGTGCAAAAACAACAATTTTTTTTGCTTAGACATGCACAAGGACTACATAAAAACTTCACATGCAATAGTGCTAAAAATCAACGCTCTAACAAATGAAAATGAGAGAGAAGTGTAGGAGCGTTGAAAATCAATGCTTTGACACTTAAAGAACTTTTAAATCCTACTCATGTAGGAGCACTGAAAATCAATGCTCTTACATGAGCAATTTTTTTTGTAACTCTTGGAAGATAAAAAATAAAACATTTATTTTGAATATTTTTGAGAAACGACGAAGGAGGAGCACTTGAATGGAAAATTCAAGGATCAAGACTACGCATTAAGGCCAGTTGAAATTTTCCTCATTTTGTGTACTTGAAGTACATAGGTCTACAAAATGGACCAGTTTCGTAGGGGGTTATCTCGTGAATCGAGTGCAACTGGATTCAAGGATAACAAAAGGAAGAATATAAATATTTAGGAGATGGAAAGAACAATGTTGAATGAATCCAAGTTTCCTGATGTATATTGAAAAGATGTAGTCTATACTACTAGCTATATTCTTAACAAAGGACAATTAAGAGTGAACATGACCAAGATTCCTTATGAGCTAGGGTATGAGAGACCAACAACTATCAAGTACTTCATATTTTTTGGAAGAAAATGTTACATCAAAAGGGATGAAGAATGTTTTGGAAAATTTGACTCAAGATCTAATGAAGGAATCTTTCTTGGATACTCAATTAGGAGCAAAGCTTACAAGTGCTATAATAATATACTAAGGAAGATAGTTGAGAGTGTAAATGTTGGGTTGATGAAGAGTCACATAAAATCACACATGAGAAAGAAGACTGTTGGTCTGATGAACCTATCCGAATAGAAGATGAAGAAGAAATTGAATAAAAGGAAGAAATACAAGATAATATTACTAAGACTCTTGCCAAGTATGTTCAAAAGAATCACCCATAAGATCAAATAATTGGAGATAAGAATGAAGGATTGAAAACTAGAAGAATATTTTCAAGGGAAATTGAATAGGTAATTTTTATTTACTATCAAGAATAGAACCTAAATTTTTTGCTGATGCTAGAAAGGATGACGAATGGATACAAGAAATGGAAGAACTAAATCAAATAGAAAAAAAATAAACTTGGGAATTGGTGCCAAGGCCCACAAATAAAAATGTGATAGGGACAAAATGGGTATTCATAAATAAATTGAATGAAGATAGAGAGGTGGTGAGAAAAAAAGAAAGGTTGGTGTGAAAAGATTATTCACAAGTGGAAGGAATTGATTTTGAGGAGACATTTTCTCTAGTTGCAAGAATGAAAGTAATCAAAATTTTTCTTGCATTTGTAGTTCACAAGGATTTCAAGGTATATCAGATGGATGTTAAATCTACCTTCTTGAATGGTGACTTAGACAAAATCTACATAGAGCATCTTGATGGATTTCAGCTATCAAAAGACCCAAACATGGTATGTAGACTTAAAGCTTTATATGGTCTCAAACAAGCCCTAGGACTTGTATGCAAGGTTGGACAAGTATTTACTCTAGCAAGGCTTCAAGAAAGGTACTGCAAATAGTAATCTTTATATCAAAATTGAGGATGAGAAAATTATAATAGTTGTTGTATAGATGATATAATCATTGGTGGAAATGATTAAACATGTAAGAAGTTTGTATAAGATTTGTAGAAGGAATTTGGAATGTATACAATAGGTGAGCTATCATTCTTTCTTGGAATCCAAATTTCTGAATTAGATGATGGTAGTTTTATCTCTCAAGTGAAGTATGTCATGGAGATGTTAAAGAAGTTTGGTACGCAAGTTTTCAAACTAGTGAGTACTCCTATGGTAATGGGTTGTCATTTGAGCAAATATGAAGAGTCACCTCAGGCTAATCAGACTCTGTATAGGTCTATTATTGGGGGCCTATTGTACTTAACAACATCAAGGTCTGACATTATGCAAACTATCTACTTGGTTGCAAGGTTTCAAATTGATCTAAGAGAAAATCATGTGAAGGTAGTCAAGAGGATTTTAAGGTATTCAAAGAGAACTTCAGATTATGGATTATGGTATCAAAAAGGTGATGAATTTTCCATGAGTGCATATGTTGATGCAGACTGGGCTAGAAGTGTTGATGATAGAAGACATACCAGTGGTGGAGCTTTCTTTTTGGGAGATAGATTGGTCTCATGGTTTAGTAAGAAGCATGATTTAGCGTCCTTGTCAACAACATAATTAGAGTATATAGTTGTAGTATCCTATTGCACTCAAGTGTTGTGGATGAAACACACATTAAATGATATCAAGGTAATATATGATGAGCCCATTCTTATTCTATGTGAAAATATAAGTGCCATCAATATTTCAAAGAAACTAGTGATGCATTCTAGAACCAAACACATATCTATCAAGTATCACTTTTTAAGAGAGAATGTTGCAAATCAAGAGGTAAAATTGGAATATGTACCTACAAAGGATCATGTTGTAGATATCCTTACAAAGGAACTTTGTAAGGACACATTTGAATATATTAGACAAAATTTATCCCTAGATTGATAAAGGCTACCTCTCAGGGGGACCAAGTAGGAATAATATTAGATGGATGATAAGGTTTGTGCAGATGGGGGGATCTTGTATGTTGTTGTAGGCATAGAGGAAGACCACTAGCCTTTTACCCTTGATGCCAAAGGGGGATAAATTGCATATTAGGTTAGTGTTTCCATCAATGCCAAAGGGGGAGATTGTTGCATGTGTTATCATTGATGTCAATAGAGTGGTATTGTGGAAGGTTGCATGTGATGTAAAAAAAGTGGTCATCAACGATTTCAAAAGGGCAAGAGTTCATGTTGGTGTAAATAAATTCTTGTATCTAGTTAATTCATTACTAATGGACTTATTTACATGTTAAGTTTACTTAGGTCCTAGGAAAGAATCTTTCTAGGTGTTAGTTGTCATTAGTTGTTATCTTATCTTTTAAATTGTAACACATGTGACCTAGGTAGCTGTGATAAGTTGTCTCATGTTATATGATTAAGACACTTGTCATAATCTTATGAAATCTTGTATCTCACCTTGGCTATATAACCAAGGGGTCTCTACTACATTGTACACATACCTATAATTGAATCATAATTGATAAGAATGTAGTTTATTCTTGTCATATTCAGATCTTCTCTCTTTGTGCTTTCCATTTGGCCTCTAGTTCTTGGGTGACTATCTCCATAGCTAATTCTAACATGGTATCAAAGTGGGTTGGGAGCCATTAGATAGCCATTTTCTAAAGAGATTTTGGTAAATCTTGAAGATTTGAGAATGCTCTTCTCTTGCATCACATGATGATCTGGAGAATCAAAAAAACTTGATAGAAATACAAGATTTTGGGGGGTTCCATTTTTGGCTCTTTATTGAAGGTTCAAATTAGAGCTTTCTAGTGCAAATATAACCTCACCATTGAGTTTAGAGGGTTCAAGATAGTCAATTTTTCCTTTTGTTTCATCCAAATCAGACATATGAGGCCAAATCTATGAGGGTTTGAAGCTAAAAAATGGTTGCCAGATCTAGAAGGTAGCTACATTTTTGGAGCATTTTGGGTCAAATCTGACCCTGCCATCATGTCTAGAAGAGCCAAAAACCCTAAGATCGACTGCCAATTCATTGAATTTGGAGCAGTTATCCGTTGCAGAATTTTTTTTGCCTAGGGAGCCGTACGACCCCCCAAGTCATCATAATTGTAGGGTGGTCCAAATTTTTTCAATTTTCGCTGATTTTTTTTCTTTTTTACTGCTTAAATATTTTGCAAATATTTTATTTCAAAAATAAAAAAGAGGTGAAATTTCGTTTTCTATGGATTAAATCAGGTTCGTAGAGTACCTGCTAATAGCAGGTACCTATGGTACTAGGAGGGTACCTCTGCCATTTTTTTCCCGCCACGTGGCATACTTTCCCCACCACACCCCCCCCCCCAACAACTTCAGGCGTCAAATTTTTATAAAACCGACATTGCAAATTAATATTGACTAGTTAAATAAATAAAACATGAAAAAGATTTATAAATTGGTACAAAAAGGAGATTCCAAGCATATTTAGTCATAAGATTCCAGCATCAAAGAATCTTCTAGCAGGATTCCACCAAACTCGTGACAATCAGTTAAACGTCAAAATTAAGCCCGCATTTTCAACATATTCTTTGCAGGGCCAAATATTCTTTTTTGATGGCTATGTGGATGTCAAATTTAATCTAGTGAAGTGCTAACATCAGCATGACATCAACACATTTTTAAAAATTTTCCACCCCCTCTCCATTTGCATTTTCATTTTTGTAGTTGATTTTCAAATGCAAACATCTTGCTCATACGATACCCAATTTGCGAGCAATTTTTTTCGATTTGGGGAAAATTTTGCACTCTTCATAGTGGTGTAATAATTTTTTGGTTTTGGTGTTTTGTTTTTCTAGAAATTGCAGATTCTCACAGGTGTTGTTGCTTCATCCTCATTTTGGGAACTTCTGGGGCTCATATCTTGCTCGTATGGTAACATTTTTGGGTGTAGTTTTTCTAAAAGTACATAATTTTTTGTGTAATTTTCAGTGGTATGATCAGATTGATCTCATTTTGTACCAAAAATTGTACTTTATTTTGTGGCCTATTTTGGCATCTATAAGCACTAAGATCAAGTCTAGCTTGTTGTTTTTGGCATCTAGCAACTGTAAACACACTAAATATAAAGTACCACAAATTAGATATTGCTTGGGGGGTTTCATGATTGTGTAATTTGGGTGGGGGTAATATTTTTCCTTTGTTGGCTTATGTCTCTTGATTGGTCTATTGTGTGACTAGAATTGAGGAGTTTAATATGGGAATCAAAACACATCCTGCTATAATAAGGTTAAATCGATGGAACTTTAATTCTTGGTGAGATGGAATCCTAACACATTATAGGTGGCTTAATAATTTTCCATATCTCTATGGAATGGTTCCTAAACCTTCATCAAAGTGGAAGAGAGTTGTGTGGGACATAAAAACAAAACATATCCTAGGAGTAGTTGGTTGTAGTTATGATATTGATACACAAATGACCATTGATGGTATTGAGATCCCTCATGACCTTATGAACAGACTTTTGGGAGATGTATGGAGACTTGAATGAACCTCCATTCCCAGAGGATCTTGTTGCGGATTGTCTTATTCCACTTGCAAAGTTTCAAACTATTGATGACAAAACAACTGAAACACTTGTTGATTGGGAAAGGTATGGTAGTTTTGATGACTCTAAACCTTCTCCTTCTCCTCCTACAGAGACATCTATTGAGACTTCAGTTTCTATGGATCCTAATCCAAATTTAGAGGGTTAATCTTCTTCATCTATGAGTCAACATCTTGAGGCTGAGGAATCTTGTAATCCAACATTAGAAGAATCATCTACTGTTGTATCTAATGATGATTTTGTTGCTATAGATATATGGCTTCTTCTGATTCATTGTAGTAGGATATTCATTGTATTTCAAATTTTGTTACTTTAGATGAATTCTTGACAGGTATTTCAGACATGTTTGTGGAGTCTCATATTGTAGATTTGGGAGACATCATTGATGAAATTCATTTTTTTTTTGATGGAGAAGATCCTTCTCCAGTTGTTGTGAGGGAACACCTTGTCCCTCTTGTTCAATATCTACATGATCATTCTTTGTAGTTTGACATGATTGTGGATCCTTTTGGACAACATTTGGAGGAGAATTCTTTGTCTTCAAAGTGAATATCCTTGTCTTTCCAGGATTATGTTCTACATTCATCTCTACTAGATTATGGATTGTTCTCTTCGACAGTGTGGCCTAGAATGCCTGTTTGGAGTGTGTCAGCTTTTGACATTGACATGGAGACACTTGAGCATGCTTTAGAGACATCATGCACCATCCATATTCCTGACTACATTCATGGTTTTGTTTATTTCTAAGGGGAGGAACTTTGTTTGATGATTTTGGATCATCTTCAACATTCAATGTCGAGCTTCTATCATCATTGCATGGGAATCAACATTGAGGGGGGATGCATTGTCTCTCTTCTTATTCTCTCTTATAGGGGTTCTTTTTCCTCACATGGGGTTTTGGACTTCTCATGCATCATTGAGAGAATTTAATTTTTGTATTTCATCTCTCTTTTGGGGAGGAGTTTTGTCCCACTAGGTTTTCTCCTTTTCTTTGTTTGTGAGAGATTTCATTTGCATTTGTACATGGGTACCTAACATGGCCTCATATCTGGGACCCATCTTTGTTTAATTTGCATAATAATATGCTACTCCCTAAGTTGCACTTAATGGGGGTGTTGGTGTAAATAAAGTCTTGTACCTAGTTAATTCATTACTAGGGGACTTATTTACATGTTAATTTTACTTAGGTCCTAAGAAAGAATCTTTCTAGAAGGTGTTAGTTGTCATTAGTTGTTATCTTATCTTTGACTTGTAACACATGCGACCTAGGTAGTTGTGATAAGTTTCCTCATGTCATATGATTAAGACACTTGTAATAATATTATGACATCATGTATCTCACCTTGGCTATATAACCAAGGGGTCTCTACTACATTGTACACATATAAATCATTGAATCATAATTGATACAAATACAATTTATTCTTGTCATATTTAGATATTCTCTATTTGTGCTATCCATTTGGCCTCTAGTTCTTGGGCGGCTATCTCCATATCCAATTCTAACAGTTCAAAGGAGAAACGGAGTAATGATCAAAATTATTATGAGGACAAGGACATGGTGATGAATGTCATGTGCATGTTGTACACATTGTACCATATCTTCTGTCATTCATGAATAGGTAAAAGTTGAAAGGTTGAAGTGTATGTTGATTTGGAGAAGTTGTGGTTTCTTGATTTTTATGAAAATAGTTGTAATTGTTATCTATTATGGAGTGAATATTGTATTCTCTATCCCTTGATGCAAAGTATTGTATAAGTGATGAAATAAAGTGTGTAAGGTTTCATGTAGTCAAAAGAACATGAAGTTGTATTGAAAGAGCTCAGGAGAATGTTTCACATTATTCCAAATTTGAATATTGATGCAAATAAGGGGTGGAAAAATCCAAGCCAATTTCAATCAACCAAACTTTCAAGCTTCCAAACATTCAATGGTGGGTTTTTCTCCAAAAATCTTCATTCTCCTTGTAGCCTTTCACAATTGGTTTTTCAGGAATAACTTGTGTAAAATACTTTGAAATCAAAATCTGATGGTATATTAAAGTACCCATTTGTCTCTTCTACAACATATAAAAATTTGACTTAGGGTTATTTTGGAACACGAGGCCCTAAATTTGACAGTCCCACTTTGGAATAAACCTAAAAGGGAAAAATTAAGCTTGTTGCAACTAGGGCTTTCACACAAACAAGGTTCCAAAGATTTTCAAGCCACTTCCTAAATTATATAGGGTCCTCAAAAATTCACTAACATGTTCCAATAGTCACCAATACATTTCCAACTCTTCTAACACCTTTTTGATGATCCTTTCATGGTCTCTTTGGTCTAATGCATGAAGATTTCAAACCTTCAATCCAACCCAACATGTGCAAACCTTCTCCTCTGCTCCTGCAACTCTAGGAAAATAAAACCTACCCTATTCCAAGCCATTCCATCTAGTTTTAGCATTTTTCATTAGTGGAATGGATAGAAAAACATTGTTTTCACTTAGGGCACACCCAATCTAGGGTTTCAAACGGTTTTTGGTAAAAATGCGCCTATTTGCTCCAAACTTGATGAAATTAAGTGCTTCAAAAGGAGATATTTAGAGGACACAATTTTTTTTTTCCAAAAATTTTTATGCCATAAGAAGGCCTTACGCATTGATAATATTCACCAGCTCAGACGAGAAACTTTCAAAAAATGCATAAAACTGAGGTTTCAATTGCTTATTATTCAACAAAACTTCAACAACCAAAATTTGGTCAATGCCAAAAGGTTTAAGAGGAATTTCCATTCAAATTCCAACCATTTATAACCAACATTCAAGTTATAAAACTCAAAAAACACCATATTACCTGCCAAGGTAAAAAAAATGCAAAGTTGCTTTACAACATTTATAACTCTTGCAATATTTACAAACTTTGAACACTTTTACTCCTAGGACCCTACCAAGACTCATACCAACAAAAAATTGTATAAGTAGACCTTATTACATGCAAATGACTCAACCAACACAAAATATCAACTTTTGACCCCTCTTGGGGCATGAAAACCTATGGTGCCCCTGCACCATACTCCTGGGGAAGAAAAGATTCAAGCTCCACTTGAATAGAGGGTAGCAACATGAGAACCGAACTTGAAATATCTTGTCTGATATATTTAAATCCCTACACATTATCCTCTTTTTAACAGCTCCATGCTCACTTTATCTTCACTTTAGGTTTCTTGAACACTTGGCAAAGGTAGTTGAACTTGTTAATATAAGCCTATCCTCCATCTGCACCTCTACCTTCTAACTGACCCCCTTTTTCTTGATGGATGTCATGTATGCCAATAGTACCTTGCTATCCTTCAATGGATGGTTTCATTTTCACCTTAGGTTTCTCACCTCTCAAGTATGTAATCTCATAAAAAACACTCTGTCTTCTCTCTTAAACATTATAGTCATTAACATCTGCAACTCTCTTTTGCTACTCCACTTGTAGTGGATGCTTGTCTAACTATCCATCTTCCATCTACAACTCATTTGGCTCATTATTCTGCTCCATACTTCCTTTTCCCCTCAATAATTGCTTGCTCAACTTTGTAATCTCTTTCCCAACAATCCCCTTTCCTTTAGCATCCAAATTCCCTTCATTTACAACCTCCCAAAGAAGTGCATCATTTGTGTTGACACCATCCATTTCTTTAGACACATTACATTCTGTAATTTTTTTGTCATAGGCTGATGTGTATGACATACCAACCCCTAGAAAAAAATCCATATAATGACTAGCATCTCTCCTTGGAAGCAAAAAATCAGAAAATTCATTTATCATTATGTCCACATGATCCTTCAATATATCTTGAACTTCCCAAGTCAACTCTTCAATCCTTGTTGATGTTAGAACAATCCTAGGCTTACTCACCATTGTAGTACCTACTTCTTCCTCTTTAATTGGTTTTAAAAACTCTTTTGTACCCATTGACATCATTGTAGACTCCACTTGTGAATTTTGGCTATTATCTTGCAATGGTGTAAGGGTGTATGAAACTCCATATTTTTCTATAACACGTGTGTTTTTTCTGCCATCATATTTGACACTCCTATCATACTATCAAGGCCTCCCCAAAAGAAAATGACACACATCCATTGGTAGTATATCACACAAAACTCTATCCTTGTATCCCCTATATGAAAATACACCCAACTTTGTTCATTTACAACTACTTGTTGCCCTTTATTAAGCTAAGAAACTGTATATGGAGTGGTATGAGGGATTCTTTTCAACTTAATCTTTTCAACCATCTCAATTGAAACCAAATTATTTGTACTACTTGAATTAATTACAACTTTGCAACATTTACTAAGCACTTACATGTTGTTT
Organism: Sequoiadendron giganteum; assembly: GCA_007115665.2. Taxonomy (NCBI): domain Eukaryota; kingdom Viridiplantae; phylum Streptophyta; class Pinopsida; order Cupressales; family Cupressaceae; genus Sequoiadendron; species Sequoiadendron giganteum. The sequence goes on from CM021108.1 coordinate 292,529,405, forward strand.
TGAAAAGAGATTTCCTTTGTGGAGGTTCCTTGTCCATTGATACTTTTATCAAAGTTCTTCTCACCATGAGAGACTCACCAACTTATAGATCAACATTGTTTGATGAAGAACACACACTTTCATTGTCCTTTACTTGTACAAACTGATTTATTATTTCTCCTCCAAATGAAGTAGTGGACTGATTTTCAGTACATTGCCATGCTTGATGGCCTGCAAATTTGTTGCATGCATAACATTTCCCTACAAATCCATTTGAACCTCCTCTTTGGTTTTCAAATCTGCCCCTTGAATCTGATCTACCTCCTCTAAATCCACTTCTTGAATTTTCAGCTTGCTCTTGGATATTTCTTGTCTCTCCTTGGCTCTCATATGATTGTCTTGAATCAGTAAATGATCCTCTTCCTCTAGAATTATTTCCTCTACCCCTACTTTTCTTCTCTTGCCTTCTCTTCAATTTATCTGCAGCCTTGATGTCCAATTGGTAACACTCCTCTACCATTCTTGTATTGGTGAGGCTCAATTCATCTTGAAGGTTGTATCTCAACCCATTGAGGTATCTTGCCACTTTCCCCTCATCATCTTCTCCATGACCTGCCCTTATGCTCAATCTGTAGAACTTCTATGTATAGGTTTGCACATCCATCTCCTTTTGTTTGAGATTTTTAATCCTTCTGAATAGCTGAATGTTATAATCACTTGGTAGGACCTTGCCCTTCAGTTTAGCCACAATCCTATGCCAAGAGGTGATTTTAGACTTCCCCTTCTTTCTCCTTTCACTTTGTACATAATCCCACCAAATCAAGGCATGTCCCTTCAACTTTGTCCTGGCCAACTTCACCCTTTGATCTTCTGACATCTTCATAGTCAAAGTAGTTATCCAATGCTCCTCTCCAATATAAGAGTTCTTCACTATCCAAATTTCCTCCATACATGGGTAAATCCATCTTGATCTTAGGAACTTCTACCTTCACTACCTTCAACAACTTTACCATCTTCAACCCATCAAGATCCATCTCTTCCTCAAACCCTTCTTGGGAACTTCTCTCTTTCCCTTCTTCTTCTTCTTGTCCATTCCTCTCTTCTGACTAGTTTCTACTGCTACAAGCCTGGATTTAAGGGCTTCTTGAATCTCCTTCATTTGTCTCATCTCTTTTGCATGCTTGTCTTTTATTTCATTTAGCTCTCTAACCAATGGATTCCCTTTTGGAGGAATCTTGTTTCTTCTTCTCTTCAACCTTTTCCCTCTTCTCTAATAAATTTTTTATGTAGATCAAGGGTGGAAATATCCAAACCAATCTCAATCTTGACCAAAATTTCAAGCTTCCAAACATTCAATGGTGGGTTTTGCTCCAAAAACCTTCATTCTCCATGTAGCCTTTCACAACTGGTTTTCCAAGAATAAATTATGGAGAATAATTTGAAATAAAAACTTGAGGGTATAGTTTAGTACCCATTTGGCTCTTTTACAACATATGAAAAATTGGGTTATGGTTGTTTCGGAACAAAAGGCCTTAAATTTGATTGTCCCACTTTGGAATAGGCCTAAAAGGGCAAAATTAAGCTTGTTGCAACTAGGGCTTTCACACAAACAAGGTTCCAAAGATTTTAAAGCCACTTTCTGACTTAGATAGGGTTATAACACATTCATTAACATGTTACAATAGCCACCAATACAATTCCAACACTTCTGATACTTTTTTGATGCTCCTTTCATGGTCTCTTTGGTCTAGTGCATGAAGATTTCAAACCTTCAATCCAACTCAGCACATGAAAACCTTCTCCTCTTCTCCTGAAACTTTAGGAAAATAAAACCTACCCTATTCCAAGCTATTCCACTGAGTTTTATCATTTTTCATTAGTGGAATGGAGAGAAAACCATTATTTTTAGTCATGGCACACCCAACCTAGGGTTTCAAACGGTTTTTGGTAAAAATGCTCCTATTTGCTCCAAACTTAATGAAATTAAGTGCTTCAAAAGGAATTATTTAGAGGAAAAACAATATCATAATATCCAAAAGGTTTTAGGCTATAAGAAGGATGTACACATCCATACTATTCACTAGATCAAACAATAAACATTTAGAAAATGTAAAAAACTAAGGTTTCAATTGCTTATTATTCAACAAAACTTCAACAACCAACATTTGGTCGATGTCACAAGGTTTAAGAGGCATGAAAATTAAAATTACAACTATTTATAACCAACATTCAAGTTTTAAAACTCAAAAAACACAATATTACCCTCCAAGACCAAAAAAAATGCAAATTTGCTTTACAACATCTGCAACTTTTGCAATATTTACAAACTTTGAACACTTTTACTCCTAGGTCCCTGCCAAGACTAATACCAATAGAAAATGGTCTAAGTAGACCTTATTACATGCAAATGACTCAACCAACACAAAATATCAAATTTTGACCCCTCTTGGGGCATGAAACCCTATGGTTTCCCTGCACCAAAGATATGGCCTTGCGGTTTGAAAATTAGACAAAGATAGGTGTAAAGTATGCATTTTCTTGATTTCAAGGCATACAATTTATCGTAGAAGTTTCTAGTGCTAGTAGAATGAAGACAATAGTAAAGTGTTTTTGCAGTCAGAAAGGATTAGAGAAATGATCCACATTTGAATTTGTGTTCTTGTGGCTTGGAGGATAAGTTTAGATTGTATGTATGTTCTCTCATTTCAAGTTTTAGGTGTTGAGTAGTGCAAGTCTAGTTTTCGATGTTTTATCTCAAGACTATGTTTTCAAAGTTTGCAAGAGATGTTTGGTTCAATGTTTGTTTGTTTGTGCTAGCATGATGTAGCATGAAGTTGTGAAAGGAGTGTATGATAATGTTTTTGCAAGTCATATAATGTTTTAAAAGTGATCCAAATGATAATTATTTGGTCTCTTCGGTACCGCTTTTGGTTTGGAGCTAATACATGGAAGGTTAATTGTTTGTTCGGCTGACTTGGTATGTTAAGATGATTACACTAGGAGTTTGGAAGTGTGTGCCAATATGGAGATGTTTACTAAGGTAAAATAGGTCCTGATTATCTCTTGGTTTGAACCACATTTATTTTCTCTTACTGTGGATGTTTTGGAGCCGACTTGTTGTGGTCGTTGCACATTTCATGTTACAAATTCATCTTGGCTGACAAAGGAGAAATTTTTGGAAGCTTGTGGAGGATATAAATAAAAGATCAATTTGTTGCAAAATGTTGAGTGTGTGTGTGGAAGTGAGTTGAAGATATAAGTTAGTGTGAAGAATGTTGTTGTTTTAGTGGTGTTCAATTATCAGATTGTGTCAAGTATGTTGTACTAAGGTTGTATCCTCTTTATGTAAGTGTTGTAATCTATAGGGAGTTATAACTTCCTTGGTTTAGTGTGAAGAATGTTGTTGTTTTAGTGGTGTTCAATTATCAGATTGTGTCAAGTATGTTGTACTAAGGTTGTATCCTCTTTATGTAAGTGTTGTAATCTGTAGGGAGTTATAACTTCCTTGGTTGAAGCCATCAAAACTATGTTTTAGGGATTTATAGCTTCCTTTGTGTTGTAGCCTATAAAAATTGTTGTAAATTTATTTTTATTTATGAGGCTGGATTAGGAAAGTAGTTCCAAGTAGCTTTCTTAGAATGGTTTCTCTCTTCTAGGATTTTCCATGTAAATCTGGTGTTATGGTTGTGTGCTTATGGTTTTGAGTTGCATAGTTTAATACTTTATCTATTTAAGGTAGTAAGAAGATTTGGTTGATAAATTTGAATTGGAATAATTGTTGTATATATTGATTGACCCCCCTCTTAGTACACCTGTGTGTTCTAATATAATCTTCTGAAGGTATGAAGAGATTTATGAAGAGATCCAAAAACTAAGCCTTCACTTGTCCTTCTCAAAAATTAGCAAGATCCCCTTCCAAAAAATGTTAAAAATTCCAAGTAACCAAAAGACAAGAACCCTATCCCATTCTTCCAATGGGAGATAAATAGGAATCTCAAGTTTTAATCCCTTGAATGAGAGGGTGATAAGTGCCACTTTCTCCTTCATCCCTCAAGCTCAAATCCCCACATGTGCTCCCACTTGAGTGGGACATTTTTTTGGGAAGACGATAGGAATTGGATTATGCTCCACTCCAATAATAAAGTCCTCTCACCATAAGAGAAGGTGGGTGGAGTTTAACAATCCACTCCCTTGAGTCCTTTCTCATAAATGAGATTAGAGGACCAACACTTAACTCTCTCCCCAATACTTTAAAATCTGCCACCCTTATTTAAGGGTGTTTATGAGGGGGTCATTATCCAAGATATGGACTTAATTAAGTCCCCAACCCTTAGGTAACACACTTGGGGGCTTAAAAAATATAAAAACATAAAATAAATATTTTTAGGCCCCTCAAACACGACATTAAAATATGCATCCAAAACAAAGGATTTAAATAAAAAAACCCTGCTCAAATAAAGACTTCACTATCCTTACCACCCTAAACACACATTCTCAACACATCACAGGGTGATCCCACAATATTGGTTTATAATTTTTGGTCAAATTGGACATTGAACTGAACTTTTTTAACTAAATCTTCACTTTTAGGCACCTATAGCTGCTAAACCATGATGAATTTGAAGATGATGCAAACTAGCAATTTGTGAAATTTTGTCTATAGATTCTAAATATATATATTTTATTTTTTTTGGAATCAGATTGCATTTATTTTTTCATATACTTCTAAAACTAGTTTTTAACAGTAAACACCATTTTCAAAGAGTGATGTTCACCATAAACAACATAACCTTTTTCTATGAAGGATATATATATATTTTTTTGAATTTAGCTTTGTAACTATGATATCTAGCATGCTCATTTGGTTTCATAGTGTTTTATTGAATGCTTTTTCTTAATTAAGTTTTGAAGTCAAACCAATTAGAATTTAGACATAGGTAGATCGCATACAACATAACTTTTTTTGTATGCGTGTCGTTAGAAAATGTGGATCAATTAAACAGTAAACTAACACACCAATAAGACATTATATTGAAAAAAATTAATCTAGAAAATATAAATGCAAACTCTAAATAAAAGTAGCTTCTTCAAATTCGTGCCATTGTCCTCTATCTCCAAGGATTTGATTAAAGATGCTGACTCTCAGTTGTGTAAGCAACAACTTGTTGAAATGACAACTTAGGAGAATGAGATTAATTGAAAATGCTTGTTCATGACTATATGATTTAAGCTATGAAATTGAAATGCTATGATGCTAGAATGCTGATAATACTGAAATGTAGCTATAGTAACTACGTATGTAATCTAAGATTCAAGGTCCTTTTCAACTCATAAGAGGGCTGTATCTATAGATTTTTGAAGACAAGAAATCCAGTTGGTGAGGATCAACAATTGAGATTCAAACCTGTTAAGATGAATGGTGAGAGATGATAAAAGCGCTTTAATTAAATATATGAAATACTTAATTAAATATGAAAAGAAGAAAAATTCTAATTAAATATTATAGAATATTTAATTATTGAGGAAATAAATCTTTTAATTAAATATTTTTAGAATATTTAATTATGGAGGAAAGAAAGATTTTAATTAAATATTTTTAGAATATTTAATTATGGAGGAAAGAAAGCTTTTAATTAAATATTTTTAGAATATTTAATTATGGGGGAAATAAAAATTTTAATTAAATATTTTTAGAATATTTAATTATGGAGGAAAGAAAGCTTTTAATTAAATATTAAAAGTATTTAATTAAATGTGAAATGAAGAATATCATTTAAATTTAGAATTTAAACTTGTGATAATTAATATAAATAAATTGTGAAATCTATTTAATTAATTAAGAGGAAGATAACAATAATTAAGTAAACTTATTTATTTAATTAAACTAGAAGAATTGGAAAGATGAACAATATAAATAAATTATTAAATTTATTTATATGTAGATGACTTAGGAATATTAATTAAATAATTCATATTTAATTAATTAACAGGTTTGAATAACCATGACCATTTTTAGATGTGTACATTTTGCCCCTCTTTGAAGTGATGTGTTTTACGCATTGCTTCAAACATTTTTGCCCCATAATTTTAGAAATTACTGATGCTATATGCCCCCTCGAGAGATAAATCACCTGATAAAAGAATCAAAATGATTTTCGGAGGAAAACTAGTGATTTAGCTCTCGAAATAGCGCTTGCCTAGTAAAAATTTGAATATTTTCACACTTTTACCCCCTTAAAAGGTGAAAAAGGTGAAAAGTCATTGTCATTTGAACAGTAACCTTTGGTAATTTTCAGAGCTCTGAGAGAGATATTTGTGATGCTGATCCATTATGAGCACCATAGATTTGAGCGAGCCAGCCGGTATCAGAAACCAGCCACGTACGGACCCCCGGTAAGTTGACTTGATCTTCTTCGTAAATTTTTTTGATTGATTTTCGCGGTTTTTTAATTTTTAAAATTTTTTCACGTCCTGGTTTAGTGCATACGAGCCATAGTATTGCACATAGGTTAGATAAAGTCACACATAGAAAGTAGCGCATAGGTGTGAAACAGTCGCACATAGCGTAGAATGACGCATAGGATGCCTGAAGTAGCGCATACAAAAATGCTGCCCATGTAGGATGCTAGATTAGCACATAAGGTAATTTGGCGCATAGGGTGACTATTTTGGTGCATCTGGTTGAGAGAATAGTGCATAGAAGGTCTATTTTAGTGCATAGACTTGGTAGAATCGCGCATTGAAAGAGTTGCGCATGGCAGCTCTGTTTTAGCGCATCCATGGTTTAAAGTTGCACATACATGGTTTAGCGCATTGATGGCCTGTTTTGGCACATCCATGGATTTTTCCTGAATTTGAAATTTTGAAGAAATATTGATAAGTGCTTGATGAGTGTTGCTAGATTAGCCAACTAATTTTATGCTGTTGAATAACATCAAGAATAGATTAGCTTGATTTGAGAAACTTGTCTTTGTGTTTGAAGAACAAATAAGTCTGATAAATTTGCTTCCATGCGATATGAAAAACAAATAGTAATGATAGATTTGCTTTCCCGATTGAAAGTCAAATAGATAGATATTGAGTCATGTTGACTGTTAAATTTGTTTCCATGCGATATGAAAAACAAATAGTAATGATAGATTTGCTTTCCTGATTGAAAGTCAAATAGATAGATATTTAGTCATGTTGACTATTAAATTTGTTTCTATGCGATATGAAAAAAAAATAGTAGAAATGATAGATAGATTTGCTTCCATGCGATATGAAAAACAAATAAGTGTTGATTTGATTGAACTTGCTTGATGTACTGATAATGTACTGATTTGATTAGAGATTGCTTGATGATGTTGTAAAGGAGGAATTTAACCTCCTCCATATTAGAGAGATATTTCCTCAGACATGGGAGATGATTCCCTGACTGTCACAGGATGATTTAAAGGTTATAGACCAGTGTGGTTTGAGTTCACTATTGAGGATCCCGCAGTATTAGGTCAACAAGGTGTTGTTGACTGCATTAGCAGAGAGATGGTACAATGAGCATAACACCTTTCATCTGCCAACATGAGAAATTACTGTGACACCAGAGGACGTGTACAAGATTTTGGGTATTCTTGTAGTTGGTGAGCTTGTGATATATGATCACAAGGAGATCGGGGGGATTGATGCTTTGAGGTGAGTCTTCCAAGATCCTCATGTCTCTGGATATGAGCTTCCCTAGAAGGAGATGGTGGAGAGATATGCCCCACTGCCATCAGTTTTAGTAGGTATGTCGGTGGTTTCCTCTGTCCTAATCGTAGGGCAAAAGGAATATCGGTTGGTTGGGGTAGGATCCTGGAGGATATGCTTCTCCACCAGACTAGATATGCCTAGGGATCATGTATGCTTGCCCATCTATACCACGATCTTCATCAGGTCGTGTACACAGATGGGAAGAGTCTCTCTTGCAAAGTTACTCTTCTACAGATATTTGTATGGGAGCATTTTTCCATTATGTGTCTCATTGTTCGGAGGGATCGTCTCTCGGGTTTCCATATGTTTATGCCTACACTGGGCCCCTTGTTCAGCTGAGGCTGGGCAAGTTAGAGTATTGGCGGCGCATATTAGATGATTTGGATACCGTCATCTAGAGACCGTATGTAGATTGTGATCCATGGGATATAGATGATATAGAGTTACCTTACTGCATGAGATCGAGGTATCTGATTGGGCAGACTCCTTACATTATTGAGCGGTTTTTGGTGATGAGAGTCTTGAGGTAGCTTGGGTTAGTCTAGATGATGCCATAGGGTGTGGCACATTATTCCAGGCACTGAGAGGATTACCAGAGTGGGGTCCCACTATGATGATTGAGGTGGCCCGAGTAGAGTATTTGGAGTTGCAGTCAGATCAGTGGGCTATACATCCAAAGGTTACAGATGCAGGGATGATAGACGAGTATGCCACATACTTTTACACACATCCCTTTCTGAGGTTTACTAGTCCAGAGGAGCTCGCCCCATTGATGGGAGGACCAATTATACAGTGAGGGCGAGGGCAGGCACAAACACAGGCAGCAGTAGGGTAGGCACAGGCAGAGGCAAAGGATGCAAGGGCCATGGATATTGATGAGGAGGGAGATGAGGGGGATGACTCTGGCAGCCAAGATGACAATAGTGATGATAGTGGGGATGATGGAGGTGGTGGGGGTGGAGGACAAAGATTTTTCTTTGATGTTCCCTTCAGGACATGGCCATAGACATCGAGAGTAGTGGACCAGCTAAATACTTCGGCTCCATGGATCATTATCAGGGCTCCCTCATAGGGACAACTTGATGCTTTGTAGGAAGAGGTTTAGACTCTTTGGAGTCAGTTAGCATAGGCTCAGGGGACAATCAGTCAGCTGCAGGCACAGGTTGCACAACCACCACCTCCTAACCCACATGTAGCCCAACTTATGACTGAGAGAGATGTATACAGGCTGAGGGGGTAGCTGAGAGATTACTCAGAGCAGTTGAGAGCACCTCTATTGGAGAGGTTGTGGCAGAGGGTCTAGAGACTGCTTGAGAGGCCGAGTATTATAGGATGAGATACTTTGAGGCAGTACCACCTGAGAGGAGGATTTCCTTTACACAGTCAAGTACTCGGTCTCAGACCCATTCACACAGTCATTCCAGGAGTGCTACTAGGAGTGTGGGTCAGCCAATCGGATGAGAGATCAAAGCTTCTGGGAGCAGAGATCCATTGAGACCCACTACCTCAGGAGGAAACAACAACCATGCTCCATGGTTAGATGCCCCTCAGTGATGAGAATTGTTTGACACATTGATGCCATTTTATTTGATAAATCTTTTTGAAACATTTGATATCTTTGTATTTCTAGACATTTGTTTTGATGAGATTTATGAGATGCAGTGGTGATTTGATTATGCATGTGTTATGGATGATTTTATGCATTTTATTTCTATATGCGATGTCATGTATGATGATGCAATGATGATATGGAATGATGATGTTTTATTTTATGTATGATGATGCAATGATGATATGATGTAAGATAAATGATTTTCTTTCATGAGGTATGTAATGAATGCAAGATGTAAGATGTAATGATGTGAAAAATGATATGATGCGATGATGAATGATGAAATGAGATAAGTGGATAAATGATATGATTGTGAAGATGTAATATTTAATGAATGATATGCACATGACATGGATAATGATGTAATATAATGATAATGTTGTAATTGGTGAACTAATAATACATGATGTAATGGAAATGAACATGATAACCTAAATGATAATGTGAAATGTAATGGATGCAACTTTATTATGAATGCATATGTGTGTGAGAAGATGTGTAATAAATGCAAATGTAAATGTTAATGTTATGATATGATAGTGTAATATGAGATGAGTTATCAAATGAATGGCTTATGCACATGATATGAATATGGTGAACTAATAATGAAATGATGATGCAAAATGTAAATGTAAGAATAATGATAAAATGAATGATGGTGAAATGATGTGAATGATAATGGAATAAGATGTAACAAATGTCCAGTCGTACTCAATTTTTGTTTTAAAAGATATATGAGAATTTTATCAATCCCTCAAAAATCTATTTAAACAACCCCCAAAATGCAAATCTAGATGAATTATGCAGCCCTATAATGTAGTAATGAATCATTCTCCTTTTTGTCATTTCATGCTATGCTTGATTTTCATCATCGAGCCTTTTGATATGTTGAAAGTTAGTACAAGCATCAAAGGGTATGTTAGCACAATGATAACCTAAGTACTGCTTTCATGATGTTTGATATAGCAAGTTAATACAAGCATCGAGGTATAATTGAACCAAGATGACCTGGGTATTACTTGCATAAACAGACAAAAGTTAACCATTTTCTTATGTAAATTCCGAATTGTCATCAATGATACATTGTAGAGCATGTCTTATGAAAAATTTGCACAATACTAATGATTAGCTTAAAGACAACAAGCAAAGAAAAATCATACTTCTTTCTTGTGATTATAGTTCAGTACATCATTGAACCACTCCAAAGATATGATGTCATCAAATATCAAAACAACAATTGCAACTTATTGCTTTAAGTTTTATCATTCATTTTATTCAGATTAAGATCATCCAGTTTGTTTTAAGCATCTGTCAAAATAATCATGTAGGCTCAGTCTAATTGGACAAGTTTGTTGTTTTTGATATTCTGATTCTTGACACATATTGCTGACTACCTGCTAAAAAATCTCCCAAAAGGAATTGCCCCCTAGTGACCTTATACTTTGACTCCTGCTAGACACAACTACTGCTAAGGATAACCCCAAATCATCAAGCCATGATGAGATCCTTGTTCGTTTCAAGGAGATGATGTGATGCAAATGTGATGGTGAGGCATGTAATACCGATGAAAGATGGGTACGCAGAATGAATCTTAAGAGATGAGAGAGCCAAACAAAATCACAAACAATGCCTGTTTGCTAGGTTTTCACCAATTGTTTTTATTGCCCTTTTTTTCTTGATTTTATTATTTTTTTGTTGTTACCAAGATGCCTGTTTGCCAGGTTTTCATCAAGGCATCGATTTTTTTCTTCTATTTTGATTTTTTTGTATTTTTGCTCTTTTTTGATTTTTTTTTGTATTTTTGCTCTTTTTGATTTTTTTTTTGTATTTTTGCTCTTTTTGATTTTTTTGTATTTCTTCAGGACTTTTTATATTGTTTTTTGATATTTTTAGGCGTAAAACTTCTTTAGATGAATGCTGTTGGTTGGATCTTCAAATAGGTCCCCTTCTGATGTTGACAACTGATATGCCCCTAATCCATATGCAACAATGATAACAAATGGACCCAGCCAATTAGGCTCGAACTTGCCTTTCTTTTCCCAATCTTGTTGATTCCGGGGGTTTTCTTTGAGAACCAAGTCACCCACTTGAAAAGTTCATGGTTTGACTCTGTGATTGTAGCTGTGGGCCATAACTTATTGATATCCCTTCAAATGATTAACTACAGTTTGATGCCGTTCATCAAGCAGTTCTAGCTCTTGCAACCTTGATACTCTATAGTCCTCATCATTGATTAACCCCTTGAGTGATACTTGAAGTGAAGGAATCTCAACTTCCAGTGGTAGAATAGCTTCCACTCCATAGACCAAAGCATAAGGGGTAGCTCCTGTTGGTGTGCGAATATTGGTTCTGTATGCCCATAATGCCGGATTCAATTGGACATGGCAATCACGACCGACTTCATTCACCATTTTCTTCAAAATCTTTAGAATTGTTTTATTTGAAGCTTCAGCTTGACCATTCCCTTGTAGATAGTAAGGTGTAGAGAACCTGTGTTGAATGTGAAATCTTTCACATAGCTCGTCAACATCTTGATTTTTAAAGGGTCTTCCATTGTCTATGATAATGGACTTGGGAATACCGTATCTGCAGATGATATAGTTCAAAATGAATGAAGAGATTTGTTTGGTAGTAACAGTTGTTAGGGGAACAACTTCAATCCACTTAGTGAAATATTCAGTGGCTGTAATGATGAATTTATGTCCATTTGAAGATGATGGGTGTATCTTGCCAACCAAGTCCAATCCCCACTGAACGAAAGGCCATGTTGCGGTGAAAGGTTGTAATTCCTGAGCAGGAGCGTGAATGAGATTCCCATGAATCTGACATTTTGCACATTTCTTCACAAAGATGAATGATTCCTTCTCCATGGTTGGTCAGTAATAACCCAATCAAACAAGTTTCTTTCCTAAGGTTAGTCCACTTGAATGTGTCCCACAAATTCCACCATGTACCTCTTGTAAGGCCTTTTCAGATTCATCGCGTTTGAGACATCAAAGGAGGGTACCATCCAAACCATGTTGATATAAGATGTCAGCAATTAAGGTGTAATAGGACGATTGACAGATGAAATTTATTTTTTGATTCTTAGACAAGTCTAAAGGTAAAATAGTATCCTTTAGGTAAGTGTAAATTTGGCCATATAAGGGAGAATCAAAACTGGTTAGATGGCAAATGATTTGAGTTTCTGGATTGTCATAGGCGGGAGAAGACAATTGTTCCACCAGGAAATCATACCGTGTTTGATTTTCTATCAATTGGAGTAGAGAGGCGATTGTAGCCATAGCCTCTGCTACTTTATTATCAATACGTGGAATCTGTATGAACTTGATATTAACAAATTATTTCTTGAAGTCATCCACCATTATTTTTTAAGGTATCAAATTATCGTCTTTAGTGTGATATTCATCATTGATTTGATTTATAACAAGTTGTGAATCACCAAAAACTTGAAGTTCTATGATTTTCCAATCTACTACAATTTTTATGCCAATTACTAATGCCTCATACTCGGCTATGTTATTTGTGCAAGGAAACATTAGCCGATAAGATTTTGGAATTGTATTTCTTTGAGGTGTAATAAAAAGAATCCCTACTCTTGAACCATGTTGAGTGTAAGAACCATCAAAGTAGAGCGCCCATGACTGCTGGATAACTGCTGTGAATACATCGACATCAAGAAAATCAATGTGTATTGGGTTTTCTACTGATATTGGTGCTTCTGCTAACTGATCCATAATTACCTATCCCTTTATAGATTTGTGATCCACATAATGAATGTCAAATTCGCTCAAGATTATGACCCATTTAGCCAACCTATTAGTTAAGGTTGCCTTACTTAGAAGATATTTAAGTGGATCAATCTTAGCCACAAGCTTTATTGTATGTGCTAGCATGTAGTGTCATAAATTTTGAGAGGTGAACACCACTGCTAAGCAAGATTTTTCAACGAAGGTGTAATTTAACTCATGACTTGTCAAGGTTCGAATGATGTAATAAATTGCTCGCTCTTTTCCTGAATTATTTTCCTGTGCCAATAATGCTCCTAAAGACACTTCCGTGGCAACAATATACAATATGAGAGGCGTACCTTGCACTGGTGGAATTAATACTGGTGGATTCATGAGATATTTCTTTATCTGATCAAATGCTGCTGTACATTTGTCCTCCCATTTAAATGGAATATTCTTGTGTAAGAGATGAGTGAATGGTAAAATTTTATCCGCCAGTTGAGCAATGAATCTTCGAATGGATTGTAACCGTCCCTATAAAGAGCATAGTTGACTAATGTTCCTTGGTGGTGGCATATCAAGAATTTATTGTACCTTAGCTGGATCCATTTCAATTCCCTTTTTTGATACAATGTAACCTAGTAGCTTTCTAGATTTCACTCCAAAAACACATTTCTTTGGATTAAGTCTCACTTTGAATTGTTCCATTCGTTTGAAAATTTTAGATAAGATATCTATGTGTCCTTCTCTAGTGTTAGATTTGGCAAGGAGATCATCAACATAATCTTCCATGAATGTATGCATCATATCATGGAAAATCATTGTCATTGCACATTGGTATGTAGCTCCTGCATTTTTCAACCCAAATGACATTACGTTCCAACAATAGGTACCCCAAGGACATGTGAATGCTGTTTTATCTTGATCTTCTAGTGCAATTTTTATTTGGTTGTATCCTAAAAATCCATCCATCAATGAGTAAATTGCATGTCCAACAGTCAAATCAACAATCATATCTATGTTTGGTAAGGGGAAGTCATCTTTAGGACATGCCTTGTTCAAATCCCTGAAATATGTACAAATTCTAATCCTTCCATCTGGCTTTGAAATAGGTACAATATTGGAGATCCATTCCATATAGTCGATAGACCGAATGAATCCAACATCTAAAAACTTCTTTAACTCTTCTTTAACCAATAATGCAACATGTGGATGCATTTTTCTGAGTTTCTGTTTTACAGGTTTTTCCCCTGACATAATAGATAGATGATGCGTGATGAGATTTGGATCTAATCCAAGCATATCCGCATAGGACCATGCAAAAATGATTTGATTGTTCTTGAGAAATTCTGTGAATCCAAGTATTTCCTCTTCTATTAGAGATGTGGCCAATTGCAAGATTTTGGGCTTTTCTGTAGTACCTATATTGAGTGCCTCTATTGGTTCGATTAGAATGGAAGACCTTTGTTGATAATGCTCCAGAAGAGTGTCAAGTTTCCCATCCTCTGGCGCCTTTGAAAGGTTTTCACCATTGGATACACTTTTTATTTTTCTCTTTTCTTGATCTAATACTGCCTTCGTTAGGTTTTCACCATTAGATCTTTCTTTTATATTATTTATTTCATAGCTGAGAAAATTGGCACTTTTCTGTCAAAAAATATGATCCTGTGATTTCCTAGTGGAACTTGTTTCCGGTTGGGATGAACAAAGAAAGTTTATGATGGTTTCATTATTAGGAAAAGTTTGGACATCAATGGGTGCGATTTGTTCCCAATCAATGAGTTTAGGATAGACCAAAGGAAATGGATCATTAGGATGAGTAAGGTCACTGGCCATAAGGGTCATGATGCTATTGTCAACATCATTATGAGGGAGGTCTAGGATGGTATCCTCCTGTGAATGATCTGTTTCACTTTGAATCGAATTGGTCTCACTTGAGTCATGATCGCTTTGTAGAATGTAATCAAGCGAAGGCCTTGAGATTCCCCCTTGTAAGAATGCAGGTGTGAATTTGTGTATGATATCCACCCTTTTCTCTAAGATGAAAGTATCATCAGAGAAGTCATCCCATTCATAGTCATTGGAGTCAGTGTCAAAATTGTTTGCTTGAATTCTCAGGATTGTTTCAGTTAACTCCTCTTTAGGCATTCTTTGTATCACTTCTTTCTTTGTGTCTTCACCATATCCTAACCCAGTCTTATCCTTTGGGTGCATTGTTTTTAATTGGATAGGTTCAACAATACCCTCTTTCCTTTTACCTATAGGGCCATTTCCTTCATAACCCATTTGTTGCATGATTGCATAACCTTTTCCATATTGTTCTATGGGTAACTTGACATGTAGTATTGATTCTTCTTCATCTTTATAGAGCCAATCAAGGATAGCTCTATCTTCCATTTTATTTTCTTTGATAAATATCCCATTAAACTTGGTGATGGGAACTAAAGCTAAGGCTAAAGCTGCTGTAGCCTACTGTATGGATGTTGATGGTTGACCATGGGATCTTGGAGATATGGGTAAATTAGAGAGAGATAAAGAATATTCTCCCACTCCATTATCTTTCAATTTTAGCTTGGTGCCAAAATTACTTATCATTTCACTTGCTTGTTCATTGTACTTGGAGGTAGAGATGGCCAAGGCCTCTCTATTATGTGGGACGAGTGTGTCCTGAGTTTCTCTTAGGTTAGAACAAGTTTGACTGCTAATGTGATCAACCAATATTGTTACTTCCTGTCCATCATATGGAAACTTCAAGCATTGATGATAAGTAGATGGAACAACTTGCATGTTGTGGATCCATGGACGACCCAAGAGTATGTTATAGGTTAGATCCTGATCTAGAACCTGACAGAAGGTATTCTTCACAATAGGTCCCACTCTAATTGGTAACATGATGAGGCCTTTGGATGTCCTTTCCTCATCATCATATGCCTTGATTGTAATCTTCCTTCGTGAATCTATAGATTCCGTTGAATATCCCAAAGCTAGGACCAATTTCAAAGTACAAATGTTAAATATGGCTCCCCCATCTATTAGGACACGTCTAATGTGAGCTTTGTGAACCATGACCTCTAAGTAGAGTGATGAATTATGCAGATGGGTTATGGATGAGTCATCCTTTTTAGAAAAGGATAAACATGTGTAGGAGGACAAGTGTCCCACCATGGCTTGAAATTTATTGATATCCAGATCAGGGGATACAGTTGTATCAACAAGTGCCTTTTCCAGAATGTCCTTATGTGCAGGTGATAACTTTAAAAGCTCCAAGATAGAAATTTGGGTTGATGTTTTTCGTAGTTGATCAACCAAATTGTATTGATTTGGAGGGGGAATTTCTGCTTTAGATGAGCTTCCTTTGAAAATGATTTTGGCTTGTCCTCTTGTTGTAGCATTGACCTCTCGATATTCTTGCTTACCTTTGATTCAAATAGCATTGATTTGTGGATCGTCAGTATAAATATGATTGATAATGACGTCGTGGACATAATTAACATTCTTGCCCTTATCACCCGAAGATTCCCCTTTTTGATAATTGGGGAGAGGATCCTTGAATGCCTGATGGTCATTATTAACATTATGTCCCTCAATCATGATGGTATGGTTATCAATCAAATCCTGAACAATATTCTTTAACCCTTGGAAATTGTTTGTCTTATGACCTTTACACCTATGATAATCACAAAAGTGTGAGTCATTCCACGATGGTGGTTTAACTCGAGGCTCATAGTCTCTTTGTGGTGGCAACCTAATAGCGTTTTGATTCAATAACTCTTTGAGAATGGATTCCAAATATTGGCCCAAGGGAGTGAAACTCCATTGATTTGAAAAATATGAAGATCTGGGCATATTTGAATTTTAATTATTGCCAAAATTATTTTTGTTATTGTTAGTTGTATTCCCTTGATTGGAAACATTTCCTTGGGTGCTAGAATTTCCAGCATTATTGTTACGTTGAACACCTGATACATCAAGGATGGTAGGCTTCACATTTGCGTTGTTAGCATCTACTACCCCATCATTCACAACATTTTTATGTCGAGTCCAAAATCGTGACTTGTCATTGTTGTTAGTATGGTTGTTGTTGTTGTTGTTGTATGAATTTGAACCCTCTTTATCAATTTCCAGAACTCCACACTTGATCAAAGCACCTTCGATAGTAATCGCGTTTTCAATCAATTTTTCAAATGATTGAGGATAGTGAAGGTTTAGTTTGTAACTCATTTCTTGATTTAGACTATCGATAAAGATTTCCATCTTTTCTATTTCAGGAACAGGTCGAGAGTGTCTAGCAAACACCCTTCTCCACCTTTGTAAAAATGTAGTGAAAGATTCCCCTACTTTTTGTTTTACTTTACAAAGATCAAGCATGGTTATCTGGTGTTGGATGTTGTAGGAGTATTGTGATATAAACTTGTTTATTAACTCCTCAAAGGTTTTGATGGGGGGAGTGATTTTTGAAAGCCACTCCATGGATTGTCCACCCAGACTTCATGGAAACAATCTCATTAGGTAGGTATCTTCATGAGCGAATTCTAAGCTCATATTTTGGAAATCCCTCACATGTTCAATGGGATTAGTTTTCCCATTATACTTATCAAATTTAGGGATTTCACAATTTTTTGGAAAATGAATCATTTGAAGACTCCTATCAAATGGATAAGGACATATGTCATCCAAAACATACTTCTTTGTTGTACCCCCTTGCATTTCTTTTATTTTCCCTTGTAATTCCTTTATCTGTTGAGTAAGGGCACTAAAATCATTAAGAGAAGTTTTAGGATTCGCTTTGATCTCTTATGTGTGAAAATCAACAGGCAACTTAGCTCCTTGATTAGCTAATGAAAGGAAATATCTTTCCTTGTTTCATTCTAAAATCCTTTCCATAAGAGTATGGAATAGGGGACCTTGCTCTGCTTCTTGGAGTTTTTCTTCTGTTATCTCTTCAGTATTTGAATTATGACAGGGGATCTCTTCCCTTTCACTATTATCACCCATTTTACGTACTGTACTTTCATCTTTTTCTATGTGCTTTTGAGATATCATGACAATAGGCATAAACCTTACTCAAATTATACTAACCTTGATCAAAAGAATGAAATAGTGCAATGTTGATGGATATGAAAGTCGGGATAGAATGAAGATTTTATGACTTAAAAGATTTTTAATCTTTAGCTCGTGACTCCCTGATTGAGAGGATGAAAATCCTGTTTGCGGGAATTAAACCAAAAATAAAAAATATAAGATGATTTTTCACTTTGTGAGGTTTGATCGTAGCTTTGTAAGAAGATAGATTTGATGAATTCCTAATGCGCTTGAGTTCTCTATTGGAAAATTTGATTGGGACAAGTAGCGTACGCAATTGTAGGTTGGGGAATATAAAAAGAACAAATATGCTGACTGTGGTTGTGCCTTTGAGAAAGGGCTCTTCTTTGAAAGAATGCTCATGAGTATAAAGGTTCTACAACATAATCGTTAGTGAAACCTTTAATATAGTCGTGATATCAATGAATAAAGGTCCTGTGTTCAAACAAGACCTTTCAACTTTGGTATAGAAATTTCCTCTTCTTCAATAACTTCTTATAATCGAGAGACTTCTTTGGATTTCTAATCTTCCTTTCTAGAGACTTCTTGGCAAAAGTTGCAGACTTCCAAACTCTGAGCATGGAAAAGACTAGACTGAGATGATCGATTTCTGAATGTTAGAAAATTACCTAGGTTCGAAAAACACATGCGTCGAAACAGAGCATGAATGCGCTAAAATAGACTACCTATGCCCCAAAACAGAGCACAGATGTGCCGAAATAAAGAACAAATGCACCGAAACAGAGCAATGATGCACCAAAACATAGCAGCGATGCACCGAAATAGAGCAGCGATGTGTCAAAACAAAACAACAATGCACCGAAATAGAGCAGCAATGCACTGAAACAGAACAACAATGCACCAAAACAAAGCAACAATATGCCAAAACAGACTAGGGATGTGCTAAATTATCTGTTTAGACTTCTGAGAGAGACATGTTTGGATAGTTTGATATTTTTGGATGATCTTAATTTGATTTAAATGTGAAAAACACAACATAGAGAAGCAGACAGTATTTTGTTAACCCTAGAATCTAAACAAAGAGTGTATGTTCTTGAGATTTTCATAGGTTTTGAACAAAATAAGCATTCCAAGCAGACTCACTCTTAGTTGTCAAATAGGTCATCATAGAAATCACAACCCACAGCATAAAATCGTGTCAACTCACATAGCCATGTCACCCCCTAGAGGGCACTCATGTTTTTGTCTTTTCCAGGTGTGTACTCAAGGTGACGAAAGTGGATACCGAATCCCCTGAGCAAACAATCCATGGCGACTATATGGTGAGTGTCTTGGGGGCAAATTCTTCCCTCCTCTTGCACCGTGATTAAAATGATGTTTGGATACTGACATGGCTAGCTTTCTACACTATGGTTCGTAGTCAAGGTTTTTGTTCGATGCAACAATAGATAAACTCCCTTAGGAGACCTCCCAACCTTTAGAACAAAGGCTTTGGGGATGGTTATCTTGCACATTGCCATTGAATTGCGGACTTTCCCCGAATTCACTTTTGATTATAGTGGGTTGGAAAACCTGGCTTTGGTTGTTCCCACTTAGGTCGTTCCTCTTGGGTGAGTACTTTTTCCCACAAGAGAAGGCCCTCTAAAGGATGTAATAAAGCATAAACATTGTAGGAAAATAAAAAGGCAGTCTGGTATTTTGGTCACCCAGTTAAGGGGAGAGCATAGACCTATTGCCATAAACAAAACAAACAATGTTCTTTTTATAGCACCAAATGACAGTGATCTAAACTAAGTGAAGATTTTGCAAAAATAGTGTGTGGTGACTACCCTAGGATTGATAGATTCCAGATTTTAAATTTCTATCCTAGGGTTGGTTCATTTTTCTCTTAAAAACTGAAATGAAATTTTTTATCCACGGATGGCGTCAGAATCAAAATTTCTATTTACAAACCCTCTATATGCGCTAGGACAGACCCCCAATGTGCTGAAACAGTTACTAAATGCGCTGAAAGATCAATTCAGGATGCGTGAGAATAGGTTGTCTATGCGCCGGAACAGTCCCTGTATGCACCGAAATAGTCTCTGAATGCGCCGAAACAGTTTGGGGATGTAATGAAACAGTTCTTCTATGCACTGAAAGAAAGATCGTATGCACCAAAGTGCAATCTTCAGTCCGTCACCTGTCAAAAAATGCCTTTAATAAAAAGATTAAAACGAGGGGATGCCCCATGGTGGGCACCAAAAATGTGTCGTTAGAAAATGTGGATTAATTAAACAATAAACTAACACACCAATAATAAATTATATTGAAAAAAACTAATCTAGAAAACATAAATGCAAACTCTAAATAAAAGCAGCTTCTTCAAATTCGTCATATTGTCCTCTATCTCCAAGGATTTGATTAAAGATGTTGGTTCTTAGTTGTGTAAGCAACAACTTGTTGAAATGACAGCTTAGGAGAATGAGATTAATTGAAAATGCATGTTCATGACTATATGATTTAAGCTATGAAATTGAAATGCTATGATGCTAGAATGCTGATAATACTAAAATGCAGCTATAGTAACTACGTATGAAATCTAAGATTCAAGGTCCTTTTCAACTCATAAGAGGGCTGTATTTATAGATTTTTGAAGGCAAGAAATCTAGTTGGTGAGGATCAACGGTTGAGATTCAAACCTGTTAAGATGAACGATGAGAGATGATAAAAGCGCTTTAATTAAATATATGAAATACTTAATTAAATATGAAAAGAAGAAAAATTCTAATTAAATATTATAGAATATTTAATTATTGAGGAAATAAAGCTTTTAATTAAATATTTTTAGAATATTTAATTATGGAGGAAAGAAAGCTTTTAATTAATCATTTTTAGAATATTTAATTATGGAGGAAAGAAAGCTTTTAATTAAATATTTTTAGAATATTTAATTATGGAGGAAAGAAAGCTTTTAATTAAATATTGGAAATATTTAATTAAATGTGAAATGAAGAATATCATTTAAATTTAGAATTTAAACTTGTGATAATTAATATAAATAAATTGTGAAATCTATTTAATTAATTAAGAGGAAGATAGCAATAACTAAATAAACTTATTTATTTAATTAAACTAGAAGAATTGGAAAGATGAACAATATAAATAAATAATTAAATTTATTTATATGTAGATGACTTAGGAATATTAATTAAATAATTCATATTTAACTAATTAATAGGTTTGAATAACTGTGGCCATTTTTAGATGTGTACAGTATGTATCAATTTTTTTTTTTTTTTTTGTTGGATCAAGGGCATCAATACCTAGCACGAACATATTTTTCAGATTTTTTTTTTGATAACCTACTATTTTCCACATGTGCAAAACAAAGAGCTTGATTTTCAGTGAAAAACATACTTTTAATTAAACTTAAAAAAATACATAATAAAACCAAAATATATGAAAATTATATTCGATGGATAGCTCGTTTGGAGGACTACCATTATTAGTTGGGTCTATTAAGTTTCCTCCATTTTCATCCTCAACCCGAGCTTCGAAAGGGAAAATTTTGTAGAAATTTGGTAGAAGAGGGGGAGAAGGGAAAAAAAGGGGGGTTCTAGCAAACCCCCCATTCACTGAAGGGGGGGGGGGGGGTTCACTAGAACCCCCATTTAAATAAAATTCAGAAAGAAAACCCATTGAAGGGGGGTCCGCTAGGTTCTAGCGAGCCACCTAAAGTGTTTTCCCTCCGAAAATGCATTTTCCCTTCCTCAAACTAATTTTAAACTAGTTTTGTGGGATCACCTCACAAAATTAAACACATTACATACACGACCTTAGCCCCTCTATATGGGCTAGGTTCTTGGCATTCCAGATAAACACATAGGGCTCCCAAGGAGTCTCCAATTTCCATGGCCCATGGAGTAATATTCTTGTGCACTCGAATTCACATGTTAATATATCAAATACATGATAGATGAAAAAACTAAATCAAACAATATCATCTATATGTGTAACATCATCTAGTATTTTAAAATTAATTAAATGTAACATAAATATTAAGCAATTTATCCTTTTTGTAAGAAAATTATTCTATCAAATTCATAACTAAATCATTACAACATTATAAAGTATTTCAAATGATCATCTATCTCAAGTTTAGGTCTCATCAAATCCATGACATTAACACATTTATCCATTTTCACCATGACAATACAATTAACACAAACATAAGAACTAGTGAAAGCATACACCAATGTCCATAATAATCATGCAACATAATAGATCGGGAATCTAGCATAGCATCAAATGCCCATAATCATTCAAAATCATTGAAAACCACATAGAGTATCACAAAACATCAAAATTATCAAATCAAAATAGAGTCAAACTGGGTATGTCAAATAGTAGGCCTCACAACATACTTAGTTATCCATAATGAAACTGCACAAGTCTACTTGTAAACAATAAAATATCATTACGATGGTTATAAATGTTTAAAATATTGTCACATTATCTAAAAAAAATTGTATTTTCATCATCAAATATGTTGAGAGGAAACTCTATCATACCAAGAGATAACCTTGAACAAGTACCTGATGTTTTGGATATATTACATATACAACATACTCTACGATAGTATGTTCATATATTTTGATGAACTTCACTACCTTCTTACAATTAAATTTCAATAATTGGGACCCTAGAATTCACTAACACCTCTTCTACACTAAGTATAATCACTAACCAACCCTTTGGAAAGAGTAATAACATCAAAACAAGCTATTTGAGTCAAAAATCTAACTCATTGCACTATAGCAATACTAAATATGTGTCCAAGGATCAATCCTGCCCAAAATAGATAGGAAAATTGAAAGAAAGATCAAGCAATAAATTTTGGTAGGTTGATCTTTTATTTTTAGTTGCTAGGTGACCATTGTGTGATAATGGAGGGTAGTTAAAACAAGACCCACATGTTAATTTTTGGTGCCCAAATACATATTAAAAAATATTCTCATTTAATTAATTGGCAAGTAGTAAGTGCATTAATGATATAATTCTTTGTGTTATAGAACCACTAAGACCCTTTTGCATGTAAGAATTAAGGTTTGTGTGGTTCAAGAATATAATAAAACTATTTTGGGATCTTTCCACTACACTATATTTGTGGAAAAATATGTTGGAAATACACCTATGGGGAAAACCAAACTAACTAGCCTACTTTAATTGATTTTAGAGTCTGTTTTAGATGAAAAGTTCTAATGATGACATAACAAAGGGAAATGATGAAATCACCATGACATATGAATGATATCATCATGGATTGGGGGTGCTTCAAACATGATGATGTAAGTAGGGTGGGATGATGTTAGCATGGAAATGGTGACATCAATAAAGGATGTCATGTAGGAAAATGTGAGTGAACTATTTTTATGGGGGATACCAATTGAACTAGATTAGAATGTGGGTTTTAAAAGGTTCCATTCAATTGGCTATGCATTTTCTACAAAAGGGGTGATGATGCAATCACTTAGGTATGGAATGTGAAAATTTCAAAGTGAACTAGACAAATATATAGGTTTAAATGTACATTAAGCTTCTACAAAAAATTAAATTTGGCCTTATAATAGGCTAGACATAAGTATAGTAAAGTGAACTAGATACTTCACTTTCAAATGGGGAAGTTCAAATGGAGGGGAAATTCCCACAAAGGTATTCATGTGGAAAAACTTAAGTAAACCGAATAAAAATTAAGCATATATCAATTAGGTTTAAATAAGCACCCAAATTTTGCAAGCATTTAATTGACTTATGAATTATTAGGGGTAGGGAAATCCAAGTGAATCACTTCTCAAAAACTTAAAAGTGTAGTTCAAATGGTCATCAAGATCCTACAAAGGAATTAACGATGCTAAAAAATGAAAGTAATTTAACACGTGAGAAAATGCAACCAAACCAAACCCAATAACTTTTAAAAGGGGATTTTCACTTAGAATTCGGGTTCCCGTCAAATCTATACTTAGTCATTTTCTTCACTTTTTATCCTTTTGTAGGGACTTCAAACTAGTTAGGACTTTGCGGGGAAAAATAAGTGAACAAGACATGGTCCAAATAGATAAGAAAGACCCACAAGAAAAAAATATTCTTTATTTGACATCAATTTAACAAACTTCCTAAACATTTCCCAACACAAATAGAACAAGGAAACCTTGTCCCTCAAAACTTTGGCCAAAATCCCAATAGTAGCTATTCTTAGGGATATGTGCCTCTTGCAAGAACAACAAGAATCCAAAAAAATCTAAAAGTAGACCAAAAATTTGACCAATATAAAAAAAAACACTATCCTAACCAACATGAATCAAGACCACTAAAAAAATATCGAGAAAAATATTAAAGATGATTGTACTCACTACAAATTTTTTTGTGCTCCATCACTTACAAAAATTAATGTTGTATATGTTGACCATGCATAGGTAGCTCCATTAATTTTCCATCCAAATCCATGAGATAGTAGACATGAAATTCATACCTCACAACTATTCTATAAGGCCCAAACCATAAAGGGTTGAATTTTCCATGTTTTCCCTTGTCCTCTAACTTGGCGTTCCACTATCATGACCTCTTATTAATGGAATTATAAAACCTTATAATTAATATTCTATCTAATTATAAAAGTATTTATACAGTATTTATTACTTGATTAACATAATGCATATAATATTTTTGATTGATGGAAAAAATATGTTTTGAAGGGACCTAAAACCCTTTACAAACAAGTTTTGAAGGGACCCAAAACACTATCAAATCATGGGACTTTTCAAAAAATTAAAAAAATCCAAACAAAAACCAAATAACATCAATCAAGAGAGATGAACTAAAAAAACCATACTACTCCAAATAGGTTTTGAAGGGGCCCCAAAACCCTTTTAAAACTAGGTTTTATAGGGACCTAAAATCCTATCCAATCAAGGAAAGATGCCAAAGATAATCATGCCCAACCAATAGCATGACCATAACACTTATGCCCTATCTTTAGATGCAGATCTAGGATCCCATCACCATTCTCAACCTCCACCTCAATAGGAGGAAAGAGAACAAAATATAAGGTAGGGAAAAAACCACTCCTTAGCATGAAAATAATCTTTTTTTCTCTAAAAATATCCACCTCAACAAGAGAAAACACCACCTCAATAGGAAGAACAAACATGGACTTCCCTTCTCAACCTCCACCTCAATAGGAGAAACAAGACTGAATCTGAAATAAAAGCAACCAAAGATAATTAACAAACTCAAATGTAATCTCTCAACCACACTAACCAGTGCCAACTCCACCTCAATATGAGGGATATCCATATCTATAGGAGAAACAAACTGAAGAAGCAGGAAGAGAGAAAACACACCAAAGGAAAGGGTAGTAGAGGCTCCCTTTAACTTCGATATCAATTGGGATATCAGGAAAACTTTAAGCATAGCCTAGTCAATAGCACCAAAATGGAAACAAGGGTAGAAAATGTTCCCTTTATCGTCAATAACATCCGAGACATTAATAAAATCATCAAGCACAACCCATCCAACAACATCTTGACAAAAAGAAGGAAACAAAATCTCCCTTAGAAAGGTTTAACCAATAAACCCTCAAAACATGAGAGCCTAGAGAAAATGTATAAGGGAAATCCTCTGAAACCCCCAAACAAAAGAAAATAAAATATAGGGGAGACAAAAATTCATCCACCCTCAAGCTATAATTTCCATGAACCACAAAGTGTTGACAACAACACATTGGAAAGAGACAAACCCAACAAGCCAAATGGCCTCTAGTCCTCCTAGCATAGGACATAGGTAAAAGCAGCCCAACAATCATCTTTGTCACCCTCCTCCTCCTCACTAGATTTGAAATCACCCTTGCTTCCTTTCCCACTCGCTCCCACTCCTCACTCTATTTGCACACTTCAATGCATATAACATTTAAAGACAATAAATAATGATAATAATACTTAATTAATAAAAAAATAAAAAATAATTAAAAAAAATGATAATTAGTTTTTAATATGAAAAATTATTAAATAATGAAAAATTAAAATAAACTAAAAATATTGAAACAATGATATTGCTATCAGGATTCAACCATGTAGTTTTACGAGTCAAAATCATTGACCCATGTTTCATGAGTAGTGGTTCACAAGAACCCGTCTCTCATGATAATGAATGGTCCACTTAGCACTCATTGCATCTAGGTGATCCTCATAGAGGTGAAGCACTGGGCCTTCCCAGGAGGTCACCCATCCTAGGAAGGCCCAATGCTTCACCTCTATGAGCATCACCTAGATGCAATGAGTGCTAAGTGGACCATTCACTATCATGAGAGATAGGTTCTTGTGAACCACTACTCATGAAACATGGGTCAATGAGTTTGACTCATAAAACTACACGGTTGAATCCTGATGGCACTAGGATGGGTGACCTCTCGGGAAGGCCCAGTGCTTCACCTCTGTGAGCATCACCTAGATGCAATGAGTGCTAAGTGGATCATTCATTATCATGATAGATAGGTTCTTGTGAACCACTACTCATGAAACATGGGTCAATGAGTTTGACTCGTAAAACTTTATGATTGAATCCTAATAGCAATATCATAATTTGACACGCTATGGAAAATACCTCCTACTTATTATATTATATTTATATTTTTAAAATTAAGTCAATAATATATTATTATATCTTATCATATAATAATTAAAAAATTCCTTAGCAAAAATAAGTGAGGCTAGCAAAGGTAGGGTTTTAGAGCATGTGATTCAGGAAAAGGAAAAAAGAACAATGGTAGTGGAGGGCACACTAAGGATGAAATGGAGCTCAATGAGTTGTTTGAAGAAGTAGAGAACAAGCTTATCAAAGATAATAATACAAAAACATTTGCTAGAGTTTGAATGAAGAATGTAAACCTTTCCATTGTTGAGGGTGTGCAGAATATTTAGATTTTGGATAACCTCCTTAATTCCAAAGTAGAGAGGCTAAAACAAACTACCGTGATCACCAAATTTGTTGGGGTTTGATTGAATTTGGTACAAATTAAAAATTGGTGTGAGTAGTATTGGAAGGGCTCATCTCCTATTACTAGTTTCCTTCCTTTGGGGTTTATACAAATGATTTTTCCTTCAGAGGTCAAGCAAGATTAGATTTTGGCTGTCGACCCTTAGTTCATGGGTAGTGCCTAGCTCTTCATCCACCCATGGTCCCCAAGGTTTGACCTTATTGCTTAGAAACTCACCAATGTTCCTATGTGGAACAAAATTTTAAGGCTTCCACATGAACTCAGATCAAATGAGATTTATCAGTTCATTGGTAATTCGATGGGGGTCTTCATTCAAAGCGAGTAGATTGTGGGAAAAGGGATTTCTCCCATCGGGGTTAGGATTTGTGTTTGGGTTGACCTTAGTAAACCTATATAACTCTCTCTAAATTCTTCCTCTGCTCTAGGGGCTTGGATGCTACCGATCAAATTCAAGGGATTACTAATAAAGTGCTTCAGATGTGGGAAGGTTGGGCATCAATCCAAATTTTTTAAGAAGAAAAGAATTCCCTTAAAGCAGGGGCAGAAGGATTTGATTCACTAGTTAGATAGTAATGACAGTTTCAAGCACTCTAGGAGGCTAGAAGTAGAAAAAAGGGTTGAGGGTTTATCTATAGTGTGAGTGGCTATTGTCTCCTCACCTAAGTCTCATTGTCTTGAGAAGGGAATGGTCATGTGTAAAGGCAATGCAATCTGAAAAGATGATGTGGACCCTTTGGATAGGCACTGGGAGTTAGCCGAGGAAATTGACTTTGCTTCTTCGTGCCCTTAGGATGAGGGTAAAATTTTGAAAGATTTTGATCTCAACAATAGCACAAGGAGATTACCCAATGTGGTGTAAATCGATAGGAAAAGGTAAGGTGAGCATGTGGCTCGTCAGAATCAAGCTGACATGGGGGAGAGACCAATTTTGAAGAAAAAGAGAATGGTTGAATCATAACCACTAGAAGAATTGAAATTTTTAAGGTAAGCCTAACACCTTAGTCAATGTGGGAGGCAACAATAATAGGGGTAGGAATCTAGAAGTCCACAAAGCCAAATCCAAGGCATTGGAAGATTTAAAAAATGGATCACAAGTATCTATGAAAAAATTTATTTCACATGGAGGAGAGCACCTCCCTATATTAGGTAACCAATGAAAGTGTTGAATTGGAATATCAGGGGCCTCAATGGCTTGGAGAGATGTTTCTTTTTGAAGTGACTGCTTGAAATTGAAGTTTCAGATTTGGTGCTTATACAAGAAACTAAAGTAGATGAAGGAAAATTAAGGGAAATGTTAGCTAGAATATGGGAGAATGGATATGGGGTGGCTCAAAGTGCTATTGGCTTGGATAGTGGGATAGCCATTTTTTGGAACAGGACTAATATTTGTGGAGTGGTTGTGGAGGCTAAAAACTTCTATCTTTTTGTTTAGTGCACAAATGTGAGAAACGATTGTAATATGCTAGTCTCTAATATCTAAGGGCCTCATAAGGAGGATGATTAGGCTGAGGTTTGGGACTATCTTTGCTCTTTCAAGCTTATTTACTCTCAAGCCAACTAGGTGCTTGGGGGTGATTTCAATGCTATTCTTTCTCCAGAAGACAAACAAGGAGGTAGGCTTTTTTGTAGTTATGAGTCCATCAATTTTAAATTGTTGTGATGACCTCGCTTTGGTTGACATAAGGCCTAGATCTCGGTGGTTCACGTAGAATAATAAGAGGTTAAATGAGGATTTCATTCAATTCATTTTGGAATGTTTCTTTCTTAATTTTGATTGGTTATTGGAGTTGGGAGGTTTTTCTTTGGAGGTCTTGCTGTATGGTGGCTCAGATCGTAAACCCATCACTTTATTCCTGATTCATCCCAATAAACCATGAGGCATACCTTTCAAGATGGAGAGATTTTGGTTCATTCATCCTAATTTTGACAAATTGGTGACAACATGGTGGAAATTTGAATTGAAGGGATGCAAGAGGTACATAATAGAGAAGAAATTATAGGCTATTAGGAAGGAGGCGAGATGCTGGAACAAGGAGGCTATGGGAAATATTTTTGTTAATAAAAGCAAGTTAGAACTTGATCTAAACGTGGTAGAGGAAGAAATTAGTAAGCTACACTCAGGAAAAAAGGGAGAAGGAATAAAATATTTTGGAAGAATACAACAAGTTGCTCAAAATGAAGGATATTTTTTGGATGTAGAAATCCAAGGTCAAATGGCTAAAAGGAGGAGATAGAAACACAATTTTTTTCTAGCTTTATACCAAAATTAGATGAGAACAAATAGTATTGAGGATACATAAATCAAATAACACTGTGGTTGATGATATAAAAGCCATTAGAGTTGAAGGTCAAAGGGTCTTTTGTGATTTGTTAGGAACCACAAGCATTGAAGACATACATGTTCAAGATGAAATGCTTGAATGCATTCCAAATACCATCATGGATGATCAAAACAAAGCTCTCCTAGATCCTTTTACTCTGGAGGAAATAAGAAAAGTGGTCTTCTCCTTAGGCACTACGAAGGCCTCTGGGATGGATGGTTTTCAAGCCATTGTCTTTCAGAGATACTAGGAGATAGTCAAGGAGGATGTGTTGAAGTTGTTGAGGAGTGAATATTGAGAGGATCTATCTTGAGATCCTAGAACTCTACGTTTATTTCCTTGATTCCCAATATTAAGGACCTGTAACACCCCACCATGGAACCCAAAGAACAACACACAATGTAACTAAATAATCAAACATTTTTTTTTAAAGTCATTCAATTACAACATGTATACAAAGTAAACAACTACACATACGTTCTCAGGGTTTTGTGACAATGCTACTTAAACATACAAAAGTAAGAACATCACATTATAAAACCATAGGCATAACATAAAGATAACTCATATGAATGAAAAAAAATTCAATTACATACTCATAACATAGTTAAGTTACATGATCAAGTTACATGAAGCGAGATTGTGATAAATATCATTACATCATAGTAATAATACAATAAGGTCTCACATAAACAGCAAGAATGTATACAATATAAATGATGGTCACAATACATCTGTCAATCTTGTTCATGTGCACGCTTAGCATCCAACTCCACGAACAATGTAAAATTAGGAACCTATCATAAAGAAAATATCATCATGTACTACATTACTTGAAAGGGGACCCAATGGAGGATAGAGCATGTTCCTCCCAGCCATGTGGTACTCAAGAGTCCACCCCCCGTGCTAGGAGATAATATCAGGTCCACAAGACAACAAACATGAAGACATAACATAACATCACATGGATGGATGTACACATAACGACATAATGATATATAACCACACAACAATCAACAAATCTACACAAGAGACCACATAATATGTATTAGGATAAGAGTTTCCTCACATAGTTTAATTTAGGTTACCTTGGTGCATCTTCCTAGATTACCGACCCTTATATTGAGTTACCCTAGCAATCTCTACCGACTCCCGAACCCTAAACAAAATCATGTGGAATCATACTACTTTTTGAGAAGACAAAGTAGAGGATCATGCCATTCAAGGCCATCTCAACCTACCCTAAATATATTAAAGCTCTAAGGCATAAGGTGAGGAAAACAATTATCTTTGTTATTTAGTGAACAATACCCAACCCCTAGTACATTAAATTAGGTTTTCACTTAATTACAAACTCTCGATAGGCTACCTTGGTTATCTCTTAGGGTTTTGACCCCTATCACAAACCACTCTTCCCACAAACAGTAACATAAATTACTGAAAAATACATAGGATAACCATCATGTACATAAATAAAAACCATGAATATACACATCTCTAATATGACGTAGACCTTAATGTTCAAACACCACCAATGTGATAACAGAAAAATGATGCATGGATAAATCCCAATCAAATCATTGTAAAAGATTATCAAAGTTTAACATAATAAAATTTACAACACAAATTGCATTATCCAACCTCTGGAAGATTTTAAAATAAATCTCATAAACATAGAGATACATTTCATGAATTAATAAGAATATACTATTTCCCATCAAAACATTCATCAAGTAATCTTGAACTAAAAGTTCATAAAAAAATAAAACACTGACATAACTTGTATGTCTTATTTATTTTGTTCTATTTAAACAAATAAATATATAATCATTAACCAATATATATTATTACTCAATATAAACATCTTTCTAAACATCATGATCCAAAAGTTCATAAATAGATAATACATTGTCATAACTAAATGTCTTGAAAGAGAAATCATTGGCATAATTATAATTTATTATTTATTTGTTCTTTTTTAACAAATAAATATATAAACATCCTTCATTAAGAATAAATGGAATTCTTTACATTTAAAAGCCAATCGATTAAAGAACATACAATTCTAATATATATATATATATTATTTCTTTATACATGTACTTGTATATATAAATATATATATATATTCATATATTTATTTATCCAAACTAATCGACACTCACTATAGAGTAACCAATCAACATACATATTGTAAAGACATAGGATAGATCACAAAGGATTGTAACTAGTAACTAACAGTTGGCTAAGTCGGTTACATCGTCCCAAGTACATGTATAAAGAAATATGGATAAGGATATCTCATGCATGTCACATCATCCCAAGTAGCTGATGCCTCATCACTAGGATCCCACTAGACCCTCACCTGATCAACGTCTTGACCACTGAGGGCAAGCCTCCTATGCTAAATAATTCCCACGGGCTCTAAAGCTAGCTACCCATCCTCTACCTATAATGCGTTCCAATCGAGCACATGTGAAATATCAAGAGGATAAGACCTAAGAACAAATACATGGAATACATCATGAATGCATGACAAGCTAGGCAATAAAGCAAGATGATACGATACAAGAATAATCCTCTCTAGAATCTCAAATAGTCCAAAAAAATGAGGTGCGAGCTTAGAGCCTTTTCCATAATGGATTGGAATCTTTCGTAGACACACCTGAAGAAATACCATATCACCAACTAAAAATTGATGATCTATGCACATTGACATACTTCTTTTTCCTATCCTACACTACCGCCAAGTGCTCTCTGATGCGATCCACCTGTTATTCCATATCCTAAAGCATCTCAGGTCCAAGAAGAAATCTATCCTCAACTTGATCCCAACTCAATGAAGTTCATCAAGGATGTCCATACAATGCCTAAAAAGGAGGTGGAACTATGATACCCATTATTATAGGTGAACACCACTAAGTAGAGATAATCTTCCCAATGTGACTGCTGATCCATAACATACATCTTGAGCATATCCTTAAGAATTTGATTGACCCTCTCAATCTGTCCGTTAGTCTCTAGGTGATAAGCTGAACTGAAGTTCAATTGAGTACCTAAGGCATTCTGCAAGGATGTCCATAATGTTGATATAAACACAAGATCTCTATCTAAAATGATTCTACGAGGAATTCCATGTAACCGAACAATATCTTCCATGAAGATATTTTCTATAGAAGAGGCATTATAGGATGAACGAATTGGAGAAAAATGTGCTACCTTAGTCAACCTATCAAAAATAGCCATAATAGGATCATGTTGATGAGATGACATAGGAAAACCAATAATGAAGTTCACTGATATGATATCCCACTTCCATTCAGGAACAAGATGTGGCTGCAACAGTCTTGTGGGATGTTGATGCTTAGCCTTATCTCTCTAGCACTCAAGACATCTCAAAACAAAATCAGCAATGCCACGCTTCATACAAGGCCAAAAGTACAATTTTCAAATATCCACATGCATCTTCTTAACACTTATATGAGCTGAAGAAGGTGCTTGATGTGCCTCTAACATAATCAGAGTGTGAAGACCTTTTGCAAGTGGAACGTAGATACGACCCAGATGTCACAAAAAACCATCTAAATTGAGAGTATATCCTGTGAATCTACCCTCCAAGGGTCTACCTGATCCCAAATCCATCTTCACCTCCTGGTATAGTATATCTATAGGAAGTGCTGCTAAAATCTAGCTCCTCAAGTCAACTCCAAGAGTAACGACATAAAGCTCATGCCTTCACCGACTAAGAGCATCAACCGCTATGTTCTCCTTCCCCTAGTTAAATTTAACCTCAAAGTCATACTCACATAAGAAATCCATCCACCATCTCTACCTAGCATTCAAATTAGGTTGCGTGAAAATATACTATAGACTATGGTGATCATTGTGAAGTTCAAAATGGTGCCCCAACAAGAAATGCCTCCACCGAACCAGAGCATGAACAAGTGCAGCTAGTTCCAAATCATGAGTAAGATAGTTCAGTCCGTGATCCTTGAGTTTTCGAGACTCATACGCGATCACATAATCTTCCTGCATCAGAACGACTCCTAATCCCTCCAAAGACACATTAGTGCAAATGAAAAAGTCCTTAGTAGGATCAGGAACAACTAAGATAGGCATACACATCAACATTTCGTTGAGTGTTTGAAAAGCTGATTGATACTATTCTGACCAAATAAATTTATTCCCTTTCCTCTGAAGAGAAGTAATGGGGTGATAAATCCTAGAAAACCCCTGAACAAACCATCTATAATACTCGACAAGACCCATAAAACTGTGAACCTCAGGTACATTGGTAGGCACGGGCCAATCAATGACGGCTTGGATCTTTGAAGGATCCACAACAATACCCTCTCTAGAGATAAAATGACCAAGGTATTTCACCTCAGTCTAGAAGAACTCACACTTCAACAAATTTGTGAACAACCAATTCTCTCTCAAGCACTACAATACCTGCCTCATATGCTCTTCGTGCTCCTTCATATCTCTAGAATAGATCAAAATATCATCGAGAAACACGAGAAAAAAATGATCAAGGTATGTGCAGAAAACACCCTTCATCAAACTCATGAAAATGGATGGTGCATTTGTTAACCCAAATGGTACCACTATGAACCCATAATCCTCATAACGAGTTCAAAATGCCATTTTATGAATGTCTGATTCTGAAATGCGCAATTGATGGTAACTCGATTTTAGATCAATTCAGAAAACACTTTAGCTCCCTTGATCTGATCAAAGAGATCATCGATTCTAGGCAATGGATATCGATTCTTAACCATCACTTTATTCAACTGATGATAATCAATGCACAATCTGAGAGATCAATCCTTCTTCTTCATGAAGATGATAGGTGCTCCTGGTGCAGGAGCACCCATGGGTCTAATGGAACTAGAACGTTTGGTTGTATTTTTTTTTTGTGTTATAATAAGGTCCTAAGAACCATTTCAATGCTTTGTAATAGGTCTTCTAGGTGTTTGGTTGATTTTTGGTCTTGGTGACCAGCTTTTTGTACAAACATGGTCTCCATCCTCCTTTGTAAGTCTAGTGCATTTTGGAAAATTAATGAAATAAGGATGCCTTGTTGTATATAGAAACTTGAGGGGATTCACCTTGCTCATTTTATCTGGCTTGTATTCCTTTCACATATTTTGGAAGCATCTTTGTAGGCAAGTTGGTGAAAGTTGGCTAAATTGCCTTAATTAGGTATTAAAGAGTAAAAAATGAAGTCTAATTATGTTTCCAATGGCCAAATGATTCAAATGGAAGTTGGAAGACATTGGAGGGAGTTATGAGGCATCAAATATTTCTCTCTTGGTCAAGGCAAGGTTGTTGAACAAGTTTGGAAGGATTTTCTAAGAAGAAGTTGCTATTTTATGTGTTTTTCATAAAGAAATTGCTGATCCCATACATTGTATGGACTGTATGTGTTTTTCCATGCTCTAAGACTATAATGGTTGGATATATAATTGAATAAAATTTCTTTGGGAGTTGGAGTGGTGAGTTTTCATTGAGAATTGAGTGAGATATCCCCATTTTACTGTCGGGTGGTCTCAAACCCCATGTTTTTCCTGTAGAATTTTCTGATCCTGTACTTGGTATGGTATGTAAATTTTGTTTTATGATTGAAGCATGTAATGGTTGGAAAGGTAATTGAATAATATTTATTTTGGAGTTGTATTTGTGATATTTCATTGAGTAATAAGGGAGATATCTTAATTTTACTCTCTGGTGGTCTGAAAACCCTTAAAATCAAGGTTTTGAGCAAAATATGGATGCATCTTCCATTCCCACGCGGTAGAATTTGAAAATATTGGTGGGATGGAAGGTATGAGGGTGTAATATTATGTAATAGAGGTCTTGGAGAATGGAAGGCACTTTGGAGGCAAATGGTGCAATGTTTTGGCTTGACATCTCTATGTGGCAAGCCCATTTTACAAGCAAAAATGTGCGTTTTTGCTTGATTTTGAAGAATCTGTTTGAAGGGCACTTAGGAATGATGGTAATAGGTGTGGAAATCCTATAGGACTTCATTTTTTGGCTTTGGGGTGAAGGGGAGACCCTAGGTAATCAGGACCCAGGTGTAGGTCTGTGAATTAGGCCTCTTGCAGTAGCAGTAGAAAGGGCCATTGTGAGTGATGCCTTGATAGTCAAGAGGAAAGGTTTTGGAACTTTGTAGGGGTCCATTTTGGATGTATAAATCCATATGTTTGGTGTCTTGAAATTCCTCCATGTTGGTTTTATATTGACTATCCTACCGGGTAAATCTACTAGCCTTAAGGGAGAAAGGTACCTAATTCACCATAGTTTGTGGAAGTTTATTGAAACCTAAGTTCTAGGGAGTTGTTACACCTTATTCTGATCCAAAAAGACATGATTCAATGTTTCCAATGTCTTTAAGAGGTCTGAGTTGTGAACCCTAGGTGTGAGAGGGCTGATCCCTTAAGTATTAATGGAGTTTAAGGCTCCATGTAAGAGTATTTGATAGAAGCATTTAAGTTGAGTGTCTTTGCCATTATAGTTGGGTGTTTTCTGTCCCTGCCACTCTGCATCATAGTGGTACGAGAGCTTGATTTTAGGTAGTTTTTGAAAGGAATTCATGATGCCTCCAAAAGATGGACCGGTGGTTGCAAAGGAGTTGAAGGCCTTGAGAGAAGAGATAGAGGCCTTAAAATCAATGAACAAAAGGAGAGGTGTGGCCATTGAGGAAGAGAGTTCCTCTAGAGAAGAGCCAAAGGGTGAAGAAGGTGAAGAGAACCCTCAGGGGGAAGAGATACCCCCTCATGAGAGAATAATCCTTAAAGTATTGCAAGCATCTAGAGGAGAGTCCTCTGAAGTGAAGATGGATCTACCAGTGTATAATGGAAAGATGAATGTGGAAGAAGTGTTAGAGTGGGTAGAGGCATTGAATAATTAATTTGAATATAAATAAATGGCAGACAATAAGAAGGTAAAGTTTTCCAAAACAAAGTTGAAGGGATCCGCCTTGACATGGTGGAATTTCATCCAAGGAGAAAGGGTGAAGATGGGTAAGTCCATAATCAACTCATGGGATAGGATGGTGCATAAGTTGAAGGAACAATTCCTTCCTGCTGATTATGAGGTGCAGGAGTTAAAAAAGAGGCAGAATCTAAAACAAAAAGACATGGATGTTTCATCCTACACTAAACAATTCTTCAAGTTAAGCATGAAATGTAATCATGTGGAGAGTGAGAATGAAAGAGTGTCCAGGTATATCAATGGCCTAAGGATCAACATACTAGATGAGATCAGTTTGGTTGTCCCCAAGACCATGGAGGATTGTTTACAAATTGCACATAAGGCTGAAGAGAAGATAAGAAGGAAACAAGAGTAGAAAATTAGAGGAAGAGGTAATAATTTCAGAGGTAGAGGTAGTTTTGGGGGCGAAAATCAGTCCCAAAAGCATCAAGAGGAATCTAATCCTAATGAATCAAGTGGAGACTCAAGCAATAGAGGGGGATTCAGGGGTAGGAGACACAATGGTAGAGGCAGATTTAATGGAGGGAGAGGTTCTAATCAATTTTTCAGGGAGGTGTTACACTTGCAACCAGCCTAGCCATCCATCCTTCAAATGCCCTGAAAAGCAAGGATCAAGCTCTCATGGTGGAGAGAGGAGGAATCGATTGGTACAAGAAGATGAAGAACTTGATGATTAGGAGAGCATTGCTCAAGGCACTAATCCCTGAAGAACCCCCACCTAGGAAGGCACTCTTCAAAATCAATTGCAAGGTACAAGGTAAGGTGTGTAAGATAGTAGTGGACTCAGGATCAACTGATAATATTGCTTCAATTGAGATGGTAGAAAAATTGAATTTGAAAAGGATTTATCACCTTAACCCATTTAAAGTTTCATGGCTTAGTAAAGGACAAGAGGTCTTGGTGAATGAGAAAGTATGGGTAGAATTCAACATTGGGTCATACAAGGACAAGATCCTATGTGACATCATCCCTATGGATGTGTGCCACTTGTTGCTTGGGAGGCCTTGGAAGTTTGATAGGAAGGACAAGCATGATGGGGAGAAGAATACATACTCCATTGTGGAGGATAGGGTGGCTTACAACCTCACACCTCTCATAGAATAAGACAAGGCAAAGCATGAAGGGCATAGTGTTTTGATGGTGGGTGAGAAGGAGTTCATGAAGACCTTAAAGGAAAGTGGAGGAAGAGGATTCTTCCTGATTATGAAACCAAAGAGTGAAGCAAATCTTCCCACAAAGAAGAAGGAAGATGCACCTAGAGAAGTCCAAGAGTTGTTGGAAAGATACAAGGACATAACGATAAATGAACTACCTAGTTCCCTACCTCCCATTAGGGATAGAAACCACCATATTGATCTGATTCCAGGGGCTACATTTCCCAATAAGGATGCATACAAAATGACACCTTCTCAAAATGAGGAGATTGCAAGACAAGTGCAAGATTTACTAGATAAGGGGCTAGTAAGAAAGAGTTTGAGCCCATGTGTTGTTCCTACTATCCTAGCACCAAGGATGGATGGGAATTGGAGGCTTTGCACTGATTCAAGAGCCATTAATAGGATCACAATCAGATATAGGTTCCCAATTCCAAGAATGGAGGGCCTTATGGATTGCCTAGTAGGGGGATCCTAATTTTCCAAGATTGATTTGAAAAGCGGTTATCATTAGATAAGGATCAGAGAGGGGGATGAATGGAACAAAATTTTTAAGACTAATGAGGGCCTCTATGAATGGTTGGTGATGCCCTTTGGGTTGTCAAATTCCCCTAGCACCTTTATGCGCCTTATGAATGAGGTATTGAGACCTTTCATTGGAAAGTTTATTGTGGTTTATCTAGATGATATTCTTGTATTTAGCAGGTCTAAAGAAGAGCATATAAAGTACCTTGACATGGTATTGAAGAGGTTACAAGAGGAGAAGTTTCTGATCAACATGGAAAATTTTGAATTTATGAAAGGAGAACTAGTGTACCTTGGATTTTTTCATCTCCAAGGGATGTTTGAAGATGGATCCTTCAAAGGTGGATGCTATTCTTACTTGGCCAACACCAAAATCCATGGGAGATGTGAGAATATTTCATGGACTTGCAAGCTTTTATAGAAAGTTCATCAAGAACTTTAGTCAAATTTGTGCACCCATCTTGGACACCATCAAAGGAGGTAACAAGGGTAAGTATTCTTGGACCAATGAGGCTGATAAAGGGTTAAAATATCTGAAAAAGAGAGTAGCACAACAACCTATACTTGTGCTCCCTGTTTTTGATAAGGTTTTTACAATCGAATGTGATGCTAGTAACCAAGCAATAGGGTCCGTCTTAAGCCAAGAAGGCCTACCAGTTGAATTTTTCAGTGAGAGGATAAATGAAGCAAAGAGGAAGTATTCTTCCTATGATTTGGAATTGTATGCTATGGTCCAAGCCCTCAAAAAGTGGAGGCACTACTTGTTACCTAAATAATTTGTTGTTTATAATGATAATCATGCTTTGAGTTTCTTCAATGCACAAGATAAACTCAATCATAGGCACATGAAGTGGGTGGAGTCTTTACAAGCCTATACATTCACAATAAAGCATAAGAAGGGCCAAGAAAACAAGGTGGAATATGATCTCAGTAGAAGGGCACTTGTGGTACAAGAGATTCAACTCCGAAGCACGGGGTTTGATGCATTGAAGGACATGTATCATGAAGATGCAAATTTTAAGGAGGTATATAGCGTTTGTGATCAACATTTGAATACTTTTCATGGTGAATACTCTAATTTTATGTTGTAGAATGGTTTTATCTTTAAAGGAAGCCAATTGTGTGTGCCTAAATGCTCAATGAGGGAGAATATTATAAAGGAGAAACATAGTGGGAGTCTTGGTGGTCATTTTGGCCTTGATAAGACCTTAGAACAAGTGAGGAGGTTCTATTACTGGCCAAGGCTGCAAGTGGATGTGAGAAAGTATGTAGAAGGATGTACAATCTGTCAAAGAGCAAAGGGAACTTCATAAAATGTAGGGCTCTATCAGCCATTCCCCATTCCCAATAGGCCTGGGGAGACTGTAAGTATGGATTTTTTCTTGGGGTTGCCGAGGACACAAAGAGGTTTTGATAGTGTTTTTGTGGTGGTTGATAGGTTTAGTAAGATGGATCATTTTATTCCTTGTAAATGCACCAATGATGCATCTACTATAGTAGGTATCTTCTTTAAGGAGGTTGTTATAATACATGGATTTCCCTTAAGCATTGTTTCTGATAGAGATTCTAAGTTCATAGGCCAGTTTTGGAGGACCTTGTGGAAGAAACTTGGCACAAATCTGTCCTTTAGCTCTGCATACCATCCACAAATGGATGGAAAAACCGAAGTGGTGAATAGATCATTGGGAAATATCTTGAGATGTCTTACCAAATAATATGGAGAAGCTTGGGATTTGATTTTAGCTCAGGCTGAATTTGCATACAATGACTCCATGAATAGGAGAATTGGTAGGAGCCCTTTTGAACTAGTCTATGGAATGCACCCTAGAGGGGTATATGAATTGAGAGACCTACAAGGATTTGATAGGATAAGTTCTCAAGGAGAGGATTTTTCTATTACAATCAGGGATATCCATCAACAAGTGAAGGAAACTCTACAAAAGAATGTTGAGAAGTACAAAGAAAGAGTAGATTTAAAGAAACGGAATGTTCAATAAAAGGTTGGATATTTGGTGATGGCTCACTCAAAGAAGGAGAGACTTCCAAAGGGAAATTATACTAAAATCATGATGAAGAAGATAGGACCTTGCAAGGTGGTCCACGAGTTTGGCGAAAATGCTTATGAAATAGAGCTACCTCCTGGGGTGGCAATCTCTCCTATCTGTAATGTTTCTGATTTGTATCCTTTCAAAGCTTCTATGAATGCAGGGGATGTAGTAGGTCCAACACAAATGGAAGATTAAGATTGGGTTAAGGAATTACCCCCAAGCCAACCTGTGACTCTTGAATGCATCCTAGACACCAAGGAGACAAAGAGGACTAGAAGGAAGGTCTACAAGGAGTACTTGGTTAAGTGGAAAGGTATACTTAAAGAGGATGCCACTTGGATGTCTGAAATTGATATTAAATAGTATGGGACTATTGTAGAAGACCTGATCTCAAAGAGGACTTGAGATCTTTTTCTTGCTTGGGAGTATGGTGCAGGAGCACCCATGGGTCTAATGGACCTAGAATGTTTGGTTGTGTTTTTTTTTCTTGTTTTTGTATTATAATAATGTCCTAAGAACCATTTAAATGATTTTTAATAGGTCTTCTAGGTGTTTGGGTAGATTTTTGGTTTTGGTGACCAACTTTTTGTACAAACAAGGTCTCCATCCTCCTTTGTAAGTCTAGTGCATTTTGGAAAATTGATGAAATA
Organism: Sequoiadendron giganteum; assembly: GCA_007115665.2. Classification (NCBI taxonomy): domain Eukaryota; kingdom Viridiplantae; phylum Streptophyta; class Pinopsida; order Cupressales; family Cupressaceae; genus Sequoiadendron; species Sequoiadendron giganteum. The sequence goes on from CM021108.1 coordinate 292,570,229, forward strand.
AGGATTCCTTGTTGTATCTAGACACTTTAGGGGAGTCACATTTCTCATTTTAGTTGGCTTGTATGCCTTTCACATATTTTGGAAGCATCTTTGTAGGCAAGTTGGTGAAAGTTGGCTAAATTGCCCTAATTAGGCATTAAAGAGTAAAAAATGAAGTCTAATTATGTTTCCAATGGAAAAATGATTCAAATGGAAGTTGGAGGAAATTTGAGGGAGTTATAAGGCTTAAAATATTCCTCTCTTGGTTGAGGCAAGGTTGTTGAAAATTTTTGGAAGGAGTTTCTAAGAAGAAGTTGTTTTCTGTGTTTTTGATAAAGAAATTGTTGATCCTGTACATTTTACGAACTGTATGTGTTGTTCCATTCTCTAAGCCTATAATGGTTGGATATATAATTGAATAAAATTTCTTTTGGAATTGGACTGGTAAGTTTTCATTGAGAATTGAGTGAGATATCCCCATTTTACTACCGGGTGGTGGTGCAGGAGCACCTAGGAAAAAAAACTTAAAAAACACCTAGGAAACACTAGGCATAGGTAAGTTTGGTTTTGAAGTTATAAGGTCATGTTGAAAATTGCTATAGAGATAGAGATTTAATAAAATGCCTTGGTCAGGAGCTATCAGGAGCTATTAGGAGTGGCAAAGTTTAAAAGTTTAGACTCTCATGTTTGTTAGTTTCTAGGAAATTGGCAAAGGTAGCAAAATGGGACATTTTGCACTTTTGCCACCTTGTAACAGAAATGTATGACCAAGGAGGGTGTAACCACTTTGGGAAACCTATTTAAGGGTTGAATCGACCTATGTAAAAGGTTGGAAGGCATTTGGAAGCTTTGAAAATTTGAAAATTCATGAATGCTAAATGTGAACAGTGAGAAGAAAGTATGAAATTCTGTGTTTTGTATTGAGTTTGTGTGTTGCGAATGTGATCATGGCACTATGAATACTATAGAACATAGTTCATTTGCTTCCCAAGCTTTGTGTGGGATAGTAGATAGTTAGTGTGTGCATTTCAAGCATTCTTTGTTAGTTAGTTTGGTCTTTTAGTTTATTGTTTTTGACCGGTAGACTGTAATTGATGGAGTCCTAATTACTTTCCCCACTGTACCTGTGTATGGGCCCTTGGGAAATGTGGTTAGGATCCATGTCTGTACATAATCTAGGTTTAGGAGTGGTTAGTAGTAATGGATGCATGAAGAAAGACTTCTCCTAGGCGAGCTTGACAGTGCCTGGCTGTGAAAGTCAAGGAGTGCAAAGCACTTGGCTTGCAGGGGTGACCTTTCCCTGACAAACCACATGGTAGAAAGGTGGATGAAGGCCCTATAGAGGCTTGGAAATAATGAGGAGGCTTGAACAATCCATATGATGGGAGAACAAAATAACAATTCATCGGGTGGTTAGGAAATGGCTCTAAAAGCCCTAAATTTGCTAATTTGAAGGATAGGCCTGTGTACGGTCAAGCTAGGGTTGAGACCTTGAAAACCTTGAGGTGGTAGGTATCAAAACCAAGAAACCATTGAGAAGATTTGGGGTTCTTTGGGAGAGTTTGGTGAACCATCCACTTTTCTCGGGTTAGGAGGGCTAATTGGGGCTTTAGGCTTGTAGCCTTTTTAACCCTAGATGAGGGTTTGGAGTTAGCGATGGACAAAGGGAACAAGGTGGATTTATCAACATAAACTTGTGATGGTGGGAAGTTTTTGGAAGCATTCCCACACCCCTGCAAAGAATAAACCAAGAGTTGAGATAAATTGACCTTTAGGGAAGATTAAGGGTTAAGGGAAGCAAAGAAGCAAGGCACCAAGATTGGCTTGGTAGTTGAGAGCTTGATGATAGTGGGGTTGGATAGTAGAACTAGGGGTACCTATACATGAGTTAGGGCCTAGAGGTTAAGGTGGGAGAGTCACCTAGGAGTTCTTGAGATCAAGGACCCAGAGCATGGAACAGTGAGTGTTCCATCCAACCCTTCCCTATCAGGTGGTCTCAAACCCCATGTTTTTCCTATAGAATTTTCTGATCCCATACTTGGTACGGTCTGTACATTTTATTTTATGCTTGAATAATATAATGGTTGGAAAGGTAATTGAATAAGATTTATTTTGGAGTTGGAGTGGTGATATTTCATTGAGTAATAAGGGAGATATCTTAATTTTACTCCCGGGTGGTCTGAAAACCCTTAAAATCAAGGTTTTGAGCAAAATATGGATGCATCTTCCATTCCCACGCTGTAGCATTGCCAAATATTGGTGGGATAGAATTTATGAGGGTGTAATATTATTTAATAGAGGTATTGGATAATGGAAGTCACTTTGGAGACAAATGGTGCAATGTTTTGGCTTGACATCTCTATGTGGCAAGCCCATTTTACAAGCAAAAAAGTGAGTTTTTGCTTGATTTTGAAGAATCTATTTGAAGAGAACTTAGGAATGATGGTAAAAAGTGTGAAAAACCTATAGGAGTTCCTTTTTTTTTCATTTGGGTGAAGGGGAGAGCCTAGGTAATCAATACCCAGGTGTAGGTCTGTGAATTAGGCCTCTTGGAGTAGCGGTAGAAAGGGCCATTGTGAGTGATGCCTTGACAATCAAGAGGAAAGGTTTTGGAAATTTTTAGGGGTCCATTTTAGATGTATGAATCCATAGGTTTTGTGTCTTGAAAGTCCTCCATGTGGGTTTTATATTGACTATCCTATCGAGTAAGGCTACTAGCCTTAAGGGAGAAAGGTACCTAATTCACCATAGTTTGTGGAAGTTTGTTGAAACCTAAGTGCTAGGGACTTGTTACACCTTATTCTGATCCAAAAAGATATGATTCAATGTTTCCAAGGTCTTTAATAGGTCTAAGTTGTGAACCCTAGGTGTGAGAGGGCTGATCCCTTAAGGAGTAATGGAGTTTAAGGCTCCATGTAAGAGTATTTGATAGAAGCATTTAAGTTGAGTGTCTTCGCCATCATAGTTGGGTGTTTTCCATCCCTGCCACTCTGCATCATCTCCCCAAGGAGAAACACTTGGATGAATAAAACCCTTAGCCAAAAGTTCCTCCAACTACAAATGAAGCTCTTCTAGTTCCTGTGTGTTCATTATGTATGGAGCTCAAGATATAGGCTCTACTCCAAGAACCAGACCGATTCTGAAATCTATGTCACGTTTTGGTGGCATACTTGGAATATAATTGGGAAAAACATCTGGGAATTCCCCAAGAATAGGGTAATCATCAAGAGATACCTCTTGACTCTCCCTACCTCCAAGTCATTAAATATTGCTGCAAATAGTTGAAAACCTTGACGCATGCATCTCCTTAATTGCATAGTAGATATAATCTGCCAAGAGATGGATCTTTGTATGCCAGTAATTTCAAATTTTACACCAAAATCATCTATGCAACGTATTGTCTTTTGTCGACAATAAATCACTCCACGATGGGACTCCAACTAGTCCATACCCAAAAAAATGTCATAAGAACCAAGAGGTGTAACATGAAGATCTACTGAGGTAGATAGAAATCTGATCCTTAGTCCACAATTGTGAACAAGGGATTCTACTACTACCTTCCCCCTAGAGGCCAATTCAACCTGCCACCTAATGCCTTGCTTTATTGCCATGAGTCCACATCGCTCAACAATAGATGGAGAAATAAATGAATCAAAAGCTCCAGAATAAAAAAGGATGGATACATTAATACCCTATAACTAACCTAAAGCCTCAACCACAATATTTTGATGATCTGCTTCACAGTTATCTACCATAGAAAAACCTTTGTGATAATACCTTGCATCTTCAATTGTTGGCTTCAAAGCTGCCAGTTGCTGACCAAATCTTGATGTACCTCTCATAGGACACTGCCTCACAATGTGACCCTTTTGACCACATGAAAAACAACTAGTACCTTTGCCACCCGAAGGTGCATTCGACTGCTGAAAATTTCATCTGCTAATTATAGACTGTGCACTTTGTGATGGCTGATCCTGACAGTTGCGCTTATTATGCCACCAGTTAGGGTTCTTCCCAGAATGTGAACCGTTACTCGACTCAAATTGAGAACTCTTATTTTTTGGTGGGTAACACTTCTATTGATACTGTTATTGACCACCCTTAGCGGGTGTCTGTTGGTTCGGAGAGCAACCCCCTATCTGAGTTGGACCACCTTGCGGACCAAAGCTTGCAGTAGGTGCACTACCAATCTGAACACCTGTATGACCACCCAAATCCATGGTCAAATTATCCTCCACAATCTATGCCTTCTCCATGGCTACCTCCATTTTCTTTAGCTCCAAGACTCAAACTCCTCCACTGATACAGGTGTTCAAGCCCCTGATGAAGTGTTGTACCAACATAGCCTTGTCATCCACAATTTCGGCATACTATTTGAGCTTGTAGAACCTACGATCAAACTGCTCAACTGACATAGCCATCTGACATAGATCATGGAACTCATATGCATGATGTTGTCTCCAATGCTCTGATAGGAAACACACTCTAAATCTCTCCAAGAACATAGCCCATGAAACTAAACCAATCTCCAAGTGAAGCTTCTACTCCTTCAATCACCACCATGTAGAGGCAAAAGCCTCTAAATGCATAATGGCACATCTGTTGAGCTTCTCTTTTACTAGTTTTCCTTGATGACAATATTTGTTTCAATTTGGCATCTTGGTGGTTGATTACTCAGTTGAACTGTTTCCATTCTGTCATTGGAATACTTACTTCATTTATGATATTATCTTTGGTGGCACTGATCTCTTGACTCCATGTGCAGATCATAAGGAATCTTGGTTACAGGTCTATGTTCCCATGTTCAGGTGACATGATTCTGATTTGACATTTTGTGCTATAGTGATCCACTTGATTATATGATATTGGCTTATTCAGTTTTCTATGAAACACTTGATTATATGATACTGGCTTATTCAATTTTATATGATATTGGCTTATTTAGTGATCTATAGGATTATATGAAACATTTGATAATGGCTTGGGCATATGGTATATTGAATTTAGCATGAAACTTAGCCTTTACTATATTTCATAAGGCACTGGATATTATATGGCAATCGGGTTTGGATAAAGGAAAACATATTGTTCATTCTTGTGCATGTGATTCAGGTCTTTTGGTTAACACATTACTAGGCCTTAAGGCCGACATTAGGTATAAGGTTATGTTGATTTAAAATTTCACAATGGAAGTGACTTAGACTTGATTACTTGGAAACAAATAAGTCTAAGGTAATATAAATTTGGTTTGTAATGTGGTCATGTCAAATAATACAAGGCATTATTTGGTTGACATCTCATTTGGTCAATAATAGAACAATGGTAATGATGTTGGTCGGCATGCAAGGCATTGGTTAGCCCATGGATTTTAAAATGCATTATGAGTTATGAATTATTAATTCAGTCCTTTCAGACTTTAAACTCTATCAAAATTGGTAAAGGTCATTGACTGTTTTTCTTTGGAAAGAATAGGGCAATCATATTGCTTCATTGTTCATGGGTTTCAAACCCTATTTTGGCCACTACCATGGAGATCTCTTCTCAGTCATTATAATGTGTTTGTTGGCCTTTTGATTTTCTTGGACAACGAATGGGGAATATGAAAGACCATTACCATGGTTGATTCTCCTGTCAGTCTCTTGTCAATGGGTAAGAGCTCAAACTTGGAAGAAGCTCATGCTACCTTGTTGCTCTGTCAGTCTCGTAAATTGCTCAATGACAAAATATCTTCTAGTCTTCTCAGGTATTCATCTTTTTAACTACTTTGAAGAATCGTTACTTCTACTAGCACAAATAATAGAAGATAGGTGTTTACTTCTATGTGGAAGATGAAAATGGGTTTATTCTCTCTGTGGTCAGAATTAATGCATGACTTCACATAATCTAAATTTCATTTCACAACAATTTACCATATTAGAATTAAGGGACGGTGTTTTTGGTTTGTGGGTAATCATGAAGTCTGAAAATATTTTTCAGTTTCTCACCTGGATTCGTTGATAATTGTTCTTGGGTGCATTATTATGTGGTTTTGATTACACTGCATTGCGATTTCAGTTACTTTACTATTGCAATAGTTTTAGTGACTATTGTTCATGGAATATTTATTTTGTTTTAATGTTGGTTCGATTAGCACTGCCTGTGCAAGCTGCTTGTAAGGACAGGGTTCAGTCTCCTTTCTAAATTTGCATGCTGCTTGACTATTCCTATCATAAGAGAACCTACATGCTGACATTTATCTCAGGAACATAGGAACATCTGGCAAGGTTGTTTGACTAAACATGGGTATTTTGACAATCACCTTTGTTGTATTTTTTGAAAAGGAAAAACGAGCTACTGTTGTAACGTTCCTTGAATTGTAATGATGAAATCTGTGTAAGATGGAAAATAGAGAGATTAGGGATTTCAGTTGTTGTTTTGAAAAATAAGTGAGAGATAAGGGTTCTTAGTTTTTTCTGTGAAAAACAGTAAGAGTATGTTAACTGTTTTTTTGGTACCATGAGAAATGTATGAAAAAGAAAGTGAAAAACCAATGTGAGTACATCATTGTGATTTGTATTGAAGAGAAGTTGAGCATTGAGATTGAAAATATAAAATATGAGTTATTTTATCAAGATGTATTAAGGCTTGAAAATGGTTAGAATTCTGAAGGGTCATGCTTGAACCTTGAGGATTGTAATCATTGTTTGTCAAGAGGCACTTGAGAGAAACTAGAGAAACAAAGAAATCCTCTATATCATTGTATGTCTTACTGAAAATAGAAAAGGGGTTGGTGCTCCTAGAGATTGGTGTTTCTAAAAGAAGGGTTGGTGGTCCTTGAGTTGGTGCCCTAAAATCAACCTATGAGGCATTACCAAAAATGATTATTAAAATGAAAGCTTAAAAAGGCAACAGTTTAGGAGTGTTTTTTCTACCCCAGGAGGGTTTTCCACTCGACATATCTTGTGTCTATTTGCTGTTCATCTGATTCATTTCATGAATGCTTTAATATTTTATATTTCATTATTATAATTCTCATTTCAGTTTATGTGATTGCATTCAATACATGAATGAGTTTATCATTTATAAATGAGAGCATACATCTGGTTTATTTCAGTTTTATTAAAATTTGTGAAAAGTTTTAATAACACTGATTCACCCCCCCTCTCAGTGTCTTTTTCACTCCAACAATTGGTATTAGAGCTTAGGGTCCTCTAATAGGTCTTTCCAACCTAGGATTGATTCTGGCCTTGGAGTCTATTGAAAATGTCTCAAGCTCATGAAGGCACATCCATGACTAGAGCTCCATTATTTGATGGAACTGATTATGTATTTTGGAAAATCAGAATGAAGACTTATTTAACTTCTATTGACCTCAATGTGTGGAGCATAGTGTTAAATAGGTACACTGTACCAACTACATTGCCCAAAACTTCTGATGAAAATAAAAGATATGAAACTAATGCAAGAGGAAAACATGCTCTCCTATGTGCACTGAATAAAGATGTCTTTATCAAAGTCATGCATTGCAACTCTACTAGGGATATCTGGACTAAAATTGAAACTATCTATCAAGGAAATGAAAAAGTAAAATAGTCAAAAGTCCTCACTCTAAAACACTAGTTTGAAGAAATAAAAAATGAGGGACAATGAAAAAGTAGCTGATTACTTCTTGAGAATTGATGAAATTGTCAATGCTATGAAAGGTCTAGGAGAAGAAGTGAATAATTTGATGTGTTAACTAAGTTCATTAGAACATTACTGACAAAATTTGAAGCTAAGGTCACTACTGTAGAAGAGAAGAAACACTTTGACCAACTTACCATAGACAACCTACAAGGCACTTTGACTACCTATGAAATGAGAATAACTAAAAATAATTCCTCTGCAAAATAAACTACCTTTAATACTAAAAGGAAAGAAAAAGCTGAGGCTACTGAATCAAAATTTTCTGATTCCAAAGAATCCCACTTTGTTAGGAAGCTCAAAAAGGGCTCTGGAAAGTATAAGGGAAAACTTCCCTTCAAATGTTTTAACTGTGGTAAAATAGGCCACTTTGCTACAAAGTGCCCCTATGGTGATCCAAATAGTGACAACGAGAAATCTGAAAAAATTCCCTAAGAAAAAGGCATATAGACCTAAACATAAATTCAACTTCAAAAAGAAGAAGAGTGTGTTCAACAAAAATGAAACCGACTTTGAATTTGAAGATTCTTTAGATGAAGAGGATGAAAATCTATTCATGGCTGAAATCATTCAGCAAGAATAAACTAACAACAATGATGTTGAAGTTGGTGAAGTGGTTCTGGAAGGTGAACTGAAATGTGCATTAAAAGAGGTGAGAAAACTCAAAAAAAAAATGCTTGTTCAAGAACAAAACTCTGCTCAAGCTCTTGCTCAAGAGCAACTCACAAATCTTGAAATTGTGTCATTGAAAACTCAACTTGAAGAAACCAAGAGAGTTGAAGATTGTCTTCATATTGGCATAAATCTTAAAGATAATTCAAAAACTTGAACATGAGATTGTTGATCTCAGGAAGACCATTGAGAAATATGAGAATACTTTTAAACTGAATGACTTGCTTAGTAAACAAAAATTGAACAAGGACAAAACAGGTATTGGTTTTATGAAAGGTAAATGATCAAATGATAGTGCAAAGGATAATTTTGTTGCTGGAAACAATAGTGCTGAATCCAAACATCCTGATTCTAATAAGGATCATGCTCATCCTTCTAGGAATAACAAAATATCATATAATTCTAACCCTTTTTCTTTTATGGGTACTATTATTTCTGCAACAGATTTGGCCACAAAGTGAGCTCTTGCAGATTTATAAATCCTAGAACACCTAGATTTGATTATAGGAAAAATATTGGCTTTGCAAGACAAATTAGATGCTTCACATGCAATTCCATGAGTCATTCTGCTAAGCAATGTAAAGCTAATCAACAGAATAAACAACAAAAAACTAAAAAGGTTTGGAAACTTAAAACTGTCAACAACATAGAACAAACTATGTTAGTTCAAACTACTTTCTACTCCAAGAAAAAGGACTTATGGGTCCTAGATAGTGGTTATTCAAACCACATGACTGGTGACAAAGAAAAATTCACTAATCTTGAAGATTATGTAGGTAGATATGTGAAGTTTGGAGATAACTCAGGTATACAAATAAAAGGTAGAGGTTCACTTGTTCTGAATGAGGACACTCCTATTTACAATGTGTATTATGTAGAAGGATTAAAACACAATCTTATGAGTGTCAGTCAAATTTGTGACAATGGCTATTAGGTCTTGTTCACTTCATAGGGATGTGAGATTAAAAATAAGCTTGGAAAAACTATTTCTGCTTGATGAGGTAAACATAACCTCATCATAATAAAATATGGAAAGATTACTTTTGCTAACTCAATCCTAAGCCTATGCCAATTTATTAAACTTTAGGAGAAGTAATTGCTTATTTTAAGGAAAATTATGCTTTCTTTCTTTCTTCTGATCAATTGAGGAAATTTACCAAAGCAGATTTAATGGGTTAACTTGAGCATTTTTGTAGGGAATAACAGGTCATCATGCAGATGTTACAGAAGTTTAACCAGCATGTGCCTCAAGAGTAATGCTGCAAACCCACTCCTAGATGCCTAGATGATGCATCGAAGATTTAATTTCCATTTTTTTAAATTCTGTTGTTAAAAATTTATGGCTCTTCTCGAGCCTTCTTCATGTTTATGAGCTTTAAAGACATCAAATTTAGTTTTAAGTGGAGGAAGACTTTTTCAATGGCTATCCACTCCATCTTAAATTTAGGATTTAGTTATAAAGTTATCTATAAGAATGTAATTTCAAAAATGATAAATAAGACAAAAGAAGTATCATTATGTTGTTCACATGGTTTTTCAAATACTGTTGAAATAAGTTATCTGATTTCTATCTATTGATAATTTGATGAATTATGAGTGATGATGACTATTCATAATGGTAGACTCTAGAACTAGTAGCTTATGTGATTTAAAGACAAGGCGTTAACCCACGAGCTGGCCACTCGAGGGAAGTAGTTTAGATAGATAAGTATTTTTCTATTTTGTTGTTTCATTTGTTAAAGCTAGA